>NC_069433.1:40872717-40902717 GCF_026875155.1 Cherax quadricarinatus | reverse complement strand
CTAATTCTGCGCCTTTCGAGAGAGTGCAGATTCAGGGCCCTCAGTCTGCAGTCTTTTTTGTCCTTCCCCGAACGTCATAACTTTGTACCTGCTGGTGTGTGTGTGTGTGTGTGTGTGTGTGTGTGTGTGTGTGTGTGTGTGTGTGTGTGTGTGTGTGTGTGTGTGTGTATGTGCGTGTGTGTGTGTGTGTGTGTGTGTGTGTGTGTGTGTGTGTGTGTGTGTGCTCACCTAATTGTGGTTGCAGGGGTCGAGACTCAGCTCCTGGCCCCGCCTCTTCATTGAGTGCTACTAGATCCTCTCTCTCCCTGCTTCATGAGCTTTATCATACCTCATCTTAAAGCTATGCATGATTCCTGCCTCCCATCTCGGTTTCTAGGCTATTCCACTTCCTGACGACTCTATGACCGAAGAAATACTTCCTAACATCCCTTTGACTTATCTGGGTCTTCAACTTCCAATTGTGACCCCTTGTTTCTGTGTCCCCTCTCTGTAACATCCTGTCTCTGTCCATCTTGTCTATTCCACGCAGTATTTTGAATGTCGTTATCATGTCTCCCCTAACCCTCCTGTCCTCCAGTGTCTTCAGGCCGATTTCCCTTAACCTTTCTTCGTAGGATATTCCCCTTAGTTCTGGGACTAGCCTTGTCGCAAACCTTTGCACTTTCTCTAATTTCTTGACGTGCATGATCAAGTGTGGTTTCCAAACAGATGCTGCACACTAAGGTATGGGCCTGACGTACACGGTGTACAGTGTCTTGAACGATTCTCTGGAACATCCTGTCTCTGTCCACCTTGTCTATTCCCCGCAGTATCTTGTATGTCGTTATCATGTCTCCCCTGACCCTTCTGTCCTCCAGTGTCGTCAGTCCGATTTCCCTCAACCTTTCCTCGTACGACATTCCCCTGAGCTCTGAAACTATCTTTGTTGCAAACCTTTGTACTTTCTCTAACTTCTTGATGTGCTTGACCAGGTGTGGGTTCCAGACTGGTGCTGCATACTCCAGTATGGGCCTAACATACACAGTGTACAGTGTCTTGAACGATTCCTTATTAAGGTATCGGAACGCTATTCTCATGTTTGCCAGGCGCCCGTATGCTGCAGCAGTTATTTGGTTGATGTGTGCCTCTGGTGATGTGCTCGGTGTTATTGTCACCCTAAGGTCTTTCTCCCTGAGTGAGGTCTGTAGTCTTTGTCCACCTAGCCTATACTCTGGGGTCTTCTTTGCCCCTCCCCAATCTTCATGACTTTGCATTTGGCAGGGTTGAATTCGAGAAGCCAGTTACTGGACCACATGTCCAGCCTGTCCAGATCTCTTTGCAGTCCTGCCTCATCGTCATCCGATTTAATTCTTCTCATCAGCTTCACATCATCTGCGAATAGGGACACTTCAGAGTCTATTCCTTCCATCATGTCGTGTGTTTGTGTGTGTGTGCGCGCGCTCGCCTGTATGTACTCATCTATTAGTGGTTGTAGGGGTCAACTCAAAGCTGCTGACCCCGCCCCCTGGCTGGTCGCTGCTTGGCTTCAAGAGCCTTATGGGGTCTCGTTTTTAAGGCTAAGTATGGATCCCGCTTCTACCACTTCATTCTCCAGATTGTCTCACTTCCAATCTCTAAAACATTCTGTGATTATTCATCTTCTCGATTACTTTTATTATTTTTACGTTGTTATCATCCCCCCCCCCCCCCCCAAGTCCTCCCATCTCTCAGAGTCATCAGGTTGAGGTTCGTTAACGTCTCCTCGTAAGAGAAGCAGTCTTGTTGGACACAAGATATTCTTGACCAGGTG
Source organism: Cherax quadricarinatus (assembly GCF_026875155.1). Taxonomy (NCBI): domain Eukaryota; kingdom Metazoa; phylum Arthropoda; class Malacostraca; order Decapoda; family Parastacidae; genus Cherax; species Cherax quadricarinatus. The sequence continues at coordinate 40,900,928 of NC_069433.1, read as the reverse complement.
TGGATCCCATACTGGTGCTGTTTACTCCAACATGGATCTGATGTGCACCTTGGACAGTGTCGTGAATGACTCCTTACTTAGACATTGAAAAGCTGTTCTTTGATTTGCCAGACGCGCATCAACTGCAGCAGTTATTTGGCTGATGTGCGCCTGTCTGAATATGCTCGATATGATACTCATCCGAGGGTCCTTATCCTTGTGTAAGGTTTGCAGTCTTTGTACCCGCCCCTGAGCCTGTACTCCGTCTGAAGTCTTCTCTGTCCTTCTCCTAGCTTCATAGCTTTGCACCCGGTGGGGTTAAACTTAAGCCATTTGTCAGATCAAACCTACAGCCTGTCCAGGTCTTTATGTACCCTTTCCTGGTCCTCATCTGCTTGTATTCCCTTCATTAGTTTCATGTTGTCTGCCAACAGGGATACTTCTGACACTGTTCCGTTTGCCATAACACTCACTTATACATGACACAACATCGGCCCTACGACTGATACTTGTGGAACACAATCATACATGAACTTAATCCGAAACCTCGTCATGGACCATGATTCATTGTTTCCTTCTGGTCAGGTATGCTTTTGATTAGTTGTAGTGCTTTTCCTGTTATTCCTGCCTGCTCCTCTAGCTTTTGTAACAGTCTCTTGTGAGGAACTGTGTCAAAGTCTTCTTATAGTCCAAGAAAATGCAAACTACCCATCCCTCTCTATCTCTTGTCTTCTGTTGCCTTGTCGTAGAACTCCAGTAGGTTTATGACATAGGATTTTCCATCCATGAAGTCGTGCTGGTTGTCATGTATGAACCCGCTCCTTCCTAGGTGCTCCACCACTATTCTCCTGATAATCGTCTCTATATCTTTACATTCCATACACGTCTGTCTGTCTCCTTTCTTAGAAACTGGGACTACTCTTGCTGTCTTCCATATTGCTGGCAATTGCCCTGTTTCGATAGACTTGTTGAAGATTGTTGCTAGCGACACAATACCTCTGCTTCCTCACTCAGGACCCATGAAGAGATATTTCCTGGTCCCACCTTCTTCGAGGTAACTACCTCACATAGCAGCTTCTTCACCTCCTCCCCAGTTGTGTGTGCTGTGTCCAACATTGCTTGGTGTACTAACATTTACCAGAGAATACTAGGTTAAGATGCACCAGGTTAAAATGTACCTCGGGTGGGGTTCTAACCCCACCCGAGGTACATCATGTCATTACGATTACGTGAGTCGAACTGGTGTTCTGCCCGAGATGTGAAAGATAGCTAATGTAATTCCTCAATTTAAAATTATGGAACAAGTCAGTGAAATCAAATTGTCATCTAATGAGCCTGACGTCTATAGTTGGCAAATTATAGAATCAATTAATTATAGCCAATATTATCAGAAGTCACCTAATGAGCATAATTAGATTAATGAATCTCATCACGGATTCACAAATTTACTGAACTGAGACAATGGACACCGATCAAGAAAATAAGGCCTTCGATAGAGTACTTTACAAAATGTAATAAAGTTGGTAGAATTTTTTTTTTATATTTTATTTAAAACAATACAATACATTAAATAGATAAAAGAACACATTATCAGGTCTTACACAGAATTATAAATTTCATTAACAAAGCACACAGACATTTAACTTTGTGCTAACACAAACTGTCCCTCATCGCCAATGCATTTTATTTTATTTAAAAGTACATCACAGCACATCAAAAATAACAAACAGGCTTTATCTGCCAACAAATGTAATAAACTTTCCATGGCCGTATAATACCACATACAGATATAATTATACATCATGTAACAAAAATTATCTAATGAAAACACCAACAGTAACCAAAGGAGAGAATTGATACATACTTCCGTACTAAAGACAACAAAAGTGAAACAAGATATTCTGTACTATGACTGAACGTCATAAGGTACAAACTCAAAAGGGCACAGTATGTTACATACCGTAGCCCTGCAAACTAAAACCCCCCTTCCCTAGACAGAACCCCCCCTTCCCTATACAGAACCCCCCCCTATCTGAAAAGTACAACATAAAATCAGACCCACAAGAGTGCACAATAAATTAAGTTAACCCTAACACATCTATAATGCATATCCAAAAGTATGAATCTTACGACACGTAAGAATATGAAGCATAAAACACAATGATACATCTGTTCCCTAAACTTGTAATGGTAAAGGATATAACTGCCTCACGGCTTACAAAACAAACTGCAAGTGCAATAAGTACATTATGTAAATATAGAACAGTTTGATTTCTAACATTGGTTAGAAAGTATTTCCTATAGTCAAATTACATTAACAAGATCCGTCCACATCATAATCACACGACAAACGATGCTGTACAATATAATGGTAATACACCTACACACAAAGTATTGACGATGGTTTTATACTCAGACACAACACATTATACATTATTAAAGAACTTGTCTAACTTGGTGTATATACAAATGGCAAGCACACATGGGTAAGTATATAGACTGCATAATAACGTGTTAAAAAACCAACACACACAATAACACTCACACACAAGCACACTCATACACGTCAACATAGACATAGGTATTAATGGATCGACGACGAAAACATCCAATTACATGCAATATCATATATTACATGTAATAGGAAAACACGTCTATACAAATACCAATGACTGGTATACAAGAATAAAAAGGACATCACATTGGAGACATACATACAACATTGGAGACATATATACAACATTAGAGACATACATACAATTAAACGCAGCTGACCAGCCCGTAAGATTACCCACTGAACAAACACAAATTATCTCAAATCCTTTAACTCTAACGCTCTGTATGCAGACGGGAAATCTTCCTCCCATCTCCCCTCATATACTAACTGATTTCGACACTTAGTTCTAAGAATTGTTCCCGCTAAAACCCGGATTCTGCTATTACCTTCAACATGTCTCATAGCCCATGACACATATATATAATCGGCTACGACATACGACACTGCACGTTGTACACAGATGTCAACCCCACCCACATCAAAACTCAACGCCCTAATTACAGACAAACCTCCCCCCCCCCTACCATTCGTAAAACCCTGCTTAACCACGCACGTACTATACCTAAATTTTCACAGAAATACACAACGTGAAACGCTGATTCGTCCTCCCCGCACACTGAACAACTCCGGTCCTCCTCTACACGCCGATTAGACAACACCACCTTGGACGGCAGAATCCCGTGCAAAAATTTAAAAACCACTTCGCGTACTCGAGGAAGGAGATGTAACTGATGAACCCGCTTCCATATATCACACCACGCGTACATGGGGAACATTCCTTGAACTCTCACCAACTTTCACCATACCCACTCTTTCCAAAGTACTCAATTTAACGCTCCGCACGTCTCGCATGCACAGTAACACACGTAGCATCGTATCGCACTTGATTACATCTGCCCGTCTCCACCACCTGCGCAGGTCACGATACATTTCTGTTAAACCACCATGCCTGCCACCCAGTCGGAGAAAACGACGTTTCACGTAACAAGCAATGACTCGGTCTTTTAAAGGAACAAGACCTAACCCTCCTTGACACATTGGTGTCTCTACCACCGCTCTTGTGAGCCAGTCGCACCCTGAACCCCACAGAAATCTATAAACTCTATTTAAAAGATGTTTAATATCCCCCTTTATTAGTGGATACAGCGCAGCAACGTGCCAAACTTTACTATAAAGAAGAACATTAATTACTATCGCTCGCTGGTGTAGGGTTAAATGTCGTGGCCTTAGACTATTTAAACGCCTCAAAACATTATTTACCACCCTCCCCGAATTACATGCCCTCGTCTCATCAACCTCTCTCATATACTGTATACCACATATAGTAACACAGTCAACCACCGTCCACGTCTCTACACCTACCTCCTCTCTCGCCCAATCTCCCAACTTCATAATCTTTGATTTTTCTTTGTTAACTCGCATTCCTGTTGCTCTACCAAATATATCTACAAATCTTCCTACACAACTCAACTGCTCCCTCGTACGTACTAGGACAGTTGTATCATCTACATAACCTACTATGGCAGGTCGATCACTACCCGAACCCCACGACGAATCTACACCCCGCCCACAAACTGTCCAATAAAAAGGGTCCTGCATGCAAGCAAAGAGCATTTGAGACATAGGGCATCCCTGTCGAATGCCTCTATTCAATTTGACTAAGTCTCCTAACTTCCCATTAATTTGTACTCTAAACCCAGCACCATTATACAAAGAGCGGGCCCACATGATGATCTCATTACCAAACCCCTGCCATCTCATAAACTTCCACAGCACATCCCTTTCTACACTATCAAAAGCAGCTTGCCAGTCTAAAGCCAAAACACCACCCCCGCCCCTCGTTCCGCATTCCTCGACAAACTCCCTGATATGCCCATGACCATCATACATTGTCCTACCTGGCACGCCTAACTGACCCTTATGTATTACCTTGTCAAACACTTTCTTAATCCTATTCATTAAAATTTTTGCATATAATTTATAATCACTACACATTAGTGATATTGGTCGGTAATCCTTGAGTGATACGGTATGTCACATTTTTTAACTAACACCAAAAAACCGCCGTACTCTGAGACATACCTAAACGACCCCCCTCCTTCATCGCATTGAGTAAACGTACCAGAAAAGTCCGTATGACCTCCCAATGTTGAATATAAAATTCACATGGAATGCCATCAATACCTGGCGCCTTACCCTTGCACATTCCCTGCAAAGCCTCCCACACCTCAGCTTCAGTTATAGGCCCACCCATGAGAAAGCGATCATTATCATTCAACTCACATCGTACATTCTGCCCCAATTCCCGTATTGCATCCACGCTTACTTCTTTATTTAGCATTTTGATATTAAACCATTTATCAACGTAATAGCTTATTCCTTCAGTTGTTGTTACAACCTGACCCTCACTATACCCTTCAACGCCATCCTGAACCACTAAACTCACGATTTCGGTCGCCTTCCTCCTTTGTGTCTGACTACGTAAGACACAAGCGGACGGCTTATCACCCCACACAGCCTCCTCAGCTCCACTCGAAATACGCGCCCCATCAAAAACCGTATTTTTCAGCTTCTGGATGTGATCTTTTAGATTGTCAATCTCGTCCACAGGGTAAATTCCAGATACCTCCCCTTGCGCATAACAGTGCTGTAAAGAACCCTCCAGGTACCTCAAAAATCCATACTCCAATCGAGAGGCCTCCTTACCCCGATGTACATAAAAATCCTTAATGCGAGGCTTCATAACCTCGTCCCATTGTCGCACTAAATCACTACCTTCCAAGGAGTCTACTCCCATAGACGTCCATAAGTGCGTGAAGAGTGTCTTATCTTCATCACTTTGAAGTAAACGAGTATTTAACTTCCAATATCCTTTAAAACGAGTCGGGAGACCTCTCCAGTCGAGCTCTACGAGAAAAACCGCGATGGTCGGAGAAATACACATCTAACACACGCACTTTGGTTACAACTACGCGCCGAGACACATATACCCTGTCTAAGCGCGCAGCATAGTCCTTACGCACGAAAGTGTGCTCAATCCCTAAGTCACTGCTTCCACTTACATCCACCAACCCCAGCCCAGACAACCAAATCACCCAAAATAATCGAACAATAACCCGCTCCCCTCGGTTCTACGTCTTTACGGCGCACCACACAGTTCCAGTCGCCACCAACTACTGTTATATCAGGCAGAGATCTCAAATAGTACACAAGAACGTCGTTAACAAAAGTATTTTTAATATTAACATCATGTTCAGCTGGCCCATATACTCCTACAAAACCCACCCGTTGAGTACCCCACTCACCTATGACGCGTACCACGCGACCCCCCCCCCCCTCCTCCCAATGTTTCATCACGAACGGGCTGGTCGCTTTTATTAACACAGCCACACCACCTTTCAAACGACTCGAGTGAGCCATATAAACATCATAACCATCTATCGCAAACGAACTTCCAACTTTATGGTTATGTTCTTGCACGAAACATACATCTACTGCAAAGCGATGCAACCACTCATGTACCTGCACTTGCCTTCTGTTATTTTTCATACCATTAACATTTATGGTTATACACCTAACTTTGCTAACGGTGGCTTTCCTCGAGGGACCACCACACCCCTTTTCCCTTTATGTTGACTAACGCCAAAGGCGCCACCTTTACCTTGTACATTCTTTGTTATATTACTCGCTGTCCTGGAACCACGCGACGCCCCACCCGTGACTTCCGACCACGTCTTCTTCCCCGAGCGCTGTCCAGGGTCAAGACATCGTCGGAGTCGGGCGGGGTAGCCGCACGCTTCCTAGAAACAGCATCCTCAACTTTATCAGGACCTGTAATGTTCTCCTTGTGAACTTCTACCGCAACAGTATGAACTCTCGGACCTTCTACCTCACTCACGTTAATTAACTGATCGACGTCCTTTAACTGTGGTCTCTCCTCATCTGAACACTCCAACGCAGGCACACACGGCACAGAATCATACTCCTGCGAAGCTAAAAGGTCGCTCAATGTCGATACAATGATAGCGTCCATGTCAGCATCCTCTCTTGCTTGAGGGCTCTCACGTCCACCATATTCTACCACATCGTGGTTGACCGTACCAGGTAGAGTCACGCAGGATGACTCCACGGGCATGGCCCGATCCACCTCATCACTCCACGATTTCAGGCGCGGTAAGTCCTCGATTACTTCATCTGCCAAATTCCGTCGAGGAGCCTCACCATCCGGACGATGACCACTTCCTGAGGGCGGCTGGCGCTTGACGCATTGTGCAGCAATGTGGTCCAATGCTCCGCACAGGCGACAAGTTCGTCTCTGACCAGGATACGTAACGTACACCAGGGTACGGAACTCCTCTAGGTTTATGTACGAAGGTATTGGTTGGCGCATGGACATTTTTAACGTAAACGACCCTTCCTGTAAACCAGCAAAGAGGCCATCAGACCACCGACACATAGTAACCTGGTGGATCGTCCCATAGCATTTGAAGGCGTCACGTATGTCAACTTCGTTAGCCTCAAAAGGCACGTTTCGCACACGTACCCATGTATAGTAATGTGAAACGTCGTGCAACTTAACTGTGACTGCTGGGGTTACTTGCTTGCTAACATCCTGATACTGGTTGACAATCTGCTCGTAGGTCTTGGTATCGCAAAACTTGACGAATATCCGTGATAGTCCATTTAAGGCAACGCCACACAGGGATTCACGCTGGATGCCATATACATCGCAGATGATCATCGGCACCAACACATTAATCGATGAGCTGGGGATCGTGCCCTTTATAAGGTCAATACACACAGTATTAACTCTTCTTCGATAACCCGTCGCCATTGTTGTTGTCGTCTCAAAGCTCCTCCACCAGGTGTCGGGACTGAGGAGAGACAGCTGACGACCGCTCAGCACAGCGTCTGAGCAGGGAATGAGAATGAGGTAATCAGTGTTGGTAGAATTACCGACAATATGTAAAGTAAAAGGACACAAATGCAACTAATGTGACTTTTTATTGTGGCAACGTTTCGCTCTCCAGGAGCTTTATCAAGCCATTACAAACAATACATGGACACAGAGGGTATATAAAGGCCCAGAGCGAGGTGTAATACTAGTGAGGTACCATTTCGATGTTCACTAGCGGTAGTAGTAGTAGTGGTAGTGACTATGGTGCTCTTCGCACCTACTCCTAGGTTGAGGGACTGATTACCTCATCTTCTGTACATAGTTCTACTGTCTTCAAGTTATGTCCTAGAATTTGTATTGATAAAGCCACTGGATGGCGAAACGTCTACAATAAAGATACCCAGATGTTGCACATGTGTCTTAATCTCATCTTGTCGGTATTATATACCATTCGTACACATAATACAATATGGTAGAGCAATTAATTCGTACATGAGTAAAAGGATATAAAAGCTATTACTTGGGTAACATAAAAATAGGTTGGACAAATATAGACTGGAATGAGGCAGCTTGTTTCAGTGTTCACTCTCTGTGCTTTGTGTAGTATAACAGGAGAGACTATGTGATGGCAGGGTTTACTGTTTTCAGGAGGATTCTTGCTAAGACTTCGGAGATGGTGAAGCTGCCGTTGTTTTGTTTAATTGTAATCGAAACAGCGATCAGTGCTGATTCGAGGCACTTGCGTCTGCGGAAATTAGTTTCTTTGACCACTAATTGGGCATCTCTGAATTTCATGAGATGATTGGTGGAATTTCGATGTTGTACACAGGCGTTGTTCAAGTTATCGTTCCTACATGCGTAAATGTGTTCATTGAGGCGGGTGTCGAGGTTTCTGGCTGTTTCACCTACGTAAATCTTGTCACAGCCTCCACAGGGTATAGTGTAAACTCCTGCATTGAATGGTTCGTGGTGCTTGGATTTTGTCCTGGTTAGATCCTTGAATGAAGTGCTAGAAGCGATGGCGACTCTGGTGTTAGCTTGTGAAAGTACTTTTGAGACGTTCACATAGTCTCTCCTGTTATACTACACAAAGCACATTACAGAGAGTGTACACTAAAACAAGCTGCCTCTTTCCAGTCTATATTTGTCCAACCTATTTTTATGTTACCCAAGTAATAGCTTTTATATCCTTTTACTCATGTACGAATTAATTGCTCTACCATATTGTATTACTTTTGTCACTACCACTACTACTACTACTACTACTACCACTAGTGAACATCGAAATGGTACCTCACTAGTATTACACCTCACTCTGAGCCTTTATATACCCCCTGTGTCCATGTATTGTTTGTAATGGCTTGATAAAGCTCCTGGAGAGCGAAACGTTGCCACAATAAATGTCACATTAGTTGCACTTGTGTCCTTTTACTTTACAAAAGACTGTTATGAAAAGTCGGAGGTAAAGTTCTAACACGGACGAGACATGACTGACCAATAGGAAGCAAACAGTTTGCATTAAGGGGGTCAAGTCTAAAGGGGGTCAGTCACAAGTGGCAGTCCACTTGTGACTGGCCACTTGTGACTGACCCCCCTATTGTTGTTCAAAATTTACATTGTAGATAAACAAGACACATGTGCAACTCTTGGGTATCTTTATTGAGGAAACGTTTCGCCACACAGTGGCTTCAACAGTCCATACAAAGGAGAATGTTAAAGAACAGGAGGAGTTTGAGGTAATCAGTCCCTCAACCTTAAGTCGATGTGGTCATTTCTTTACCCTTCTCCTTTGTATGGACTGATGAAGCCACTGTGTGGCGAAACGTTTCCTCAGTAAAGATACCCAGGTGTAGACGTACGCATTGTCACTAGTACACGGGATTCCCCAGTAGAAGTAGATCATAACCAATGGATGGGCCAGGAGTTAGCAAGTAGGTTATACCCACTGGATGTGCCAGGAGCAAGCAAGTAGGTTATACCCACTGGATGTGCCAGGAGCAAGCAAGTAGGTTATACCCACTGGATGTGCCAGGAGCAAGCAAGTAGGTTATACCCACTGGATGTGCCAGGAGCAAGCAAGTAGGTTATACCCACTGGATGTGCCAGGAGCAAGCAAGTAGGTTATACCCACTGGATGGGCCAGGAGCAAGCAAGTAGGTTATACCCACTGGATGGGCCAGGAGCAAGCAAGTAGGTCATACCCACTGGATGGGCCAGGAGCAAGCAAGTAGGTTATACCCACTGGATGGGCCAGGAGCAAGCAAGTAGGTTATACCCACTGGATGGGCCAGGAGCAAGCAAGTAGGTTATACCCACTGGATGGGCCAGGAGCAAGCAAGTAGGTTATACCCACTGGATGGGCCAGGAGCAAGCAAGTAGGTTATACCCACTGGATGGGCCAGGAGCAAGCAAGTAGGTTATACCCACTGGATGTGCCAGGAGCAAGCAAGTAGGTTATACCCACTGGATGGGCCAGGAGCAAGCAAGTAGGTTATACCCACTGGATGTGCCAGGAGCAAGCAAGTAGGTTATACCCACTGGATGGCCAGGAGCAAGCAAGTAGGTTATACCCACTGGATGGGCCAGGAGCAAGCAAGTAGGTCATACCCACTGGATGGGCCAGGAGCAAGCAAGTAGGTTATACCCACTGGATGGGCCAGGAGCAAGCAAGTAGATCATACCCACTGGATGGGCCAGGAGTAAGCAAGTAGATCATACCCACTGGATGGGCCAGGAGCAAGCAAGTAGATCATACCCACTGGATGGGCCAGGAGCAAGCAAGTAGGTTATACCCACTGGATGGGCCAGGAGCAAGCAAGTAGATCATACCCACTGGATGGGCCAGGAGCAAGCAAGTAAGTCATACCCACTGATGGGCCAGGAGCAAGCAAGTAGGTTATACCCACTGGATGGGCCAGGAGCAAGCAAGTAGATCATACCCACTGGATGGGCCAGGAGCAAGCAAGTAAGTTTTGAGATGTCCTCTGTATCAAGATACCATGATGTTGCTTAGTCTTGGCCAATCGCTTGAATATGACCTACTTCCTCTTGAGAATCCCGCCTCCCATCGACAACACCTGCGCCTGCTGCACCTCCCTGCGCCTGCTGCACCTCCCTGCGCCTGCTGCACCTCCCTGCGCCTGCTGCACCTCCCTGCGCCTGCTGCACCTCCCTGCGCCTGCTGCACCTCCCTGCGCCTGCTGCACCTCCCTGCGCCTGAGGACAGTATATAAGCGCCAGCTTCATGCCTTTGCTTCTGAATCTTCACGACCGCGATGCTCATCAATAACTCTAAGGCTGATAGACTCATTACGTCTTTGTTTGAGTATAGTTCTACCATCTTCACTTTGTGTGCTTGAATTATATTGATAAAGCCACTGCATCACCGAAGATATCATTGAAGTATATATATATATATATATATATATATATATATATATATATATATATATATATATATATATATATATATATATATATATATATATATATGTCGTGCCGAATATGTAAAACTGGTCAATTAGCAAGAACTCATTTAAAATTAAGTCCTTTCCAAAATTTTCTTTTATACGTTTAAAGATATATTTTTGTACCAAAGATATAATTTTGCACCAAAAGGAACTTAGAAAACTTACCTAACCTTATTATAACAAGAACAATTTATTTTAGCATAACCCAACTAAATATATTTTAGATTTGTTTACAATAATTTAATGCTAAACAAACACAATGAAATATATTTTTTTCGTTAGGTTCAGAATAATTTTGGCGAAATTATTGCATACACAAATTTTCACTTGTCCTATATGGCAAGATGAACGTTGCTATTTAAGCCAAGATCGCAAGTTCTGCCTATTCGGCACGACATATATATATGGAAGATGGGCGTAAACAAAGACTATATAAATAAAATTTTGACCATATCGAATTAAGTAAGAACCATAAAAAATGGGTTTAAATTTAGATTTAAAAAGCGGCTTTACTGAGAACACTAATGGTGGAGTGTGTCGACGGGGCTAACCAGGTTTACCTTTCAGGTGTATGAGTTACTTTTGCTGGACTGTAAGTGGTTTGTGGGGTTCACTCGTAGGTATAGGGTATATTTTATTTTTAAGAGCATAATCCTAAAGCTGTGCAGGATGTGGAGATCCCAGGTTATGTTGTGTGTGCGTTGTCTACTGTTTGTTTATAAGGAAGTGTAGCCATCTTAGTGGGTAAGTCAGGCCCGTTTGTGTATCATCCTAGTGAAAATGGAGGGGATGGTAGCATCATACATGACGATGGAGCTTGGCACAGTTTCTCTCTCTCTCTCTCTCTTTCTCTCTCTCTCTCTCTCTCTCTCTCTCTCTCTCTCTCTCTCTCTCTCTCTCTCTCTCTCTCTCTCTCTCTCTCTCTCTCTCTCTCGTGTGTATATACGCAAGTGGATTCGGGTGTGAGGGTTAGAGATAATTTTATTCGGTAAGATTGTTTTTTTCCATAGGTCACTTCTGGCCTTATAATTTACAGGGGACTGCAGTTATGTGGTAAGGAGAAAAGTTATAAAAGGATAAACAAAATACAGATGTGGTATACACAAACTTTGCAAAAGTCTTCGACAAGTGTGACCATGGTGTAATAGCGCACAAAATGCGTGCTAAAGGAATAATAGGAAAAGTTAGTAGGTGGATCTATAATTTCCTCACAAACAGAACACAAAGAGTAGTAGTCAACAGAGTAAAGTCTGAGGCGGCTACGGTGGAAAGTTCTGTTCCACAGGGCACAGTACTCGCTCCCATCTTGTTTCTCATCCTCATATCTGATATAGACAGAGATGTCTTCCTTTGCGGATGACACCCGGATCACCATGACAGTGATCTCCCTCGAAGACACTGCGAGACTCCAAGTGGACATCAACCAAATCTTCAAATGAGAAACTCAAAATAATATGAAGTTCAACGAGGAGAAATTTCAACTACTCAGATATGGAAAACTTAAGGAAATTAAAACCGTGTCAGGGTATACGACAATATCTAAAAATATAATAGAGCGAAAAAGTAATGTGAAGGACCTGGGAGCGATAATGTCAGAGGATCTCACTTTCAAAGACCACAACAATGTATCTACCTCATCTGCTAGGAAAATGATAGGATGGATAATGAGCCCGTGATGATTCTCTTCAAATCGCTTGTTCTCTGTAGGCTGGATTACTACTGTACACTAACTTTTCCCTTCAAGGCTGGCGACATTACAGTCCTGGAGAATGTACAAAGAACTTTCACGGCACACATAAGTATGATAAAACACCTAAATTACTGGGAACGGTTGAAGGTCCTTGATCTGTATTCCCTGGAATGCAGGCGAGAAAGGTCCTGGAGGGATTGGCACCAAACCTGCACACGAAAATCACTCCCTGTGAAAGCAAACGACTCGGCAGGAGATGAAATATTCCCCCAATGAAAAGCAGGGGCGCCACGAGTACATTGAGAGACAGCACAGTAAGTGTCCGGGACTGTTCAACTGCTTCCCAGCCTACATAAGGGGGATTACCAATAGACCCCTGACTGTCTTCAAGAAGGCACTGGACAGGTACCTAAAGTCAGTGCCTGACCAACCAGGCTGTGGTTCATACGTCAGTTTGCGTGCGGTCAACAGTAACAGTCTGGCTGATCAGTCGATGATACACCACGAGGCCTAGTCTCAGATCGGTCTGCAGGGGATTTGACCCCCCAAATCCTCTCCAGGTATGTACTCCAGGTAAGAGGGGTGGGGCATTATTCGCTGTTCTGAGCGAGTTGTAATGTGATGTGCACTTGTGGGATGGGTTGCGTGTCAGAACCCACACGTATGTGAACAAGGAATATGGGGCATGACTGGTAAGCACTGTGACAGCTGCTGTTTCAGATTAAGTAATTCTCACGGAGGTGGGGTGGGATACACTGGAACTTAAATATTAGGAATTAAGCAGACGAGGAAACGGTAGTGGGGATTTTAGGGATGGTGGAATGAAAATAAATATTTGAAGTTAGGAGGGATTGGTGTGTTGATGGAATCAGGTGGCGAAACCAGTGATCCGTGAGGTACGAGGCTTATCACCTTGAAATATGGGTTAATGAATTATTATGAGGTTAGACTGCGTCGATAACATAAGGAAGGGGAGGCTATTGGGGTGTACTGTAAGGTTGAAATGGAGGGTTTGAAGTTTTTAATCAGGGGTTTGCATAATGAGCAGTATGATGCAGTGAGGGTAGAGGGGGCGGTGTTACGGGGAGAAAACCTTCTGGGTGTGTTATAAGCACAACATTAGTGGTGGCAGGCGACTACTATTCCATGTCTAGAGGTGCATTGTAATGTGGAGGGTTTCATGGGGTGGCAAGTCCTGCAAACTACTGACGTGATGGGTGTGTTTGTGGAAAGGTGGTGTGAGAAGTATTGGGAGAAGGTAGTGGAGGGAAGCGCTGTGTTTCACGTTTGTGTAGGAATTTCGTGTAATCTCCATAAGGAGAAGGACAGGACAGCGTTAGGGAAGCTATTTCAAATGAAATTTGTCAGGAACACACATTATTGAGGGAGTTATTGCTACGCCTCGTGAATGCGTCGACAGATGAGGAGCCTATTCAGTCGACCGCGGATGTTTTGCTTGTCACAAAGGGTTAATTCAGGTAGGAATTTGTGATTATCGTGCTATTTCACTCTTGTGTGTTGAATATAAACTCTTGGGTAAGGTGTTGGGTAAAAGAATAAAGTATGTGGTGGGTCGAAGTTAGTAGGGTATTCTGGGAAGAGCCATGTTAGTGGTTCAATTCATTTTTGTTGATTTTGTGAGTGCAATGCAGGCGAAGGGGAAGAAGTGGGCATTACTTGCCCACTGGAGAGGAACATATGATTTGGTGGAACGCGACACAATGCATTGTATCCTACTTAAACAGGGAATTCTGGAGGAAATAGTGATGTAGGTGGATACGTTGTATTGTGGAGCGATGGCTAGAGTCCAGGTTAACTGTAGCTTAGGTGGGGTTGTACCCATGGGTAGGGGTTTGGGCAGGGTTGTCCATTGTCTCAGATGCTCTTCGCATGTGTGCAGGACCCGTTCTATGGGATGGTGAGAGAGGCAGATTTTGGTAGGGCGATGACTGTGGGAAGGAGAGATTTTCCAGTAATTTTGGGATGTGTCAATGATACGACGTTACTGGTGATCGAGCACACGAATCTTTTACCGCTAGAACAGATAGTTGGGTTGTTTGGGAAGGCGTCGGGAATAATCGTGAACGTTGATAAATCTAAAATCTTAGGTCTTGGTGAGTGGGATCACCGTAGGGAGTGGAGAACCTCGATTATATCTAATATGGAATCTTTAAAGATTTGTGGGACTGTGTATGCAGGAGACAGAGGTGGCAAGGGTAGTGAATTCTGAGACGGAGGAATCCGGTCTTATCATTAACATTCTTACAGAGGACCTTTACTGTGAATGCCCTTCTGTATAGTGGTTATGTTGCCAACGTCTACCCTATACCTACCTGGAGTCTATCTGGAGGGCATTCCGGGGATCAACGACCCCGCGGCCCGGTCCACGACCAAGCCTCCCGGTGGATCAGGGCCTGATCAACGAGGCTGTTACTGCTGGCCGCACGTAATCCAACGTACGAACCACAGCCCGGTTGATCCGGCAACGTCTTTAGTTATCTGTCCAGCTCCCTCTTGAAGACAACCAGGGGTCTTCCCGTAATGCCCCTTATTGCTGGTGGGAGGCTGTTGAACAGTCTTGGGCCCCGGACACTTATTGTGTTTTCTCTTAGTGTGCCAGTCCCTACTTTTCACTGGGAGTATGTTGCATCGCCTGCCAAGTCTTTTGCTTCCATATGGAGTGATTGCTGTGTGCATATTAGGGACCAGTCCCTCCAGAATCTTCCAGGTGTAGATTACGATATATCTCTCTCGCCTGCGCTTTAATGAGTACAAGTGCTTCCAGGCGCTCCCAGTAGTTAAGGTGTTTGATGGAACTGATACGTGCAGTAAAGGTTCTCTGTACACTCTCTAGCTCTGAAATTTCACCTGCCTTGAATGGGGATGTTAAATGTACAGCGGTATTCCAGCCTAGTGTTGTGATACGAATTATTCAAGGTATAACTAAAGTTCTTGTGGTCGTCAGTGTGAATGGTTGAGGAGGGAAGTCATCACTTTGACAGTGGGTTTGGGGTTATTCGATTTATGTAAACGTGTGTCGTGCGTTAGTGTAAAAAGTGAATGGTGTGTTAAATTATACTTTTAGAGGAATAGATTTTAGAGATGGCTTGTGGGTGTTGAGGGAGATAATGTCTGTAGGGAACCCGGGACATCTTAAGATCAGGGTGTTGTATAACGTTCTGGCGGGAGATATAAGGGCTCGTGTAGTCTCATTATGTCCTTTGCACGACTAGGGAAGTATCTTGGGAGAGTTCGTCAAGTTTTTACATGACATTCTCCCGGCTAGATCATTGTTGTATAGGAAGGTGGAGGAGGATACATCTGGTGGAGTCTGGGGAAGCTGACACTGAATTCCATTTAGTATCTGTGGGTGTTATTCAAATTCAAATTCAAACTTTATTCTCTATATAGTCTATAAGGATTACAATGCTGAGTTTACAGAATTTGGTTATTGTGTGGTTTACATGTAGTAAAATAATAATTACAGAGTGTACCACTAGAACACCTAGCATGGCTAGGCATTTCGGGCAGACTTAGATTAAATCTTGAGTTTAAAATGTTACAAAATTATGAGATAAGTTGGTACTATGGCTAAGTGACTATGAAGGGTTGCCGCCATGGCTTGCTCGAGTGTTAATTTTGATAACAGGTAGTAGGGACGGGTCAGTGATAACAGGTAGTAGGGACGGGTCAGTGATAACAGGTAGTAGGGACGGGTCAGTGATAACAGGTAGTAGGGACGGGTCAGTGATAACAGGTAGTAGGGATGGGTCAGTGATAACAGGTAGTAGGGACGGGTCAGTGATAACAGGTAGTCTCAGTAGTAGTACCAGTTCCTAGTAACCAGTTACCAGTAACCAGTGTACCAGTAGATGACTCACTACCAACCGTCTCTGCGTGAATCACTGTCTGTATTCATGTTGCTGCTGACCACAGCAGTATTTCAAACACCCCCTCACATATGGGCACTGTGAGTTAGTCAGTCTTACGAGAGAGAGCAAGGAGTCAGGTCACCGGCTGTTAGGCGCCTACCAATACTTACCGTTATAATTATACGTACTACCAGCCTATGTGAGTATTTCTTTACCCTATCCACGTGTTCGAACCCCACATGATAAATGGTGGCATCGGTGTGGGAGCGTGGATTTAAGCTTTTTAAGGGTATTTTAAGATGTTAGAAGACTGTTTGTGAGTAGCCGGCAGGTCAAAAGGTGAACCGTCTCACCCATCTCCAGCTACTCGCTCCCCTCACAACCTCCACCCTGTAGCCTGCAAGCCTGTTGCAGCCGTTTCAAGCTTCTTGTCTTAGTTCGTTTGCTAATTGCTTCAATCTCCGAGGGGTTGACCCGGATTTTGCAATTAAGCCAGTCAGTAAGCCAGACTGTGGAAGTGAACGCCAGTCAGCCTGTCATCCAGCCTGTCTCCTGTCATCCACTTGCTCCTTCATGCTGTGTGCATCGTTACCCGTCTTCCAGTCAGTCATTCTCATGGGTTAAGCCAGTCAGCCAACTCAGCTTCTAACCCAGCTGAGAGAGAGAAGTAAGCTACACAAGTTCCTCTGAAGTATGTTTCATGTATCGCTTTGTGCTCCCAGTTGGATGCTAAGAGTGGTCTTTACTATCCCTGTGGCTTAGAGTGGCTTATCAAGCCACCTTCGTGAGTGGTGAGAAGTGCATGGCAGTGAGAGAGCACAGGGCCGTTCTGTTGCCCCCACCACCATCCGCCACCACGACCACCAGCCACCCACCTCATCTACCTGTGGCTGTTTGCACCCTTGTACCGGGTCCTAATACTGTTTTGGCTCACATAATTGGTCAAGAGATTGTAGCTGAGTGCCACCGATAAAGCCAGTTATGTGAGTTCACCGAGAAAGCGCATTTCTTCACGACGACAGTGTGAGTGTAGGAGGCGTCAGTCATCACCGAGCAGGACAACCTTCGATAACCTACCCTTCTCACCATCACCATCGACTACTCCAGACTCCAGTGATAATTTTCTGTTTAGAGACATTTTTCTTGCATTTAAAGACATTTGCATGTGTGAGACATTTACAGTGAATTTCTTGTGTACTCTAAGCCTTGTGTTTTCTGTGTAGACTCAGTGTTTCTTTGACTCATTTTTTTTTGCAATATTTTTCAGTGTTTTCGCTCTTCTCATATTTTTTTTTATCTGTGTTTTATTTTATGATACTCTCTGTCTGTAGTAAGTATTATTGTGTAGTGTACCAGTCAGTCACTCCGTGTGAAGTGATTCATTTTTTTTTTCTTGTATTCTTTCAGCATTGTATTCTCCAGTATTTGTCATTGTAGTTCATGCAGTGATATTCACCCCAGTATACCAAATTATCCATTTATTTCTATGTGTACCTTTTTCGTATGCCAGCAGTGTCTCATTCCCTGATTTTTTTCGCAGACTGTGTACCATTATTTTTGCCAGCAAATTTTTGTCGTATCAGTCACAACAAGATTTTGTTGTAAGAATATACTAAAATAATGAATACGTGATTAAGTGTTGTGTGCCCCGCCACTTGTAAGTGTTGTGTGCCCTGCCACTTGTAAGTGTTACACTTGCCTCACCACTTGTAAGTGTTACACTTGCCCTGCCACTTGTAAGTGTTACACTTGCCTCACCACTTGTAAGTGTTACACTTGCCCCACCACTTGTAAGTGTTACACTTGCCTCACCACTTGTAAGTGTTACACTTTCCCCGCCACTTGTAAGTGTTACACTTGCCCCACCACTTGTAAGTGTTACACTTGCCCCACCACTTGTAAGTGTTACACTTGCCCCACCACTTGTAAGTGTTACACTTGCCACGCCACTTGTAAGTGTTACACTTCATGTTTTATTTTATTCATTCTTTCAACACACCGGCCGTATCCCACCGAGGCGGGGTGGCCCAAAAGGAAAAACGAAAGTTTCTCCTTTTACATTTAGTAATATATACAGGAGAAGAGGTTACTAGCCCCTTGCTCCCGGCATTTTAGTTGCCTCTTACAACACGCATGGCTTACGGAGGAAGAATTCTGTTCCACTTCCCCATGGAGATAAGAGGAAATAAACAAGAATAAGAACTAGAAAGAAAATAGAAGAAAACCCAGAGGGGTGTGTATATATGTGCTTGTACATGTATGTGTAGTGTGACCTAAGTGTAAGTAGAAGTAGCAAGACGTACCTGAAATCTTGCATGTTCATGAGACAGAAAAAAGGACACCAGCAATCCTACCATCATGTAAAACAATTACAGGCTTTCGTTTTACACTCACTTGGCAGGACGGTAGTACCTCCCTGGGCGGTTGCTGTCTACCAACCTACTACCTATATTATTTTATTCATATTATTTATATTTCTTTGAACAAATTCACTCTAAGTGTAATTTCAATTTCTTTTTAACGTAAAGTGTTTTCTTTACTCTGTTTGAGTAAATTGTTTTGTCTAATTTACAATTAAGAGTTAAAGTGTTTAATCAGTTTTTCTTCATATTTTTATTTTTATTATTTAACCTGCGTTTTTCCCAGTGACACTTTATTGCTGCAGTGAATTATTTTGTTGCACTTGTTCTGCAGTGAATTATTTTCTTTTATTGATATTTTTATGCTATATTATTCTCAGTTTATTATTGCATCTTGTTTTTCATTTTATTAATTTTCCTGATGTTGTCTTTGCATTATATTTTAATTTTGTTTATACATTCTTAGAAAATATTTAAATTTCCCAGTTATCTCTCGTTGCATACAATTTAGTAATTTTATTTTATACTTTTTACATTGATTTAAAATTTTATTACTTAATTCCTTTATTAGCAAGAGTAAAGACAGCTCATTTTGCATTTAATTCAGTCTCCAGTAATATTTTTACTAGTAAATTTCAATGTAATTTTTATCTTGGCCAACAGTCCTTTACATTGAGTTGTTCTTCCTCTTGCAGTGTATCTTAGACATTTTTTATTACTTATGCAGAATTGTTAAGCATTTTCTTCCACTTAAGCTTACTGTGTCATTTCTCTATTTTTTTTGCCTTATGTCCTTGAGTAAGTTCCCTGAGATCATGTCCCAGTCACTTTTGAATGTTCACTTAGTGTATCATGCCAGTCAAAGTCAATATGAATCAGTCCACAGTACCAACATTCCCTTACTGACTGAAAGACAATACCTAGCCCTTGAGCAATGTGTTTGTTCTCACAGCTTGTATCTGAGATTTGTTCAAGTGCTGCGAAATGTGAAGTTCAGATTAAGTTCCTATAGATCCGTGAATTACTTATTAACGTAGCCGAGCGGTCAGGCACTAGTAATACTGTCACTCCTGTCTGGACTCCAGCCACAATATCATGCACGCAGGATAGTGCGACTACTATCCTTCCGATGGCGACTTGTTCAAGTATTCGTTCCTTCCCAGGGGACGCTTTGAGAAGAACTTTACTTGCAACGAGTTATGCCATCTCTTGCTGATGCCACAAGCCGTTGCAGAAAGACGTTTCTGTGGCTAGTGTGCTCACTTGAGTGTTGTTGTTGTCCCTTGTGTTTCAGATTGTGATCCCATCCTAGTTGACAGTAATCAGTGCATTGTAAGAAGTTATTTCTCGAGTAACTTCCACGTTGTTAACGTTTGTAAGTGAAGTTTATAGCTGATACCTCGTGTCACTGTGTGCGACTCAGATTGAATATCAGCATTGTTCACCGTGTTCATTTCTTTTCTCCTGTGCTTGCAGTTTGAGATAGTAGATTCGTTCTCCCTTGCTCATATTGCATGTTATAGCGTTAATTTTTTTCAACCGGGGGGAGTCATCCATCCACCGAGTTTGTTCATTCCTCCAGTAAGAAAGAACCGATCCCTTGTGTTCTGGTGATTCGATTCCTGCTCCAGGAAGATCTTATTCTTACTGTGAAGCCACCAGCACCCATCAGTGACTTTGTCATGAACCAAGAATTACTGTATCGAACAGCCGAGTTGGGTACTCCTAGCAGAAGAGTATACCAGTTAGTAATTCCACAGTCACTAGTGAATGTAGCCTTACAGCTAGTTCACGATGTACCAGGTGTTGCACACCCTGGTATGGATCGTTCAGTAAAACAAGCCAGATTGAAATACTTTTGGCCTCGTATGGCAACTGATATTTCTGAGTATGTTAAGAAATGTAGTGTCTGCATGCAACATAAAGGTAATGCTAATGGCCCTAATCCAATCCTAGTGTATCCAACTACTAGCGAACAGTGGGAAAGAGTTGCGCTAGATTTGTTAACTAATTTCCAATGTTCCCTCCAAGGCAACAAACATCTGTGTGTTATGGTAGACCATTTCACCAGATATTGTGAGTTAGTTCCTATTGCAGATAAGACTGCCGAGACAGTAGCTAAAGCGTTTAAAGAACGCATTATCTGCAGGCATACCACCCCTAAGTCCCTAGTAACAGATAATGGAGGTGAATTCTGTAATGAGATTCTTGAAAATTTGTGTACCTTGTACAAGATCTCTAAATCCACCATGGTTCCTCATCATCCTGCCAGCAATGGGTTAGCGGAACGAACCAATAAGGAAGTACTTGATGTCTTGAGAGCCACTATCAATCCCAACAGTGAAACTTGGGATGAAGTTATACCTGATGTGCAGTGTGCTATAAATTCTGCTTACAATGTTTCCATAGGTGACACTCCACATTATGCATTGTACGGTGTAGATAAACGTTTGCCTTATGAGTTGTTATATTCTAATCCGAAACGAAATTACAACCCTGATGATTTCATAGCAACTCGTACCAGCTTAGCTCAAAGTGTTTTTAGAAGAATCCGTGAAACACTTCATAAATCAACAGCAGAATTAACAAGAGTCGCAAACACTCGAGCAAAGCCATCCAAAATCAAAGTAGGTTCGAGAGTTATGCTGACTAACTTTAACAAAACGTCTGCAATGCCAAAGCTTGATCAAAAGTTTGTTGGTCCTTATCGAGTAGTTGAACATATCACTGGTAATAAGTATAAGGTTAGAGAAATTAGTACTGGTCAGTATAAAGAATCGCATTTAGATCATATGAAGAGTTAGTATGTGATGATAATGATGTTCCAACCCAGACTAATGTGACAGACTCTGACAATCCTCCTGATCCTGTACTCTCTTCCTCTGATACTCAGTCAGACGATCAACCTGAATGTCGTTATTCCCTACGTACACGACAGGTATTGAGAAATCCTCAAGTATCATTTGTAACTTCCAATTCAGATTTGCCTCAAATACAGCATGAGTTAGCCAATGCAACAGAGTTTGATCCTCCCAGAGATGACACCCATTCTGCATATGTCAATCTTACCCTAGCAGAGTTGGGGTTAAATGTAAATAACCTGTATAGATGAATAATTACAGTATCAACTTATCAGTATTCAAGAATTTTTTTTTGTGTTCTTGTTCTCTCCGAATTCTGAGAGTTAACAGTCTAGATTTGAGTGCACCGAATCTGCCTTTCTGTTAAACACTTCTTCCTTTGTATATATTCCTTCCTCAGAATCCGTAGATCACATGAATACAGATCGATCGATCAAATTTTTTTATCACTTCTATTGTGTAATCTCAACGTTGAGTTTCATTCGATGAATTTTATTCGTTGAGTTTCATTCGATGAGTTGTGCTATATTATACCTTGTATTGCATTACAGTTTCAGTTACGTAAGCTTCCATTCCAATGTTCTACTTATGTATGTTATAATGTTCAATTGTTGTGTACTTTGACATTGTATAGAATCAGCCCAAGCCGTATACCTGCCATCTCTAGTTTGTATTAGTTGTATGTCGGGACGACATACATTAGCGTCGCCGAGCTCTCAGTAGTAGTACCAGTTCCTAGTAACCAGTTACCAGTAACCAGTGTACCAGTAGATGACTCACTACCAACCGTCTCTGCGTGAATCACTGTCTGTATTCATATTGCTGCTGACCACAGCAGTATTTCAAACACCCCCTCACATATGGGCACTGTGAGTTAGTCAGTCTTACGAGAGAGAGCAAGGAGTCAGGTCACCGGCTGTTAGGCGCCTACCAATACTTACCATTATAATTATACGTACTACCAGCCTACGTGAGTATTTCTTTACCCTATCCACGTGTTCGAACCCCACATGATAGTAGTAGGGACGGGTCAGTGATAACAGGTAGTAGGGACAGGTCAGTGATAACAGGTAGTAGGGATGGGTCAGTGATAACAGGTAGTAGGGACGGGTCAGTGATAACAGGTAGTAGGGACGGGTCAGTAATAACAGGTAGTAGGGACGGGTCAGTGATAACAGGTAGTAGGGACGGGTCAGTGATAACAGGTAGTAGGGACGGGTCAGTGATAACAGGTAGTAGGGACGGGTCAGTGATAACAGGTAGTAGGGGGAAAATAGACAAAGATAAAAGATTCTGCTCTTGACTCTCGCCCAGGCAGGTCATAGCCGATCTCCTTACTTACTCTGTCTCCCTACGATCCCCGTTGGGGAGGGGAACCTTTACCAGTGCTCCCTGAACAACAGTTGCTCTTGCAACTGTTGTTCAGGGAGCACTGGAAGTAAAATTCAACACCATATTGTCACTGAAAGAAGCATTCATTGTTGTGTGTCACGATGATGTTGAAGCAGAGAAGCTACTCACTACAGAAGCCATCACTACTCTTACTACTCAAGGGTTTACTGTTACGTCATCTCCTTCTCTCAGGGCAAGGAAATCAGTATTCCTAAAAAAACTGGACAAGATTCTGACGTCTCAAACACCTGCTGAACTCAAGTCATCCATCGAGACGCAAAATACTTGGGCTACTGTTGACAGCATTACAAAAATCCGAAATGCAACGTCCATGATCAAGGTCACCTTCACCGACGTGAACATGGCTGCCACTGCACTGAACGAAGATCTTGCTGTCTACTACTACTACATCAGCCCTACCTACATTGAAGCAGAGAGATATCACTACATCCAACATTGCTGGAACTGTTATTCATACCATCACACCACCAAAGCATGTCCAGTAAAAGACAAGAAGTTCTGCACTGCATGTGGTAGTGAGGGACACACCTTCAGTTCCTGCACCTCTGCTGCTCCATCACAACCAGCGTGCTTAAACTGTAAAAGTAATGATCACCATACATGGCAGCAAAATGTCCTACAAGAAAAGATATTATGAAGAAACAACAAGATGCAGCAAAGAAAAAACCTACCAGCAACACTCCAACGTATGCAGCAATTTCAAAAATACAAGCAGACACTACAAAATTACTTCAAGCATCTACTCAGCCCGCCTCCACCACCACCACCATCATCACTCCTCCAACATGTGACGTAACGAAGATTCACTACTGTCTACTATACGCTCATATGCAAAACATGGCTGTATCTGGATCATTTAACTCTACCATCAACGAGTTATATGCATTAAATAACATGCCTTCATTTACATTTCCAGCATCTCCACCTTCTGAAGAAATTCTCAAATTCACCAAAAACTTAATCGCCAACTCTTCTGCAGAAGTTCCATCAACACCACCAACTAGTGACGTCAATCCAACAACGACCAATGAGAAGCCTCCACCGCCACCACCTCTCACTGAATCCAACCAATCAGAAGCCTTACCACCAGAAACATCTTCTAATTCGTCTACTGAAGTTGAAAACGAAGCAACACCACCTTCCTCTACTCCACCACCGCCTTCTCTACTTAGGTCACGTCGATTACCTGGAACACCATGGGTTAAACACAAAGGACTCATATTCTACACCACGAGGCTATACCCTGCAAGCATGACTCGCCTAGAACTCATCCAACATCTCCAAGACAACACTGTATAGTACCAAAGCGAAGAAAGACCATTCCCTACCTACAACCAGATACTCCACCAACTCCAAACCAACGAATACTACTACAGCTCTCCCATAAGTGTGATACAACTCTCTCGAAAACAATTTACCGCACTGATAAACGGTTTAAGACCATAACCAACTCCTGCTTGCTGCCTTCTGACACTCCCAGCTCCTACCGCTGCCTTCGCCATCCTCTCCTAGTGAGCCATGCAATGACATCAGTCAAGCCTCTCTATCTACGTCTCCAGTACTTTTGTACCACATGTCCCAAAGTGGTTGGGCCACTTGCCTTGATTCCTCCTCTTCCCCTCCTCCCCATCCTTTTCCAGTTATTTCCATCCTTCCTTATCCTTCTTCCTTCCCATCTTACGACAGCTCTCGTCGTCCTCGATTCGATTCGATTCGGTAGTAGGGACGGGTCAGTGATAACAGGTAGTAGGGATGGGTCAGTGATAACAGGTAGTAGGGATGGGTCAGTGATAACAGGTAGTAGGGACGGGTCAGTGATAACAGGTAGTAGGGACGGGTCAGTAATAACAGGTAGTAGGGACGGGTCAGTGATAACAGGTAGTAGGGACGGGTCAGTGATAACAGGTAGTAGGGACGGGTCAGTGATAACAGGTAGTAGGGACGGGTCAGTGATAACAGGTAGTAGGGACGGGTCAGTGATAACAGGTAGTAGGGACGGGTCAGTGATAACAGGTAGTAGGGACGGGTCAGTGATAACAGGTAGTAGGGACGGGTCAGTGATAACAGGTAGTAGGGACGGGTCAGTGATAACAGGTAGTAGGGACGGGTCAGTGATAACAGGTAGTAGGGACGGGTCAGTGATAACAGGTAGTAGGGACGGGTCAGTGATAACAGGTAGTAGGGATGTTGTCTCACAATGTTATGTTGTGTTCCTGTAATATGGAAGTGATTCCTCCATGTGTATGATTGTGTAAATGTGTGTGTATTTGTACATGTATGTGTAGGTGTGTGTGCGTGTGTACCTGGGATCAGCTCCAACGCGGCCCGGTTCACGACCAGGCCACCCAGTGGATCAGGGGTTGGTTAACTAGGCTGTTACTGCTGACCGCATGTAGTCCAACGTACGAACCACAGCCCGGCTGATCCAGCACTGACTTTAGGTATCTGTGCAGCTCCCTCTTGAAGACAACCAGGGATCTATTGGTAATTCCCCTTATGGCTGGTGGGAAGCTGTTGAACAGTCTTGGGCCCCGGACACTTGTGGTGTTTTCTCTTCGTATACCAATTGTGCCCCTACTTTTCACTGGGGGTATGTTGCACTTCCTGCCAAGTCTTTTGCTTCCGTAGGGAGTGATTTCTGTGTGCAGAATAGGGACCAGTCCCAAGTGTAGATTATGATGTATCTGTCTCGCCTGCGCTCCAGTAAGTACAAGTCAAGTGCTTCCAAGCATTTCCAGTAGTTAAGGTGTTTGACGAAACTGATAACTGCAGTAAAGGTTCTCTGTACACTCTCTAGATCTGCAATTTCACCTGCTTTGAATGGGGATGTTAATGTACAGCAGTATTCCAGCCTAGAAAGAATAAGTGATTCAAAAAAGGATCATCA
Organism: Cherax quadricarinatus; assembly: GCF_026875155.1. Taxonomy (NCBI): domain Eukaryota; kingdom Metazoa; phylum Arthropoda; class Malacostraca; order Decapoda; family Parastacidae; genus Cherax; species Cherax quadricarinatus. The sequence goes on along the minus strand of NC_069433.1, from coordinate 40,874,942 downwards.
TTGGCTTGGCATCTCTTGTCTTGAATGTTCTCATTATCCATCCTATCAGTTTCCTCGCAGATGTGATAGTGGCATTGTTGTGGTCCTTGAAGGTGAGGTCTTCAGACATTATCACTCCCAGGTCCTTCATATTACTTTTCCTCTCTATTGTGTGATTGGAGTTTGTAGTATACTCAGTCTTAGTTATTATTTCCTCCAGTTTTCCATAACGGAGTAGTTGGAATTTGTCTTCATTGAACATCACATTGTTCTCTGTTGCCCATGGAAAACTTGGTTTATATCTTCTTGGAGCTTTGCCGTGTCCTCAATGGATGACACTCTCATGCAGATCCTAGTATCATCTTCAAACAATGATACGGTGCTATGTTTACATCTCTGTCTATGTCTGATATGAGGATGAGGAACAGGATAGAGCGGAGAACTGTGCCTTGTAGAACAGAGCTCTTCACTACGGCAGCTTCTGACTGAACTCTGTTGACCACTACTCTTTGTGTTCGATTGGTTAGAAAGTTGAAGATCCATCTGCCCACTTTGCCAGTTATTCCTTTAGCACGTATTTTGTGTGCTATTACACCATGATCACACTTGTCAAAGTCTTTTGCAAAATCTGTGTATACTACATCCGAATTTTGTTTGTTTTTCTAGTGCATCCAAGACCATATCATAATGATTCAGTAATTGCGAGAGGCAGGAGCGACCTGCTCTTAACCCATGTTGCCCTGGATTGTGCAATTTTTGGGAATTCAAATGGTTTGCAATCCTGCTTCTCAGAACTGTTTCAAGGTTTTTTTTTATGATGTGGGACGTAAGAACTATTGGTCTATATTTCTTAGCTAATGCTGTACTGCCACCTTTACGAAGTGGGATTATGTCTGTTGTTTTTAGTGGCTGTGGAATCTCTCCTGTGTCTATGCGCCTTCTCCATAGCATACTTAGGGCCCGTGAGAGGAGTTAGGGTTAGTTTAATATGTTTATTATGCACCCCATACCCATCCTGTGGGCGGTAGTCAAAAGATTACAGAGGTACATAATTGGTCCAGGGACTGGACTCCAAAGTTTTGATAGCTGAGCAAGTTACAGAGGTAATGAATTCACAATTTACAAAGGCAATGAACTCACAATTTACAAAGGTAATGAACTCACAATTTACAAAGGTAATGAACTCCAGGTAGGTCTGGTCACAATCATGACAAGTTACAAAGGTATTTACAGATTACAGAGGTACGTAATGGGTCCAGGGACTGGGCCCCCAAAGTTTTGATAGCTGAACTAGGTACAAAGGTAATGAGCTCACAAGTTACAAACGTAATGAATTCTGTAGAATGGTTACTTACGTTTATACTTTGGCTACAATCATGAACAAATTATAGAGTAATGAGCAATTCACACTTCCACACCCGGTCACAACTGTAATGAGTTATTGGTGCAAATATTGATTGTTGAGTCACACACACACACACACACACACACACACACACGCACGCAACCACAAATAGGTGAGTACACACACAGACACACACAGACGGAGTTAGGGTTATGTCAGAAATTTGGCATATATTGGCAGGGTTTTGAGGCTCATGAAAAAAATTATTTGGATTGTCTATCGTTAGACTGATTAGTGGCTCGCTAAACACAGAGTAGTATTGAGATTTCAGTATCTCACTCATTTCTTTATTGTCATCTGTGTAGGATCCGTCTTGTCTGAGCAGGAACTCTATACTAGATGTGGTTTTTGCCTTGTTTTTGGCATATGAAAAGAAATATTTCGAATTTCTTTCAATTTCACTAATCACTTTTAGTTCCTCTTGTCTCTCCTGAATCCTGTATGAGTCCTTTAGCTCAAGTTCAATATTTTCCACTTCCCTGATTAGACCTTCCTTCCGTGTTTCAGATAATCTAGCATTCTTGAGGACCTCAGTGATTCTTCGCCTTCTCCTGTAGAGAGAGCATCTTATTCTCTCCAGTTTACTTCTCTTCTTTTTTCTTAGGGATATATGCCTGGAACATTCTTCAGCTACCAGGAAGTTGATCTTTTCAAGGCATAAGTTAGGGTCCGTGTTATGTAAGATATCTTCCCAATATGTTTCATTGAGGACATAGTTTATTTGATCCCAATTGATGTTCTTGAAGTTGAATTTGGTGAAGGTACTCTGGGTAACTATATGCATTTTTGCTGGTGAGGATCCCTGTGCATGTAAGTCTGGGACATCTGGGAGTTTACCCGG
>NC_069433.1:40844150-40872217 GCF_026875155.1 Cherax quadricarinatus | reverse complement strand
AAAAGGGGGAAATATACCAACAATTTGGATGAATACGAACAACCAGGGGGAGGTGCAAAGCTGCTAGTCCTTGATACCTCAAAGGCAATGGGCCCGGGACAACATCTCCCCATGGGTCCTTAGAGATGGAGCGAGATGCTTGCGTGCCTCTAACCACAATCTTCAACACACCCCTTGAAACTGGGCAACTACCTGAGAAATGGAAGACAGCAAATGTAGTCCCCATATTTAAGAAAGGAAACAGAAACGAGGCACTAAACTACAGACCTGTGTCTCTGACATGTATTGTGTGCAAAATCATGGAGATTACAGGAGGAGAGTGGTCGAACACCCTGGGAACGGAACAAGATTACAAATGAAAACCAGCATGGGTTCATGGAAGGCAAATCTTGTATCACAAACCTCCTGGAGTTTTATGACAAGGAAACAGAAGTAAGACACGAGAGAGAGGGGTGGGTAGATTGCTTTTTCCCCTAGACTGCAGGAAGGCCTTTGACACAATTCCCCCCAACAAGAATTATGCAGAAGCTGGAGGATCAGGCACATGTAACAGGAGGGCACTGCAATGGATCAGGAATCCCTGACAGGGAGGCAGCAACGAGTCATGGTACGTGAAGAGGTATTACAGGGGGCGCCTGTGACGAGCGGGTCCCCACAGGGTCACTTCTAGGACCCGTGCTATTTTTGATATATGTGAACGACTGATAGAAGGAATTGACTCTGAAGTGTCCCTATTCGCAGATGAGTGAAGTTGATGAAAAGAATTAAATCGGATGAGGATGAGGCAGGACTGCAAAGAGACCTGGACATGTGGTCCAGTAACTGGCTTCTCGAATTCAATCTGCCAAATGCAAAGTATTGAAGATCGGGAGGGGCAAAGAAGACCGCAGACAGAGTATAGGCTAGGTGGACAAAGACTACAGACCTCACTCAGGGAGATAGACCTCTGGGTGACCATAACACCGAGCACGTCACCGGAGGCCCCACATCAACCAAATAACTGCTGCAGCATACGGGCGCCTGGCAAACATGAGAATAGCTTTCCCGATCCCTTAATAAGAATCGTTCAAGACACTCTACGCTGTGTATGTTAGGCCCATACTGGAGTATGCAGCACCATCGGGAACCCACACCTGGTCAAGCACGTAAAGGGAAGTTAGAGAAAGTACAAAGGTTTGCAACAAGGCTAGTCCCCATAGCTCAGGGGAACGTCATCGAGGAAAGGTTGAGGGAACTCGAACTGACGAAAACTGGAGGACAGAAGGGTCAGGGGAGACATGATAACGAATACAAAAAACTGGGGGGGAATAGACAAGGTGGACAGAGATAGGATTTCCAGAGAGGGGACACAGGAAAAAGGGGGTCACTTCCTGACGACTCATAGAGTCGTCAGGAAGTGGAATACCTAGCAAGTGAAGTAGTGGAGGCAGGAACCATACAGTTTTAAGAAGAGTATGAAAAAAGCCAGGAAGCAGAGAGAGAGAGAGAGGACCTAGTAGCGATCAGTGAAGAGGGGGGGCCAGGAGCTGATCTCGACCCCTGCAACCACAATTAGGTGAGTAAAATTAGGTGAGTACACACGCACACAGACGCACACACGTGTATTGCATGCAAAGTCATGGAGAAGATCATCAGCAGGAGAGTGGTGGAGCCCTGGAAAAAAAACAAGTGTGTAATCGACAACCAGCACGGTTTCAGGGAAGGAAAATCCTGTGTCACAATCCTACTGGAGTTTTATGAAAAGGTGACAGAAGTAAGACAAAGAGAGAGAGGGGTGGATCGACTGCATTTTTTTGGGACTGCAAGAAGGCCTTCGACACAGTTCCTCACAAAAGGTTACAAGCAAAAGCTAGGGATCAGACACGCATAACAGGAAAGGCATTGCAAGGGATCAAGAGAATACCTGACAGGGAGGCAACAACGAGTCATGGTACGTGACTAGATGTCAGAGTGGGCGCCTGTGACAAGCGGGGTTCCACAGGGGTCAGCCCCTAGGACCTGTGCTCTTTTGGTATATGTGAATGACATAAGGGAAGGGATAGACTCAGAAGTGTCCTTGTTTGTAATGTTTGTGAAGTTAATGAGAAGAATCAAATCGGTCGAGGATCAGGCAGGACACAGAGGGCGACCTGGACAGGCTACAAGCCTGGTCCAGCAACTTTAGTTTAACCCTGCCAAATGCAAAGCCCTGAAGATTGGGGAAGGACAAAGAAGACTGCAGACACAGTATAGTCTAGATGGCCAAAGACTGCAAACCTCACTCAAGGGGAAAAAGTCGGGGGTGAGTATAACATCGAGCCATCTCCTGAGGCGCACATCAATCAGGGAACTTCTGCAGCGTATGGGCGTCTGGCCCAAAACCCAAAGGAGAGCGTTCCGATACCTCAGTAAGGAATCGTTCAAGACTCTGTGCCCATTTACGTCAGGGCCCATACTGGAGTATGCAGCACCAGTTTTGGAATCCACACCTGGTCCCAAACACGTCACGAAATTAGAGAAAGTGCAAAGGTTTGCAACAAGACTAGTCCCAGAGCTAAGGGGATTGTCCCCACAAGAAAGGTCAAGGGAAATCGGTCTGACAACATTGGAGGACAGGAGGGTCAGGGGAGACATGATAACGACATATAAAATATTGCACGGAATAGACAAGGTGGACAAAGACGGGATGTTCCAGAGAAGGGACACAGACCCCAAGAGGTCACAATTTGGGAAGTTGAAGACTCAGATGAACAGAGGGATGTTAGGAAGTATTTCTTTAGTCATAGAGTAGTCAAGCCGGGAATAGCCTAGAAAGTGACGTAGTGGAGGCGGGAACCATACATAGTTTTAAGGCGAGTATGATAAAGCTCCCTGGAGCAAGGAGAGAGAGGACCTAGTAGCAAAACAGTGAAGAGGCTGGGCCAGAGCTATGAATCGACCCCTGCAACCACCCAAAAAAAATGAGTACAAATAGGTGAGTAAAACACACACACACACACACAAACACACACAACAAAACACACACACACACAACACACACACACACACACACACGCAACGCACACCAACAAGAGTACATGCTAGGTGGACAAGACTGCAAACCTCACTCAAGGAGAAAGATCTTGGGGTGATCCATAACACCAAGCATGTCTCCGGAGGCACACATCAACTAGATAACTGCTGCCAGCATATTGGGCGCCTGGCAAACCTGAGACTAGCGTTCGATACCTTAGCAAGGAAGCATTGAAGACACTGTACACTATGTACGTTAGGCCCATACTGGATATGCAGCACCAGTTTGGAACCCACACCTGGTCAAGCACGTCAAGAAACTAGAGAAATACAAAGGTTGCAACAAGGGTAGTTCCGGAGCTCAAGGGAATGTCCCTACGAAGAAAGGTGAGGGAAATCGGACTGACGACACTGGAAGACAGGAGGGTCAGGGGAGACATGAAAAACGACATACAAAATACTGCGTGGATAGATAAGGTGGACAGAGACAGGATGTTCCAGAGAAGGGACACAGAAACAAGGGGACACAATTGGAAGCTGAAGACTCAGACGAGTCACGGGGATTGTTAGGAAATATTTCTCCAGTCATAGACTCGTCAGGAAGTGGAATAGCCTAGCAAGTGATGTAGTGGGGCAGGAACCATGCATAGCTTTAAGAAAGGTAGATAGAGCAGATAGAGGACCTAGTAGCGATCAGTGACGAAAAGGGGGCCAGGAACTAACTCGATCCCTTTCAACCACAGTTAGGTGAGTACAATTAGGTGAGTACACACACACACACACTCACAGCCTCCATAGCTCAGTGGCTAGAGCGCTGTCTAGTAAATCAGAGGTCAGGAGTTCGATCCTCCTTGGAGCAGGAGTTTCCTGTATGATGCGATAGAACACTTTTTTTTATGAGGTATGATAAAGTTCACGGGGTAGGAAGAGTGACCCAGTAGCGGCCAGTGAAGAAGCGGGGCCAGGAGCACTGCCTATTCCTCTGACGTGTTGGTCTTTAGAGGAATATTGTGTTTATGGGTCCCTTGGTAAACCATACATATGTGCTGGTTTAGGGTTGCTTGGTAACAAGTACAGAAGTTTCTTCCCTTCTCTATGCGTTTGAGTATTTGTCTGGTTTTTTTATAGAAAAAACTTTGGTGAGCGTCTCCCACTGTTGAGTGCTGATGGGTTCGTATGTAGATTGATCATTCAAAAGGTCCATCATTTTAGTGTTTTTAGTCACTGGGGTTGATATGACGACTCCACTTCCTTTGTCGGCGGTGGTGACGATAATGTGGGGTCGTTGGCGAGGTCTTAAGGCAGTGATGTATCGTCTAGGAAGATTAGAAGAAAAAGGTTCACATAAGGCTGCAGGGGAGAAGGCCCTGTATATAACCCTTCTGGAAGTTGCTGTCACTGTGTCTATGGTTCCTGGTAACTAGATTGAGTTGATAGTTCGTTTGCGTATGTTGGTGGTAAATTTGAGTCCCAGACTCAGTGCTTTGTTTCTCGTAGTCATTAAGGTGCGTGACGATAAGTTGTTTAATCAGGGATTCGCGTCCCATTACTTCCATCTACTGTTGTGCAGAGGTACTGAAGTTTGCGATTGAGTTTGATCTCTGTTGGAGGTTAGCTGTGGTGACTGTGCTGAGAATATGCTCAGCAGTGTGTTGGTAAATCTGAAAAATTGGGCCCTCATTTTCCCTTTGCAGTTTCAAAGATTTCCCTTGGGCGATGTTAGAAAGTTTTTTCGGCACATTCATTAAAAAAGCGGGGCAGCTGGAAGAAGGGGGGGTTTGGGCGTTGTAAGTTGTCAGGGTACGTGTATTTTAGCCTGTAAAGACCGGTTTGTTGCTCTCGTAAATTTCTAAAACCGGGGACCCTCTTGAGCAATTTTAAACCAGCACTGAGAGAAGAGTTTAAAGAGTTTGCTAAAAAGGGAATAGGGCCCGAAAAACGGAGGAGAACAAAAAAATTTCCCGTAGAAACCCCTTCCTGTTGTGAGTCCCCAGGTTAAGAGGGGATTTGGGGCCCCTTGGCCGGGCAACAGGGAAACCCAAAGCTGAAAGAACAAAAAAAGGGTTTGGAGAGGAAAGCAAAAATTAGAAACCAAAGACTACCTGGAAACTTCCAAACCCCAAAATTCTCGGTTTCCCCTGACGAAATTGGTGTTCAACGGGGAAACCCAAAAACGAGCACCAAAGAACTTTGGGCAGACTTTAGGGGAGACACCCCTAAAAAACCCCAAGGGAAACCATCGAGAACGTCTTGACAAATTCTACAATGGTGTAAAGCTACCTGGTGAATGTGAGTGACTACTGGGAAACATCACGACGGACGACCCCAAAGGAAGGTAAAAACATTTTTGGGTTTTTGGGGATAGCCAGATTAGGTACAGGGTTTAGGGAATCTGCTTGAAGGAAAGGAGTAGGGGGCAGAGAGTGTTTTTTCCCCGGGGGCTGGGTTTGAAGGATATTTGTTAGCTGCCCCGGGATGAAAATCATGAGAGGAAAAGGGGGCAATCCAAATTTCTTCTCAGTGCGGGGGAACGATTTTTGGCAAAACGTAGGAGTAGGACCTAAATTAGCGGGTAAAGGTCAGAAAATAGAGAAAATTTAGGAGGAAGGGTGGGAAACCTGTAAAAATTGTGGCTTTTTTTCCCAAAAGGAAGGATTTAAAAATTTTAAGAAGGGTTTTCCCCAGAGAAATTTGGGTGTAAATTTGCTGCTGGACAAATACTGAAAGGAAAATGCGTAACATTCTTGACAACGGGAACCCTTTTCTAGGGCCCAGAAAGGGACATGTTTTCCAGGGACGGGGTTCACTTATCTAGGTGTGGGTGGGAGTACTGGCCAATGCTGGAGGGAGTTTGTTGGGCCCCTTTAAACTAGAATAGTTAGTGGTTAGGGTTTTTGCGGGAAAAATTTGAAGTTGCAGGGTAATAAAAATGATTTATTTAGGAGAACTAGTAATAGGAAAAAAAATTTGGGTGGATTTTGGGAAACCCCAAATGGCAAAAATTTGGGACAAGGACTTTAATGGGTTTAAAGTGGAAAAAAAAGAAAGATGCAGGAAGGGAAAAAGAGAGGGGGGGGGCCCTTAAATTTTTTATTACACAAAAAGTCGCAGTGCTAAAAATAAGAGGGACGAGTTGAGACTATTGCTAGTGCAGGTAACATAGTGTTTTTGCCAATACTGAAAACGGGGTTTTAAAATTAAAAAAGTGGGGACATGCCTGCAGAATGTCACATCCATTTTTTTAAAAATTTTTCCAAGTAGATAGAAGTGGCGGAAAGGGGGGGGGGGTGGCTTTAAATTTCCGAGCCGCTTGAACTGTTGCATAAAAACGGTATTAATCTGAAGTAAAAACATACAGAGTCTTTTTGGATAGAATTTTCAGAGGGGCATGAAAATTTAAAATTTAGGTGTGATAAAACCATCCCCCAAATTTAGATGGGGAAACCGGGGAGCCTATTTATGGGGGGAAATTGTTGGGGCCCAAACAAGGCACGATAATGAAAGAAATTCTAGGAACTTTAACTTTAGTCATTTTGGATTGGAATTTTTTTGAGGGGGAAAATTTAGAACCCTACGACTTTTTTAAAAAAGTAGTTCGGGATTTTTTTTTTAAAGGAAAATTTTTGGACACAAACCTACAAGGGGTAAAAACCTTCTTGACTTGGGTTTTTGGCAAAAAAATGAATCCCTTGTTAAAAATTTTTAGAATTTTTCGGGGGAAAATGGGTGCTAGCGACCAAAAATTAAATTACTTTTAAGAATTAAAAGGGAAGATAAATAGTAGGTTTTAAACTCAGTAACAGCCCCCAATTTTTTTCCGCTTGGGGAGAATTACGAGGGGCTTAGAGAACACTTATCATCTGTTGACGGGGGAAAACGAAAAAGAGCAAATCAATATAAAACAGTTTTTGAACACAAAACATCCCTGCTCAAAGAACGTTTTATCCCTTATAAAGAAATTAAAATCAAATAGAAATGACCCAAAAAGGAAATGAATAAAGGCTAAAATATCTTTTTTTTTAAGGGCATAAGAAAGGGAAATTTTATAGGCGTATAAAAGGGCGAGGGTAATCTTATAAATCAGTATTTTAAAAATTTAAAAAGAGGGCTTTAAAAAAAGGGGATAAAAAAAGCTAAAAGGGACTATGAAATTAAAGTTCGGGGGATTCTAAAAACTAACCCAAAAAATTTTTTCCAGTAATAGAACAAAAGTCAAAAATAAGATGGGCCCCCCTTAAAAATAACTTTTGGCATTTTACTGAAAAGAAAATAAAATGTGCTGGGTTTTTAAATAAAAATTTTTCTCTTGGGTTTTTTAAACACGGGAAGACCAAATAATTTTCCGAAAAAAAATTTTTATAGTGGGCCATAAGAAGTTTAAATTATGAAAAATCACAGCATTTATTGAAATTTTTTGTGAAGCAGATAGGGGACTGAACCCCAAAATAAGTCACCGGCCCCTGAGGGGGTTTTTTTAAAGGGGTTTTTTAAGGAATGAAAAAATTGAATTCTGTAAACCATTAACTAAATTTTTTTTTTTATCTCTTCAAACAGGTGTAGGGGTCTGATAAAAGGGAAAGAGGGCTAAGGGAAAAACCAATTTTTAAAACAGATCAAAAGTCTTTAAACCCGAAAAATTTCCCCGCTCAATAACCTTTAAACCTCAATTGTAGGCAAATTACAAAGTAAAATTAATACTGAGTTTTATAAAAACCCCCATCTCGAAAAAGCATAGCTTGATTAATGAACCCATGGTTTTCAAAAAGGGGCCGGTCTTGTCTAACAAAATTTATTAATTTTCTTCAGTAAATTTTTTGAGGCGGGTTAAAACCACGAAAAAGAATTTGAAATTTTTTTTACTTAGAATTTTTTAAGGCTTTTTGATGGGATTTTCCCGCACCCAAAACTTTTTGAAGAAAGTCCAGCTCAGGCTTTGGGGGAAAGGGTGTTTCTCGGGAAATTCAAAACAGGGCTCACAAAACGGGGAAGCAGAGAGTGTCCATAAAGGGGGTTTAAATTCCGAGGGGGGATCTGTAACAAGGGGCCGTTCCACGGGGATCAGTTTTGGACCCTTTTGTTTTTTATAATATATATCCAATGATCTTGATAAAGGGAAATTTACTGGGATATGAGCAAATTCCCCGATAAACACAAAAAAAAGGTAGGATAATTGATTCAAACGTAGACTTTAGGGAACTTCAGGATGTTTTTGGGACAAACTCTACTTTTGGCAAAAAAGGGGCAGATCCCAGTTAAATTAAAATAAATGCGGGGTTTTCTGAAGCTGGGGAGGGGTCCATAACCCTAGGTTTAAATAAGTTAAATAATGAGAACTTAGCCATACAGTTTGCAAAAAAGGATTTTGGGGTTATGGTAACACAACCTTAAACCAAAAACAGCAATGTAAGGTAAGACACATAGGCAACATTTTAGACAACTTTTTTCCGAAACGTTTCGCCTACACAGTGGGTTTTTTTCTTCAGTCGAATCCCAAAAAATTAAGCGGGAAACCCGTAAAGTTGTGAAGACGATTTTAATAAATTCCATCCCCCTTTGGGAAAAGTCGTAAAAAAATTTGAGGTTTGTAAAGTCCCTCGCCTGGAGAAGTTCATTCCATAGTCGGGAACTATCTGAAGATCAAGCGCCAGTGCGGAGACAAAAAATTTGCCACTGAGAAGGCCATTCCTTTAAATACAACAAACAACTACTACTACTACCCTGCACCTCTCCTTCCGACAGTATTTAATTTCCCGAACTGTCCCCTTTGATCTTCAGATTTTTTCCTGACTAGGGAACTGAACTTCTCCAGGCCGAGGGACTGACAACCTAAAATTTCTACGACAAACAAGGGGGGGAGGGGACTGTTTTAAAACGTTTTCCCCTCTCTACTGTTCCTGCTTATTTTCTGTATTCAAACTGAAGAAGCCTACTGTGTGGCGAAACTTTTTGGGAATAAAGTTGTCAAACTGTTGCATATGTTTAAAAAAAACCCCCACAACCTGTCGGATTGTATCCCATTTTGATGTTCATCCAAGACAGAAATGCCAAAGGGCAAACGTAATAAGGCAAATAGTTTTACGGGGAAAATTTATATCAAGTTTGTGTAAGAAACAGAAGCCCAGAGGTCATACGGGAAAGTTTTTACATCTTTAGTAAGGCCCACCTAGATTATGCAGCTCAATTCGGGTTTCTCCATATTCCCAGAATGGCCCAATAAATTCGTTAAAAAAAAAAAAAAAAAAACATTCACGTGGGATATTTAAATTTAATACTTTTAGCATTAAAAAATCTTCCTTATAAAAAAATTGAAACTCTTTTTTTTAATTCACTTTTTAGACAAAAAATGAGGGGAGCCCCGATCGAAGTTATAAGGGAAAAAATAGGTATTAAAAAAGGGGATATTAACAAGGTCTTGGGGTTTATCTCCCAAAAAGAAAACCCCCCCAGCAATGGTTTAAAATTAAAAAGTTTTAGATTTAGAAAGGAATGGGAAAGTTTTTTTTTGGGGGGGGTTTGGGGGTAGTTGATGATTGGAACAGCCCAACCTATTGGGGTTTTATTGAGGCTGGGACTTTGGGTAGTTTCAAATTTAGGTTGGAAAAAAGGGTACATGAGGGGGAGGGGTTTGGTTTTTGGAAGTGGGACTTGCACATCTGAGGGGGGGGGGGCATTAAAAATTTGGGGTTCGCCCAATTTTTTGGTTAGTGAGAAAATTTGAAAAGGCCTGCCTAGTATGGGGCAACGGGCCTGTTTCAGTTTTTCCCCTATTCTTTTTCTTAATAATTTTTAAAAAACCCCACCCCTTGCAAACATTTCTTTTCCCTCCCATAGAAGAGGTCCCATTGCCCAATGAATTTTTCCCCCGCTTTTCCCCTTACGTATTTGTCCACCCGCAATTGACACCAATTCCTGACAACCTTTTCCTTTTCCCAACCCCCTCCCCTTTGGGAAAATGCCACAAAATGCCCGGTTTCCCACCCTTCCTCCTAATTATCTCTTTTTGTTTGCCCGGGTACCTGCTAATCGGGTTTCCTCACGCCTACATCTCCCAACATCGTTGCCCCAGCAATGAGACAGATAATGGAATTTCCCATTACCTCTAAAGATGAGATTAAGACACATTTTCAACACTGGAAACTTTATTGTAGACTTTTTTCCCATCCAGGGGCCCTTTTTTCAATACATATTCTAGGACATAAATTTGAAGACAGTAGAACAAAGTAAAAAAGATGAGGTAATCAGTCCCCAACCTGGGAAATTTAGGTGCGAAGAGCACCATAGTCGGGGAGTTTTCTGAACAGAAAAAAAGGATTCCGGGGCCCTTTTTATAGTAACGCAGGGTAAACGAGGGCTTTATTCACGGGTGGGGCCGGATTCCCCAGGGGGAAGTGGGTCCCTTCCCCAAAGAGAGGGTTTGTGTAGTAATTTGTCGTAGTTGTGAAGGTTATGTCATTTTTTATTTAAGACACATATGAAAACAGTTGGGTATCTTTTTTGTAAAATTTTTTCGCCTCAAAGTAGGTTTTTCTTAAAGTCAAGAACGGGAAAAGGGGTTTGATAAAACAGAAGTACTTGAAGCCCGAGAATCATTCCATCACCCCCTTAAAGTTTAAGGTGGTCGGGTCCCTCAGCCCTTGGAGAAGGGGCATTTTTCCCTTAGTTTTAAACAAAAAGAGAAAAGTGCCCCGGATGGAGTTTTTTTTAGCGCCAAGAGGGGGTAAGGAGAGGTAAAACCAGATTTTTGGGGGTCCCTCTCAAACCCCAGCCCCCCTCACTAGGGGAAGTTGCCGAATTTTATTCGGGCCCGAAACCAAGTTTCCCCTTTGGTTGCAGGGGGGGGTTTCTTCAGATTGAACATTAAAATGGAAAAAAAATACCGACAGGTTGTTGGGAAGAAAACATATGCAACATTTTGGTTTATTTTTAAAATTTTGAAACTTTCCCTACACAGTAGGCTTCTTCATTCAAGTACGGGAAAGGTTGATAAAAGCAGAAGATACTTGAAGACGATGTAATCAGTCCAACCCCTTAAATTTTTTGAGGTGGCCCAGTCCCTCGGGTCTGGAAAGAGCATTGTTCCATAGATAAAACCAATATGGAGAAGAAGTGACAGGATGGAGTTTTTAAGCGCCAAAAAGGTAGACGTAGGGATAAGAACTCAATTTTGAGAGGACCCTCTCAAATCCAGCCCCTCCCCACTGTGGAAGTTGCCGAAGTTGATTGCAGGTCGTCCCAAAAACCCGGGGGGGTTTTGGGGCAGTGCCCTGACAATTGAACATTAAAAGGGTAAAATTTACCGACAGGTTGTTAGGAAAGGACACTTTGGGCAAAAGTTAGGTACTTTATTGTAAAATTTTCGCCTACACAGTAGGCTTCTTCAGTCAAGTACGGGAAAAAGGTTGATAGAACAGAAGATACTTGAAGACATGAAATCAGTCCATCACCCTTAAATTTTTGGGGGAGGGTGGTCAGTCCCCCATTTTGGAGAAGACCCTTTTTTTCCATAGTATAAACAATATGGAGAAAATGCCGGGGATGGAGCTTTTATAGCCCCCAAGAGGTGAGACGAAAGGAGGGGTAAAAAACTCAGTTTTGAGGGGTCCCTCTCAAACCCACCCCCCTCACTATGGAATTTTGCCGAATTTGATTGCGGGTCTGTACCAAATCCCCTTTTATGTTGCAGGGGTCTGACAGATTGAACATTAAAAGGGAATAAAAAAACCGCCCAGGTTGTTGGGTAAGACAACATATCAACATTGTATTTTTAAATTTGAAACGTTTCCCTACACAGTAGGCTTTTTCCCAGTCAAGTACGGGAAAGGTTGATAAAAGCAGAAGAAACTTGAAGACGATGTAATCGGGTTCCATCACCCTTAAATTTTTGGGGGTCAGCCCCCCTCTTTCTGGAGAAAGAAATTGTTCCATAGTTTTGAAAAAAAGGGAAAGAAAAAGTGACAGGTTTTAGCTTTTATAGCGCCAAGAGGGGGACTAAATTACCCCCCCCCCCCGTCTTCAAGTACCTTCTGCTTCCAAATCAAACCTTTCCTGAAATTTTGACTGAAAAAACCCTACGGTGTAGGCGAAACGTTTCAAAATAAAAAATACCAAACCCTGTTGCATATGTGTCTTACCAAACAACCTGTCGGTTTTTTTATACCATTTTAATTTTCAAATCGTCAGACCTGCAACACAAGGGTATCTTGGTAAAGACCTGCAACCCAATTTTCGGCAACTTCCACTAGTAAAGGGGGGCTGGATTTGAGGGGGACCTCTAAACCATCTTTTTTCTTCCCTTTCTCCTACGTCTCACCTCTTGGCGCTATAAAACTCCACCTGCACTTCTTCTCCCAAAATTTTTCATCAAAGGAACAATGCTTTTTCTCCAGACGGGAGGGACTGCCCACCTAAAAATTTTAAAGGGTGAGGAAACTGATTACATCGTCTTCAAGTATCTTCTGCTTCTATCAACCTTTCCTGTACTTGATTTAAGAACCAACTGTGTAGGAAACTTTTCACAATAAAGATACCTAACTGTTGCATATTGCCCTTACCTAAAAACCTGTGGGTTTTTTTTATACCTTTTTAATTTTAAAATCTGTCAAAACCACGCAACCCAAGGGTATTTTGGGTTACAGCCCGCAATCAATTTCGGCAATTTCCCACTAGGAGAGGGGCGGGATTTAAAGAGGGACCTCCAACATCTGAGTTCTTCCCTTTCTCCTACTTTCCCCCCCTTTTGGGCGCATAAAAGCCCCTTCCTGTAAACTTCTTCCCATATTTTTTTCATACTATGGAACAATCCCTCTTCTCCAACTAAAGGGACTGCCACCTCAAAACTTTAAGGGTGAGGGCCAAATTCCCTCGTTTTAAAGTATCTTCTCCCCTTCTATCAACCTTTCCTGTCCCTTGACTGAAGAACCTACTGTGTGGGCCCGAAACGTTTCACAAAAAAATACCTAACTTTGCAAAAGTTCTTACCTAACAACCTGTCGGTTTTTTTTATACCATTTTAATGTTCAAGGTTTTTACATGCCCCTCAAAATTTAAATTTTCCATGAAGTTGCATTGTCTGACAATTTGTGTAGGGAATGGTAAAAAAATACCGACAAGATGAAAATTAAGACACATGTGAAAATCTGCCTACCATGAATATGCCCTCGTCTGCTACACCTGACGTTACAAAAATAACGCCAGACCCTTTTTTTTCGCTTCAAATCCCCAAACGACTATGGTGCTTTTTCGCACCTCCTCCTGGGTTGGGGGACTGATTACCTCACTTCTGTACATATTCTACTTCTTCAAGTTATGTCCTAGAATTTGAAATTGATAAAGCCACTGGAGGGCGAAACGTCTACAATAAAAAACCCCAATGTTGCACATGTGTCTTAATCCATTTTGCCCAAAAATTAAATACCATTCGTACACAACTTGTCAGACACTGCAACATCTTTGGAATTTTAAATTTTCCTGAGGCTTCTTAGCTTCCCTAATGACCAGAGTTTTGGGTAAGATGGGGAAGGAAGAAGGAGGGGAAAGGATGGGAAAAATTTTTAAAAAGGGTTTGGGGGGGGGGAAAAGGTAGGATAAAAAGTAAATGGCCCAACCACTTTGGGGTAATTTAAAAAAATGTATTTTTAATTGATAAATAATTTTTTAAAAGGTTTAAAACTTAAACCCCTCAAATCACATAAATAAAAAAGGTATTAAGGCGGGCTCGAATTGGTTGTAATTTTACAAGTTGCAATAGCCTTTTTTTTTTTTTTTTTTTTTTTTTTTTTTTTTTTTTTTTTTTTCGCGATTGGGACAAAAAGGGTTTTTTAAAAACGACAGGAAAGGCAATATTTTCTGGGCCCGTTTTTGACCGGACAATAGCTTTTTAATGGGGTGGGCCAACAAAGTCAATAGCATAATTTTACATTAGAAAGTTATTTAAGAATTTTCTCCCTAATTGGGGGGGGGAAAATTTTCTCAGTATACATAGAAGGGTTCTGGTATATCCCAATCTTCTTCGTCAGGGAGTTACTCAAAATCAAGGTCAGGGTAATCAACTTTATTAAAAAAACACGAACCCCCTGTGGGGGATTTATTCCTTTTTAGGGCCTGTGAGGTGGATAATTTAAAGGTGAATCGTTTTATTTATCACTTGTATAGGATGTTTTTTCCCATCTTTGGGATGTATATTTTTTTTCATTGTATAAAAATTGTTTCTTTTTTTGGGGGTCAAGGCGTACATTTAGGCAGAGATATCTTGTTGTGTGTGTAAAAAAGCCATTTTAACTCTTCCTTTTCCCCCCTGGAAATTTGGGAATAAATCGAAAAGGGTCTATTCTGGACCCTTTGTAACCGTAGCATGTTGGTCTTTGTTTTTAATGATATTGGGGCACAAGGGTATTCCCAAATATAGGGCCTTATTATCAATTTTTTTTGCCGAAAGTTTTTTTGACATTTTGAGGGCTTGAATTTAATCGAAAGAGCTGCTAAGACCGGCTTTGGGTGGTTGGCTTTTTTGTTACATGAGAATTGAGTTGGGGCCCCCTGTCTATTTCAAATCCCAAGATCTTGTTTGGGTTTCTAATGGGTAACAGGTTACCTCTGAGGGGGATACCCCCTTTTCTTAATGGTTGGGGTGCAAAACAAACCTATCGTGGGAAAAAAGGACCTTGTCAGGATTTTGCCCAATTCTCCATTTTTTCCTCCCCAAAAAAAATGTTTTCCGGGCGAAGTCAATTTTTCATTTTTCTATTCTCTTTTCATACTTGTATTTTCCCGTTACTGGGGTTATGAACGACATGAAAAACAACCCTCCTGCAAAATGTGTCCCCAATTGTGTCATTAAACCCCTGGTTTAGGAAGGTCAAATTACATAAAAGTTTTAAAAAGAATGGGCTGAGACAAGAAACCCTTGGGACACCCGCCGTGTAAAAAAGGTTCTGCGCCCTTTCCATGAAAGGGGGGGAATATTTTTTTTTTGGGGTTAAGAAATTATAGATTTTCTCTGAAAAAAAGTCCGTTATGGTCCTGGTAGGTCAATGAAGGGATATAAGGCCCTCATGCCAAAAAACTATCAAAAGCTTTATGAACATCCTGGGGGCAATTAAGGCCCAAAATTGCCCTCTGTTTTAGAAAATTCTACAGTGTCAAAAAAAAACATTTTAAATTTCTGGTTGGTTTCCCCTATGTGTTCTAAAGGCCAAATTTTTTTTTCATAAACAAGTTTATTAAAAATTCCCTAAGTAATTCAAAAACTTTGGAAATGACTTTCTTAAGGGGGGAAAGGGGCTTCCCAAATAAAATATAGGTCTTTAAAATTTTTCCCCGGTTGGTGAATGTCTTTTTTGGGGTTAGCAAGAAAAATCATCCTACATCCTTAAAAAAAACGGAAAATATCCCGAGGCCCAAAAGGCATTTAAAGATATTTACCAATCGGGTTTCAATTTCCCAAAGGAGGTACTTTTTTTTGTTTCAAATTTTTATTCCAAGAGGGCCCGGGGCCTATTTCTCATTCTTCCAATAACCTGACTTATCTCTGGGGAAGTAATAGGGCTAGTAAGCGGGTGGGTATCTTCAAGAGTGAAGTATCGATGGTAGGGAGTGGTTTTTAAAATCATCCAAGTTTTCATCTCTCCAATTTAATTTTCAAATGATAAGAAATTTTATATTAATTGCGACTGTTATTATTTAGAGGGAATTTTTTCTCCCATACTTCACACCCCTCCCAAAATTTCCTGGGGGTGGGATCGTCCCAAATTTTAAATTTTAACTCTTCATCATCTTTATCAGTGAAGGTTAAAAGAACTAAGTAGTTAGGGAAACCCTTTTGCTTTTTTCCCCCAAAAGTTGTCGATCTTCTCCAAAATTTTGCTGGGTTTCCCCTTTATATTTATTAGCTTAAGAACTAAAATTTCCATATGTCCTTTGTGTTGACTAATCCTTTTTTAATTAATTCTTGGGCCTTTAAACGGGGCAATGTAGCTGTGGTGGGTTTTCTTGTTGAAGATGCCTTCTACATTCTGCTTATAATTCTTTAAAATATCCTAAATTTTTCTATAGGGTTTTTATTGTTGGGATATCTTTTTGGGAAACAAAATTGGGAAGTTCATTGGGAGCTTCAATTATTTGATTGTGCCGGGACCTTTATTGCACATAATTTCCTGGAAGGTAGATTTTCCAAGGGCACAATTTTTATCATCAACCCCAAAATGGGCCCCGAAAAGGGGTTTTAAAACCTAGGTGTTAAAAGATGGGTTTGGGGGTTCAGGTATTCCAAAAAGGAGAAGTTTGTAATTGTATTTTAACAGGGATATGGTCAGATCCCAAAAATTTCCAAACCCGGGGGATATACGACATGAAAGATGTCACAGTCCTCTGTTTTTGTATACTAAATCTGGTTTTCCTGGATGAGGTCCAAAAGTACATTTTAAAAATGGCCTTTAAAATGACAAGTTTTTACTGTCATGAATTAAAGAGTTGTTTTTCCCTTTTTAAACACCCAGGGGGAATACCAGCTCCACAGGGTTAAAAAAGGGCAAAAGGGGGATAGCATTAAAATCTCCAATAAAATTTTTGGAAAAATTTTTGCTTAAAAAACCTATGTAGAAAGGGAAATTTACACTAATAAAGGCTGCCCCGGGGGAAAAAATCCATTTTCCCATTACTAGTTGTCCAGCGACGTTTTAGTTTATTGGGAAGAATGTTTTTCTTCATTCCCCCATGAATATTTTTAAATGTAAAATCCTAATTTAACCAAGATGGCTACACCAAAACTGTCCTCTCGATTTCTCAACAGTACCGTTCCACGTAATTAATAGTTGATCAACTCTTCAGCGTCTCGTTTAAAAAATATAACAACGGGATTGTAGTTTTGTATTCAAAACCCCCAAAAAGGTAACTTTTTTTAAAGAAAAAGTTGAACATTAAATTGGAAAAATTTTAATCCCACATTATTTCTTATTCTTCGCTCGTACACTGCGTTCTGAACCCTGCAAGTAATGTTAAAGTTTTGTAACTAACACAACCCCCGGACTCGTCAATAGGAGAAGGGAAAATTTTTCGGGAAACTTGTGTATTTAAAAATGCCATCATCATCATCTTCAAATAGAGGCAGGGAATATTAACCCAAAACCTTAGAATCAATAGAATCTTAGAGTCGTTAGGTCAAACATCATGAAACTGAGGTATGCTATAAATTTAGTTTTTTAGGAAAACAAGGCTCGGGGAGTTAAAAGGGAGACTGTGTGGGTCCAGGGGGAAAATTAATCGGCAAGGTGAGTTTCCTTGGGGGGAAATTTCCCGTTTTTAACAGGATCAGCTACAATAGCCGGGGGAGAAAAGGGACCCCTTTCCCCTTTTTGGGGGGATTTTGTTCAGGGGTTGACCCTTTTCGGGGTTTAGAGGAGTTGTCGACCTGGGTTTTTAGGGGGCGATCCCGAGCCAGGGATGACTTAGGGTTATTTTTAGGAAATTTTAAAATATGGGACATACTTTTTGTTAAAGAGAAAACTTGGGGCCAAAAATGGCCTTCACATTTTCAGGGGTAATGAAAGGGGGGTGAAAAAAAAACCCTTACCATTTCCCAAACATTCAAAACACGGGGAGCAAGTTTAATATCACCACCACGGTCCCTTTTGGGCCCCCAATAAAATTAGTTTTTTGCTCTCGTTAAAATCCCCGTCTGTGGGTTACCTGAGACAAATGAGATGCGACTGAACCTTGTTTTTGGGGTCGTTTTAAGTGAGAGTTTTGATTGGGGCGTTTCCCAAAAGGGGCCAAAATTCCAAAAATTGGGAACCTTTTTAGAGACCTGAGGAGTCCCACTTGATCCGGCAGAGTGGGGGGAAGCTTGGGGCATTGGTTTGGGGGTGCCTGGGGGGTGGTTTTTTCCCCCGAAAATGGATTTGTTTCTTGGGGGTCAAGAAATTTTTTGCTTTTTCCTTTTTTTTTTTTCAGGACAAATAGCAGAAACAAACTGAGTTTTCCATTTCAGAGGAAAACATTTAGGGTATTTTTTTTTGGGAAAAATCACGATAGGGGAAAGTTGGCCAAGCAAATGCTACAAATTTGCCTTAATTTCTGCATTTGTTGTTTTTATGACCAAAGGCAAAAACACTTTTAAAAATTTTGTCACACTGACGAAGCGTTCCAGAAAAAATTTGGTTTAGTTTACCTCTGGTACGAAACAAAATTTTTCCATTTTTTACACCAAATTTTTGGGCCCCCCTCCCCGGTTTTCTCGATTAAATTTTTTTTAAAATTACCTTTTTGTTTTGGGGTTCGGAAATTTTTGTGCTTCCCCCCCCTTTAAGGGCCCAAACCCCGGTATTAATGTTATCAAAAAATTTCATTTAAAATTTGCTGTGTTTCATAAAACTTTTTATTTCTGGCCACAAACACAGTCCCTGAGTTGATAGAGTCAGGTTTCAACGGGATAACACCCAAAATCTTTAGTTTTTCCAAGACATCATGCTTTTTAAAATTGAAATTTAAAACCTTTTTCCGAAGAGAGGGGAAGTACTGCTTTCCCCCGCGTGGGGTTTTAAAAACCCCTCCACTGGAGCAACAGTTGAATTAGAGCAAATCAATTGAGAATGTTTTTTTCATGGGCATTTATTTTCCCCAATGCGTAACTTACACGAATCCTTTTGCCCTGTTTCCTGGGAAGGGGCATTTTGGCAGAGGAGTTTTCTTTAAAAAAAAGGTATCTTTCCTTAAAGTTAGCCTAACATCCTATTTCACTGACTTATGAAGGTCGCCCCCAAGTTTGCCTTCCCCGATAATTAAAGGGGGAAAAAGGGGCCCCAATTCAAAGAAAGGGGTGGATTTTAAAAAACCACAAAGGGGTAACCAAGGGGCAAAATGCCTTGTGTTAAAATCGCCAAAGCGAAGTTCCGAAAAATAAGAAGATAGGACAGTCAGAAAAGGGTACAATGTAGAAATGTGTTTTAAATGTTGGGCCAGTGTTGAAGTATGGGTGAGGGGGGGATGGGGAAGGAAAGGGGGGATGGGATGAGAGGGGGGAGCAAGCAAGCAAGTCACCCCTTTCCCCCCTTGAAAGGATGGGGCTCGGGAAAAAAAAATGCAAGCAAGTCTCCTCTCAGGGTCTGGTGAAAAACTTAAATCAGGATAACCCAAGTAAATTCTCAGCAAAAGGGGTTCAAGTTGCCACTGAAGACGGGGGGCGACGACGTCCTTTTCTCCACGGTGGCTGGGCTGCGACTCTTTTTTGTAAAAATTCTGAGGACATGTACAAAACCTTACGACTCTACAAATACTACAACAACCATCCCCTTTGGAAGGACCTACTTCCACTGGGGAATCCCCCCCTACCAGTGAATAGCCCTCGTCTGCTACCCTGACGTTACTTATAAGCGCCGGATCTTTCTTCTGCTTCAGAATCCCCACGACTAGGTGCTTTTTCGCACCTATCCTAGGTTGGGACGATTACCTCATCTTGTACAAGTTCTACGTCTTAATTTATGTCCTAGAATTTGTTTTGATAAGCCACTGGATGGGAAAAAGTCTACAATAAAGTACCCAGATTTTGCAATATGTCTTTTTCTCATCTTGTCGGTTTATATACCATTCGACACACCTCTATGATGTCACCCAACGGCTAACAATATCCTTCATTCCACCCTCAGGAAAAACACACTTTTCCCCTCCTCTCCTATCCTTCAAGCAGAATGCCCTTCCATGTCCCAAACTGGCTACCCCAACAACAACAATGTTTTTCCTTCCTTGGGGTCGTCCGTCGTGAGCTCCGAGTGTCGACTCACATTCGCCGGTAGATTACACCACTTGTAGAATTCTTTAAAGACGTTCTCGATGGTTTTTCTTTGGGTTTTTTTCTAGGGATGTTTACTCATCTGCCAATGTTCTTGGTGCCGTTGTGGCTTTCCCGGGAAACATCACATTCGCGGGTAGCCCCGAGAAGGGGTTGGGAAGGGTTTCCACGGTAGTTTTTGGGTTTTCCCGGGTGTTTCTGCCTCCCAACCGTTTTCTTGATTTTCAGCTTGGTTCCATGTTGCCCGCCACTGCCAAGCCCCCCTCAAAACCGGGGGACTACAACAGAAGGATTACTACGATTCCTTTTGTTCTCCTCCGTTAATCGCCGTATCTCCCTCTTAGAACTTGGCTTTCTCTCAGCTGCTGGTAAAATTTTCTCAAAAAAGGGATCCGGGTTTAATTCACAAGAGCACCAAAAGGTCTTCACAGGCTAATAACGTCACCCCGAGCTAAGTACAGTCCCACTGAAAAAAATGTACAAAAAATCTGTTACGAAACTTTTCCCTATTGAATTCCGTGGTAAGCCTTGAACCTGTCAATCCCGGGACCACTGTCGCCATCGCCTCTAGCACTTCAATAAAGGATCTAACCAGGACAAAATCAAAGCACCACGAACCAGTCAACGTAGGAGTTTACACTATACCCTGTGGAGGCTGTGACAAGATGTACATAGGCAAAACAGCAAGAAACCTCGACACCCGCCTCAGTGAACACCTTTACGCATGTAGGAACGATAACTTGAACAACGCCTGTGTACAACACCGAAATTCCACCAATCATCTCATGAAATTCAGGGACGCCCAATTAGTGATCAAAGAAACTAATTTCCACAGACCCAAGTGCCTCGAATCAGCACTAATCGCTGTTTCGAATACAATTAAACAACACAAAGGCAGCTTCACCATCTCTGAAGTCTTAGCAAGAATCCTCCTGAAAACAGTAAACCCTGCCATCACATAGTCTCTCCTGTTATACTACACAAGCACATTACAGAGAATGAACACTGAAACAGGCTGCCTCTATCCAGTCTATATCTGTCCAACCTATTTTTATGTTACCCAAGTAATAGCTTTTATATCCTTTTACTCATGTACGAATTAATTGCTCTACCATATTGTATTACTACTACTACTACAACTTTTGTCACTACTACATAAGAACATAAGAACATAAGAAAGGAGGAACACTGCAGCAGGCCTGTTGGCCCATACTAGGCAGGTCCTTTACAATTCAAAAACATTTGCCCAACCCAATTTTCAATGCCACCCATGAAATAAGCTCTGATGTGAAAGTCCCACTCAAATCCAACCCATCCCACTCATGTATTTATCCAACCTAAATTTGAAACTACCCAAAGTCCCAGCCTCAATAACCCAACTAGGTAGACTGTTCCACTCATCTTTATTTCGAAACGTTTCGCCTACACAGTAGGCGAAACGTTTCGAAATAAAGATACCTAACTGTTGCACATGTGTCTTACCTAACAACCTGTCGGTATTTTATACCATTTTATTGTTTCCCTACCACTCTTCGCTCCCACCAACACCCCTCAGCCCCTACCCCACTTCACATCTACCCCTCCTACCAAACCCCCCTCCCCTACCCCTCTTAATGTTTCTACGCTCCCCCACCTCTTTACCCCACTTTTTTCCTCCATTCCCAAAAAACTTCCACTTCCTCTGCATCCACCATCACCCATCCTCCTCCACCAATCCAAGACTTCATCCGGCCCAACCCCTTCCTCCCCCAGACGAAATCCCTAACCCTAAACACCCCCAAAACTTCTGATATACAGACAAGAACATAAAAACAGATCCACCCTTTTCCCCTCCACCTCCAGGGAAAGGGGTCTGAACATCCCCAAAAACACCCACCCACCGATGGCACCACTATCACAGGCGTAAATTAAACTCCCCGACACTAATTTTTGGTATGATAAAACCTTTTTAAATCTGTTTTAAGGTGTTTTCATTCAACGTACTTTTTTATATAAAATTTTGACACTACTGGCCGAGCCCTTGAAGCAGAGAGGCCAGATACTGTTTTGCTAAACAACCTGCTAAAAACCCCCTCAACTACCCCGCCATTATGGTTATACTGCACTACGCCCCCCTTGATCCCCACGATGGGGTTCCATCCTTGTCAAATCCAACATAAAACATGAATTTCCCCAATTTTTTTTATTCACCAACTGTTTGCGATCAGAATACACACCCCCTTTTGGCCCCTTCATCTTTTACACCCCCTATGCTCGCCCAACCCTATTCTAAATACAATCTTTCCTTTGTTTTCAACTACCCAACAGACCAACATCCCTACTAGTGACATGAATGCCAAACACCCCGCCTTTCATCACACCGTAAAAACCCAGTTTGGGTCACCAATTACTAAACTTCCAAATCACAAACACCTGTTCCCCTTTTGGGCCCACCTTCAACACCTTCTACAACCACATGGCCAAGAAAACCCAGACATCATTTGGCAAACCGAGTCAGCTCTCTCTTTCAACATACATATCCCCTGGCCCTATTACAGGCTCTGTCATATTCCCGTCATCTTACCATCTCCCCCCCAACCCTATCCTCATCCCGGCCACCCCTTCCTTCTCCTACAAGAACGTGACGGGGATGCCTTCAAACAACACATAGTAAAAAATAACCTCCCCTGGACTAAAACAAAAACCATCTCTGACATTATACTCAATTCTCTCATCCAGGACCCATACACAAGCCCAAAAAAAGCAATCCCCCAAAAACCCACCACCATTATTCCTTAAAACCCTCAATCAGAAAAAGAAGAATAATTATCTGCTACCACAACCGCTTCCTCTACAACACACACAGATTTAATCAAGCCCGTTTAGATCTCACTTACCTTAGAAACAACTTTTTACACAGCCTAGACCAAGCCCACAACAATCACTGGTCACAGCTCTTTCTAAAAGCGGACAAAAGCGTTTTAAAAAACCCCAAAGCCTTCGGGAACTATATAAAAAAAATCAGAGGCCCCACTCCCCCAAAAAATTAAAAACAACCCCACAACAACACACACATCTCGCCCCGCGGCTATCCAAACATCTTAAAAAACACCTTGGAGAAATCTTCCCCCCTAACCCACCCCACCCAACGCTATTCAACACTTCAAAAACACAGAACACTGGAACATACACCCCCACAAAACAACACCAGACAGCCTCCATCTGGACTCTCTTACCCCCCCCCAAAAAACTCGACACCCCTTTTTCACCAACACAGACTTAAAAAACCTCCTCAACCCTTCCCCCCAAAGGCCCCCTGGTGCCTCTGGCCAAAACCTATTATCCAAAAACACCTTCCTGACTCTATATTCTGCCTCAAAACCCCTAAATGCCTCCCTTGCCTCGGATACTTCCTTCCCTTTTCAAAGCTGCTACTCTTCCCCCTTCCAAACCCCCAATAAAGACCACTCGCCCCTAGAAACTATCGCCCTATCACCTCCCGAAACTTTAGGAAAAACTTTTTGAAAAATCATCAACCATCCTTCGCAATCCTGGAAAACCAATTCTCTACTTTGAGATCTTTGGTTTCAGAACCACAGATCCACACAGGTACCATTAACATCATTCTAAAACTACTCCAAAAAACACAAAACAAAGAAACGGACAGCCGGGTTGCAAAAGACGTTAAAAAAAGCTTTTGACACTATTTGGCACGAGGGTCAAAGTACAAACTCTGTACTACTTTAACCGCCTTCACTCCCGTAAACCCCTCTGCTATTTCCCCAGCGGCCGTACCAGAGAATAAAAATTCCCAAAGGGCTGTTCTCACTACTTCACACTAAATGCCGGAGTACCCCAGGGATCTGTCCCTCCCCTCCCTTCCCTTTTTAAAAACACTAACGAATTCCCAACACCTGTTCCCCACAACTCCTCACACCCCATGCAGACACATTACACAACTTATCCCCAAACCCAAATAAATACACTCACACATAAAACACAAAATGAGGTGACGGATACCCTCTGGGGGAAAAAAAAAAAGGACATCAAAACCATGCAGCTAAATCCCGCAATACTTTTTAACTAAAAGGAAACGTGATCCTCCATTACCTGTCGAGCTCGAACAGCTGACACCCGACTTACATCCCCTCACACAATCTGTCACGCCTTGGGTTATTTTTGATTACCTTTACCTTCACGGACACATTACCAAGGCATGCAATAGCTGAAGCCCTTGGGGCCTCTACAAGCTGAAACATGCCCCTCAAACGCACTAAATACACCCGACAATCCCCAATACGTTCCCCTGATAAACTTACTCTCCTCTAACCCTCTCCTTTTCAGCAAAAAAAAAAATAAATTAAACGCAGCGTGTAAACAAGGCGCTTTCGCTGGGTGCTTGAGTCAATGGGAGGACTTCGCCACAAAGAGTTCTCCATGCCCCCAAATTTAAAATCCCTGCGCTGAACGTATGGAAGACGTTCAGTGACAGACAGATGACAAAACCTTGAGGACCCCCGCAGATACTGGACCCTTCCTTGACGAAGTATTCAACAGACCCAAAACCAAACAAACCTTTTCTTTCTCCTTGTATGATCCTGCCCAACCCCTTTTTCAAATAACCTTGGATTTTGCTGACAGGTACCCTTTTATGAAGGAACCATTTCTTATCCACGTTCGCCCTTTGCTTTTGGGGTAAGACATGGGGCCCGTTTACATCCTTCCACGCTAAACTTCGCTGTCCCCCTTCCTCCCCCCCACCCCCCGGAAAAACCCAACGAAAGCTGAATTTCTCTTCTCAAATCTGTCCACATCGCCTCCGCTGGGTTAAGCCCTGGTCTATTTTTACGACTAAGAACATCCCCCTCCAGCACTATTCTTGTCGTCCGCCTTTCCCCCCTCACCCCTTTGGGGGTTTTGAAATTTCGTTCGTTCGTTCGCTTGATCTTCAGATAGTTCCTGACATGGAACTGAACTTCTCCAGGGCTGAGGGACTGACAAACCCCAAAACTAAACCGCTTCAAGGGTGATGGCGATTACATGTCTTCCTCTCTCGTTGCGTACTTTCTTATTCGACGAAGAAAACCTACTGTGAAAACAAAAAGTTTTTGGAATAAAGTTTCCTAACTGTTCCTAGTGTCTTACTAAAATGTCGGTATTGTATACCATTTTTATATTCAAAAATTTTTAATTTTTACATTAACATAAAAAGAAAAAAAATAAATCTTTAAACATACAAGAGAAAAAATTTAGGACTTAATTTTAAATGAGTTCTTGTTAACGACCAAAATTTACCTATTTTTCACGATATATAATTATTTAAAAATTATATAATATATATATATATTATATATTATTTATATATTATTTTTATATATAAAAATTTTATTTTAAATTATATTATATAATATTTTTATATATATTTATATATAATATGTATATTTTTGTGCCGAATAGGCGGAACTTGCGATTTGGGTTAAATAGCAACGTCATCTTGCAATAGGACAAAAAGAAAATTTGTGTAGCAAAAATTTCGCCAAAATCTTCTGAACCTAACGAAAAAATTTTTGATTTTGTTGTTTGTACTAAATTATTGTTTAAACGATTTAAAATTATTTAGTTTTGGGTTAGGTAAAATAAAATTGCTCTTTTTATAATAAGGTTAGGTAAGTTTTTAAGATTCTTTTGGTGCAAAATTGGAAAAATTTTTAATTAACATTAAAGAAAAAAAATTAAACTTTTAAAATATAAGAGAAAAATTTCAGAAAGGGACCCAATTTTTTAAAAGATTCTTGCTAATGACCAGTTTACATATTCGGACGACATATATATATTTTATATAATATATATATATATTATATATTATATTATATTATAAATTTTTATATATATATAATTATTGCAATAAGATCACAGTAAAAGTGATTTCAGAATATCAAAAAACCACTCTAAAAATAGAGAAATTCCCCAAACGCTTTCGTACTACTCACATTTTCAAAGGGAACTATGAAAGTAAAGCATCCAAGGAAGCTATAAAAGGGGGTCGGGCCCCAACCCCTCACTATCAGATCCCACAACGGTTAAACACTGACGCGCGCCGCCCCAAACTGGCGGTCCTTTGCACAACTCACCCAAAAAACTCTATTCTACCCAAGAAAATTAAAAAATTATTATTTGTCCAGTGTATTAAATTCTTCCCAAATTCTATTAATTATAAGTGGATCTAATTTATATAAACCAAAGGAAATATTCATATTATTGTAAAAATGCTTTTCATAAAAACAAGATTCAATTATATTCCTGTCGACCATGGACTGCTTGTTTACTACTTTCTCAATTTTTTGGGAAAATCAATTGGATGGTTAAAATCTCTTACATGAATAAATAGAGCATTGGAATCTTGTCCAGTTCTAATGCTATATTTATGTTGTTTTAATCTTAGTTCGAGATTTTTACCAGTTTGACCGAACTAAGATTAAAACAACATAAATATAGCATTAGAACTGGACAAGATTCCAATGCTCTATTTATTCATGTAGAGATTTTAACCCTCCAATTGATTTTTAAAAAGTTTAGAAAGTAGTATCAGCAAGTCCATGGTCGACAGGAATATAATTGAATCTTGTTTCATAAAAAGCAGTTTTGACAATAATATGAATATTTCCTTTGGTTTATATAAATTAGATCCATTTATAATTAATAGAATTTGGGAAGAATTTAATAATACACTGGACAAAATAATATTTTTTAAATTTTCTTGGGTAGAATAGTTTGTGGGTGAGTTGTGCAAAGGACCTATCCAAGTTGTGTCGGCGCGCGTCAGGTGTTTAACGTTGTGGGATCTGATGTGAGGTGCTGGCCAGACCCCTTATATAGCTTCCTTGGATGCTTTACTTTCATAGTTCTTGATAATGTGAGTAGTCACGAAAGCGCTTGGAATTTCTCTATTCTTTCAGAGTGGTTGTTTTGCATATTTATTATATATATTATTATATTTATATATATATATATATATATATATATATATTTTATAAAATATATTTTATATTTATATATACATGTTGTTACGTGTGTATCACCGATTATAAGGCGAAAATCTCATCCAGCTCCTCAGAGCTGGGACCCTGTGCCCAAAATGCAGCATGCATTACCCCTTTGAACAGCCGCGGCTGAGCCGCTGGAACAGAAAAAATAGCTGCCTGTTGGATCCTAGTTACCCTGATGAGTCTTTTTCCCAGTCCTTAAGGAAATTAGATGCACTCTTTCCCATGAGCCAAGGGTCTCTGAGCCTATGGGAAACCAAACATATTATGATGGGCAAGTTCTCCATATTTTCTAGACTTTGGGGACTCCCTAAAGCTGCAGCTGCCCCTCATCCTCCCTGGGTGTATTGGAGTAGTTATCAGCCAAGGTAGATGCCACATGTATAGTCCCACCCCACCTGCTTCCATTCTGTCAGGCTTGAAGGGTGGATACCATCTGGACGATTCAGGCTAGCCACAGATCTGACATAGTTGCGGGGTGGCTCCCCTTACTGCTGGGATCCAGCTGTTGTGAGCTCCTCTTGATAATGTTATTAACCTCCTCATGTCTTGCCATCTTTCCTCGGATTTACGGCCAACAATGACCATGGTACCCCGAATCGGTTGCTGCTTCACTGCCACAAATACACCAGTGTTCATCGGAATAGGGGCGGCAAAGTCGCAGGGGCAACACCGATGCTGATGGTCTGTGGGTTTCGAGGCGTGTGCCAAGGTGGAGTTGGGAACAGCCAACAGAAAAGTCCCCAGCATGAGGGGCTCCACGCCAGCAGGCGTGGCCTCACCTCCTGACACACTCTGAAGCATCGGTTGAGGCTATATTTTCACTATAGCCATCCCAGTGCGATTGTTTGTAGTTGTTGGGGGGGAGCAGGTCTGGTTTCTGGCCCGGCTTTTTAGTTTTCACAGATCAATGCTCCGTCGATGAATTTATGGTCTGGGCTCCAATCTTTGTCCCTAGATGTTTCAGGGGAGAAGAATGCTGACTACAAGCTCTCTGGATGCAATACACGAGGACAGAAAAGCAGGTAACGCAATTCTGTGGGATGACTTGAGGACACCAATGCCTCCTAGTCCTGACTGGAAGTGTAGCATGTTCCATGCGTCTTCTCGAGTAAGGTTAAGTACTGTCGTAAAAATCTGCCTCGAATACTGTCATATTCGTGCAGTATAGGGATATCATATGAAGGTGCAATCTTAGGAAATTGTCAACCTGGGCAGGACTCAGCACTTTGTGAGAAGGTACAAGATCGTGGGTGTCCAGATTGCCTATACGT
>NC_069433.1:40764150-40839150 GCF_026875155.1 Cherax quadricarinatus | reverse complement strand
AGAAGGAAGTTAAAAGTGAATATAGGAAAGAGTAACAAAAAAAGACACAATACCGTGACTGGAACGATACACAAATAACCCGCACATAAAAGAGAGAAGCTTACGACGACGTTTCGGTCGAACCGAAACGTCGTCGTAAGCTTCTCTCTTTTATGTGCGGGTTATTTGTGTATAGGAAAGAGTAAGGTGATGATAAAAAAAACAAAAAATATAGGTAATGGAAGATTGGATATCAGATTGGAGGAAGAGAGTGGACGTGTCAGCGGATGGGTCTATGAAAGATGAGGTGAATCATAGAATTGACGAAGGGAGAAAGGTGAGTGGTGCACTGAGGAGTCTGTGGAGACAAAGAACTTTGTCCTTGGAGGCAAAGAGAGGAATGTATGAGAGTATAGTTATACCAACACTCTTATATGGGTGTGAAGCATGGGTGATGAATGTTGCAGCGAGGAGAAGGCTGGAGGCAGTGGAGATGGTATGTCTGAGGGCAATGTGTGGTGTGAATATAATGCAGAGAATCCGTAGTTTGGAGATTAGGAGAAGGTGTGGGATTACTAAAACTATTATCCAGAGGGCTGATGAGGGGTTGAGATGGTTTGGATATGTAGAGAGGATGGAATGAAATAGAGTGACTTCGAGAGTATACAAATCTGTAGTGGAGGGAAGGTGGGGTAGGGGTCGGCCTAGGAAAGGTTGCAGGGAAGCTGTAAAGGAGGTTTTGTGTGCTAGGGCATGAACTTCCAGCATGCGTGCATGAGCATGTTAGACAGGAGCGAATGGAGACAAATGTTTCTTAGGACTTGACATGCTGTTGGAGTGTTAGCAGGGTAACATTTATGAAGTGATTCAGGGAGTCCTGGAGATGGGAAGTACAGTGTCTGCACTCTGAAGGAGGGGTGTTAATGTTGCAGTTTTATAACTGTAGTGTAAGCGCGTCTCTGGCAAGACAGTGATGGAGTGAATGATGAAAGCTTTTCTTTTTCGGGCCACCCTGCCTTGGTGGTAGACGGCCAATATGCTAATAAAAAATGAAATAATATGTAAAGAGGAGCTTAGCACACCTTTGGCTAATCTTTTCAACATATCACTACAAACTGGCATGGTGCCAGATAAGTGGAAAATGGCAAATGTGATACCTATTTTCAAAACAGGTGACAGGTCCTTAGCTTCGAACTATAGACCAATAAGCCTGACCTCCATAGTGGGAAAATTTATGGAATCAATAATTGCCGAGGCAGTTCGTAGCCACCTTGAAAAGCATAAATTAATCAACGAATCTCAGCATGGTTTTACAAAGGGGCGTTCCTGCCTTACGAATTTATTAACTTTTTTCACTAAGGTATTTGAGAGGTAGATCATGGTAATGAATATGATATTGTGTATATGGACTTCAGTAAGGCTTTTGACAGGGTCCCACATCAGAGACTGTTGAGGAAAATTAAAGCACATGGAATAGGAGGAGAAATTTTTTCCTGGATAGAGGCATGGTTGACAAATAGGCAGCAGAGAGTTTGCATAAATGGGGGGAAATCAGAGTGGGGAAGTGTCACGAGCGGTGTTCCACAGGGGTCAGTGTTGGGCCCCCTGCTGTTCACAATCTACATAAACGACATAGATGAGGGCATAAAGAGCGACATCGGCAAGTTTGCCGATGACACCAAAATAGGCCGTCGAATTCATTCTGACGAGGACATTCGTGCACTCCAGGAAGATTTGAATAGACTGATGCAGTGGTCGGAGAAGTGGCAGATGCAGTTTAATATAGACAAATGCAAAGTTCTAAATGTTGGACAGGACAATAACCATGCCACATATAAACTAAATAATGTAGATCTTAATATTACGGATTGCGAAAAAGATTTAGGAGTTCTGGTTAGCAGTAATCTGAAACCAAGACAACAGTGCATAAGTGTTCGCAATAAAGGTAATAGAATCCTTGGCTTCATATCAAGAAGCATAAATAATAGGAGTCCTCAGGTTGTTCTTCAACTCTATACATCCTTGGTTAGGCCTCATTTAGATTATGCTGCACAGTTTTGGTCACCGTATTACAGAATGGATATAAATTCTCTGGAAAATGTACAAAGGAGGATGACAAAGTTGATCCCATGCATCAGAAACCTTCCCTATGAGGATAGACTAAGGGCCCTGAAAACTGCACTCTCTAGAAAGACGTAGAATTAGGGGGGATATGATTGAGGTGTATAAATGGAAGACAGGAATAAATAAAGGGGATGTAAATAGTGTGCTGAAAATATCTAGCCTAGACAGGACTCGCAGCAATGGTTTTAAGTTGGAAAAATTCAGATTCAGGAAGGATATAGGAAAGTACTGGTTTGGTAATAGAGTTGTGGATGAGTGGAACAAACTCCCAAGTACCGTTATAGAGGCTAGAACGTTGTGTAGCTTTAAAATAGGTTGGATAAATACATGAGTGGATGTGGGTGGGTGTGAGTTAGACCTGATAGCTTGTGCTACCAGGTCGGTTGCCGTGTTCCTCCTTAAGTCAATGTGACCTGACCTGACTAGGTTGGGTGCATTGGCTTAAGCCGGTAGGAGACTTGGACCTGCCTCGCATGGGCCAGTAGGCCTTCTGCAGTGTTCCTTCGTTCTTATGTTCTTATATATATATATATATATATATATATATATATATATATATATATTATATATATATATATATATATTTATATTAATGCAACCACGAACAAGTGGTATGTAAGTGTTACGATAATTCTTATGTCATTCATCACTTTGATAATACTACCATGTTAGTAACTTTGATAATACTACCATGTTAGTAACTTTGATAATACTACCATGTTAGTAACTTTGATAATACTACCATGTTAGTAACTTTGATAATACTACCATGTTAGTAACTTTGATAATACTACCATGTTAGTAACTTTAATAATACTACCATGTTAGTAACTTTGATAATACTACCATGTTAGTAACTTTGATAATACTACCATGTTAGTAACTTTAATAATACTACCATGCTAGTAACTTTAATAATACTACCATGTTACTAACTTTGATAATACTACCTGTTAGTAACTTTAATAATACTACCATGCTAGTACTTTAATAATACTACCATGTTACTAACTTTGAAAAATACACCATGTTAGTAACTTTAATAATACTACCATGCTAGTAACTTTAATAATACTACAATGTTACTAACTTTGATAATACTACCATGCTAGTAACTTTAATAATACTACCATGCTAGTAACTTTGATAATACTACCATGTTAGTAACTTTGATAATACTACCATGTTAGTAACTTTAATAATACTACCATGTTAGTAACTTTGATAATACTACCATGTTAGTAACTTTGATAATACTATCATGCTAGTAACTTTAATAATACTACCATGTTGCTAACTTTGATAATACTACCATGCTAGTAACTTTGATAATACTACCATGCTAGTAACTTTGATAATACTACCATGCTATAACTTTGATAATACTACCATGCTAGTAACTTCGATATACTACCATGCTGTAACTTTGATAATACTACCATGCTAGTAACTTCGAAAATTACTACATGTAGTAACTTCGATAATACTACCATGCTAGTAACTTTGATAATACTACAATGCTAAAACTTTGATAAACTACCATGCTAGTAACTTTAATAAATACTACCATGTTACAAACTTTGAAAATACTACCATGTTTAGTAACTTCGATAATACTACCATGCTAGTAACTTTGATAATACTACAATGCTAGTAACTTTGATAATACTACCATGCTAGTAACTTTAATAATACTACCATGCTAGTAACTTTGATAATACTACCATGCTAGTAACTTTAATAATACTACCATGTTACTAACTTTGATAATACTACCATGCTAGTAACTTCGATAATACTACCATGCTAGTAACTTTGATAATACTACCATGCTAGTAACTTTGATAATACTACAATGCTAGTAACTTTGATAATACTACCATGCTAGTAACTTTAATAATACTACCATGCTAGTAATTTTAAAATAATACTACCAGCTAGTAACTTTGATAATACTACCATGTTACTAACTTTGATAATACTACCATGCTAGTAACTTTAATAATACTACCATGCTAGTAACTTTAATAATACTACCATGTTACTAACTTTGATAATACTACCATGCTAGTAACTTTAATAATACTACCATGCTAGTAACTTTAATAATACTACCATGTTACTAACTTTGATAATACTACCTTGCTAGTAACTTCGATAATACTACCATGCTAGTAACTTTGATAATACTACCATACTAGTAACTTCGATAATACTACCATGCTAGTAACTTCGTTATTAGCTAAAACGAAGCTACTGGATCATTGTACTATCATCATATTCATCCTTCATCATATGTTGGTGTGTAAGTGTTCATAATTATCACGTTGAAGAGTATAACAGTTTGTGACGTCACAAGTTGGCGTCATAAGTAAATCAGACGACCCGACGTGACCTGTGGTTCACCAGGGTTTGTCTGAACAATGTCTCTCTTGTCTGCACCGAGAAATCTTCTATACTCTGGTACTTGTACTTAACCTACACGGGTGTCTAAGAAAGCAGATGTATTCATTTTTGTTCGAGACTCAGTCTACAGTGTCTACCTAAATCACACGAGCAAGAATATGCGCAGTATATTATGTCTTAGCAAAGTCTCTCTTAAGTGATACCAGATCTGTGATAGAGTAACATGTATATTGTAATGTTTTTCTTATTTTTCACTTAAACAGATTATGATTATTATGTGTAAGTAAGGTCATGTATTACTTAAAACGTCAAGAAACCCAAACAGTGTATAATTAGATCATAGATATATTATACTTAACTAAAGATAAGTATTAATATTTCAATTAAATCAAAAAGTTTCGGTCAAGTTTTGGTTTCCTGGTGTTAACGATGTAATTGAAAGAAAAAATCGAGGGAAGTTAATTTATATAAATAATATTACGAATAAGGGAAAATCGACTTTTTCCAGGGAGAAAATATTCTTCTCTTGTTACTAGCAAAAACAGTAATACAGTTCTCCTGCTCGTAATAGTAAGCAATAATACACTGCAGATAGCCGGAGGATTGAACCCGTACTGTTTTAGCCCGCCTCGTGGGAAACGAGTCAAAATTTAAGACGGTCTAAACAAAATCGACAAAATGAGCCTGCGAACAGGCCCCCTTGTTTCATGTTGCGGAACATACATGGGTGGAAACCCAAGGAATTTCATTTACCCGTTTGATGTTCCGCCTTACAAGCAACCCCAAAAAGAATGGAACAAGGGAAAAATGCTTTTTCCCAGAGAGGACTGACCACCTAAAAAATTTTAAGGGGTGATGGAGATTACACGTCTTAAAGTTCCTTCTGTTCTATAACTTTTCTGTACTCGACTGAAGAGCCAGTGTAGGCGAAAGTTTCGAAATAAAGAACTAACTGTTGCATTGTTCCTTACCTAAAAACAAAGTGGATGAGCAATAACACACAGCGGTACCCGGGGGGTTTTCGAACCCCTTTTTGATTTAGCCCCCCCTCGTGGAAAAAAGTCTCGGGAACGCAGGTTTATTGTTAAAAATCCCACTTGTCTTGGTTAAAAATTGTGTATGTTTGGGGCAATTTACCCTTGATGTCCTCGAAAACTGAAGCAACCCCTTTCCTAGGTTATCCCCTTTAGTGGTTTGCATGACCCAGGGGTTTAAAGGCGGGGAAATTTTTAAAAAATGCTTCCCCCCGGGGCGGGCCCTAAAAAAACGGGTTTCGATCCCCCGGGAAAAATTTTATTTTTTTTTATTGTTAAATATCTTTGTTTATCCGGATTCTCACCCTTTTTGCTGCAATTCTTTACAGTTTTTTTCCCTCCATACAAGGGGGCGAAGATTTTGATCGTTATTCATGATTGATATAATATGCTCTACTTGTTTTTCAACCTATTATGAGTGCCAAGTGCAACACATGTGCCCAGTGCAACACATGTGCCAAGTGCAACACATGTGCTAGAAGCTGCCTAGGAGGTGCCCCTCTGGTTTATTATTATTAAAAACAAGAAGACTTATGAATCTTCAGGGGCACTTAGATGGAACACACGACCCATCTTGTTTTATCAACACTTAGATGGAACACACGACTCGTCTCTGCCACGACTCGTCTCTGCCACGACTCGCTCCAAGCTCGCCGGCAGTGACAGCCCAGCGAATCGTCTACCATTATCCTATCAAGATTTACACAGATCATCTACCTTTATTGGCCCTTTTCGCTAATAAGAACCTCTCGGGAAAGCATGCTCGGTGGTCCCTCACGTTGTGACTACAACCCTGAAATTTGTTATGTCCCAGGTAAGCAAAATGTTGTAGCTGATGCCCTGTCGAGGCATATAGCATTCGTGAGTGTTGACAACTAGTTCTCTGTTGAGGTTCTTGAGAGAGCCCAACGACAGGACACTGTGTGGTCTCCATTCCTTCGTTTCCTGACAAAGGAGGACGTTGACTTACAGGTCAAGTCTCCCGTTCCACTGAAGGATTTGGTGGTCAACCAAGGAGTACTGTGCCGTGTTGCACAGTCGGTAGACCCCGGCAGAACCATATACCAACTGGTGATACCGGAGTCCATGATACCAGTTACTCTTAGGTTGATCCACGATGTCCCAGGTGTAGCGCACCCCGGGAAGGACTGCAATATCAAACAGGCACGAATGAAATATTTCTGGCCTAAGATGGCAGCGGACATTGCCAAGCATGTACACCAGTGTGTTGTTTGCCTACAGCACAAGGGTACCGTTTACAGGTCCTAACCCCATTCTTAAGTATCCCATTACAAAAGAACCCTGTAAGAGAACTTCTGTCGACCTGTTGATGAACTTCTCGACCTCAGAGAAGGGAAATAAGCACCTGCTTGTAATGGTAGATAACTTGACGGGGTTAAGTGGATTGGTACCCATTCCTGATAAAACTGCCGAGACTGTTGCTAATGCTTTCCGTGAGCATGTGGTTCTCCGTCATACCTGCCCACGTGTCCTGTCAGACAATGAGTCTGAGTTCATAAACGCCATAATGCAGGATCTTTGCTCCGGATTTAACATTCACCAAGCGCCAGTAGCTCCACGCCACCCTGCGAGTAATGGTCATGCTGAACGTACAAATCGCAAAGTCCTGGAGGTGCTCAGGGTAACCGTTACCCCAAGTTGTACTACATGGGATGAGGCTATCCCAGATGTTCAGCGTACATTAAACTCCTCCATCAACGGCTCGATTGTTGAGACACCTCATTTTGCTTTGTATGGCTATGACAAGCGCTTACCGTACGAAATTCTGTTTGCTCCGCCTCGACCTACTTACGATAATGATAACCCCAGTGTAGTAAAGATGCGGACAACGCAGCTTGTTTTCCAGCGGGTACGAGAGAACCTTATAAAAGCTACTGATAGGTTCACGTCTGAGCGCAATGCCCTCACCAAGGAAAGCAAAGTGGAACCAGGTTGAAAAGTTAAGTTGCTCAACCCAGCGCAGACCCCAGGTATGCACAAACTTGTCACTAAATTCGTGGGTCCTTACCGTGTCCTCCGACAGCTCCGTGGCAATAAGTTCGAGGTGAGGGAGATTGCTACTGGAACTATCAAGGAAGCCCACCTTGATCACATGAAGTACGTGGACCATGTGCAGGCCGAAGCAGAGCTGGAGTCGCGTGCGTTGCAACGCCACAATCAGACCAATGCTAGGGACAACCCGTCTACTTCTTCTCCCACTACTACTGTTACTGATGACAGCCCAGTAAGGCTCCATACTTATGGCCTGCGACCCAGGACAACAGTACATTTCTGTGACATTGGCGTACCTACTGACTTGTCTGACTCCTACGCTAGTTATGCTAATTGTTTGCTTGCAGAAATGGGTATAAATGCACACACATTGTATAGCTAGTCGATAATGGAGTCAGGGTGGACAACATCATGTAAATATGTAAATAATTTTAGAAAGGTACCCAAAATATAATGAATTCCATGGCCATATCATTATTGTAGGTATGTGCACCCAGTGCCGTTTTAAAGCCTGTATTACGGTCAGGGCAGTGTTGCCCTTCGAGTCATATGTCACACCTTAGGAAAGGCTACTGTCAGTCATTGTTTACAGATGTGAGGGAGCAACAGCGTTCATAGACGAGTAGTCAAGCCTGATGTTCAGCCCTGCAGATAACCTGTATATAGAAGATTTTAGTTCCAGTGCTGATGTCTCTGGACTCTCTTCTCAATGAAGCTGCGCGGGCAAGCCAGTTTTCTCTTCCTCCAGGATGGGAGAGTTTTTTTTTTTTTTGCCTGTTGCATTTTATGTCCATTTTTGATTTACAAGTGAGTGAAAGCCAGTCCCTCCCTGGGGTAGCTAGTGTAAGTAATTCTTTTGCACCTACGGGCCCACCAGTATTGTCGCGTCGGGTCGACACGAGGTGCGTGGTCGAGCAAATGTAGACAGCCTGTACTGTCAGTTCAGACAGCCTATGCTGTCTGCCAGCTTAGTTCAGGCCCGGTGGCCTGGTGGCTAAAGCTCCCGCTTCACACACGGAGGGCCCGGGTTCGATTCCCGGCGGGTGGAAACATTTCGACACGTTTCCTTACACCTGTTGTCCTTTTTCACCTAGCAGCAAATAGGTACCTGGGTGTTAGTCGACTGGTGTGGGTCGCATCCTGGGGGGACAAGATTAAGGACCCCAATGGAAATAAGTTAGACAGTCCTCGATGACGCACTGACTTTCTTGGGTTATCCTGGGTGGCTAACCCTCCGGGGTTAAAAATCCGAACGAAATCTTATCTTATCTTATCTTAACTTAAGTGCTGCTCTCTCTAGGCCTACCCAGGTCAGTGGGTCGCTGGGCCCACTCGCTCTCACTTCACGGCCGACTCACTAGAGAGGTACAAGTGCTCCCCCTCCACGGACTGGCTTGCGGTCATTCCCTCACACTGCCCGTTGTGCACTCACTCCTACCCAATTAAAGTCAAACTAGTCCACGCCCTTATCATTGCTACCTACGCTACCTCCATCGGCACTAAACCGTTGTTCAACAGCAAGAACAGCAATAACATACGTGACTATGTGCAAGCACATGTGTGTATGCGGCTATGTGCAGGCAGTGTGTATGTGGCTATGAGCAGGCACATGTGTGTATGTGACTATGTGCAGGCACATGTGTGTATGTGACTATGTGCAGGCACATGTGTGTATGTGACTATGTGCAGGCACATGTGTGTATGTGACTATTTACAGGCACATGTGTGTATGTGCCTACGTACAGGCACATGTGTGTATGTGACTAGATGCAGGTACATGTGTGTGACTAGATGCAGCTACATGGCTGTGACTAGATACAGCTACATGGCTGTGACTAGATGCAGCTACATGTGTGTGACTAGAAGCAGCTACATGTGTGTGACTAGATGCAGGTACATGTGTGTGACTAGATGCAGCTACATGTGTGTGACTAGATGCAGCTACATGGCTGTGACTAGATACAGCTACATGGCTGTGACTAGATGCAGCTACATGTGTGTGACTAGAAGCAGCTACATGTGTGTGACTAGATGCAGGTACATGGCTGTGACTAGATGCAGCTACATGTGTGTGACTAGATGCAGCTACATGTGTGTGACTAGATGCAGGTACATGTGTGTGACTAGATGCAGCTACATGAGTGTATGTGACTAGATGCAGCTACATGTGTGTGACTAGATGCAGCTACATGACTGTGACTAGATGCAGCTACATGTGTGTGACTAGATGCAGCTACATGTGTGTGACTAGATGCAGGTACATGTGTGTGACTAGATGCAGCTACATGAGTGTATGTGACTAGATACAGCTGCATGTGTGTGACTAGATGCAGCTACATGAGTGTGTGTGACTAGATGCAGCTACATGTGTGTGACTAGATGCAGCTACATGAGTGTATGTGACTAGATGCAGCTACATGTGTGTGACTAGATGCAGCTACATGAGTGTATGTGACTAGATGCAGCTATATGTGTGTGACTAAATGCAGCTACATGTGTGTGACTAAATGCAGCTACATGTGTGTGACTAAATGCAGCTACATGTGTGTGACCAGATGCAGCTACATGTGTGTGACTAGATGCAGCTACATGAGTGTATGTGACTAGATGCAGCTATATGTGTGTGACTAGATGCAGCTACATGTGTGTGACTAGATGCATCTACATGTGTGTGACTAGATGCAGCTACATGTGTGTGACTAGATGCAGCTACATGTGTGTGTGTGACTAGATGCAGCTACATGAGTGTATGTGACTAGATGCAGCTACATGTGTGTATGTGACTAGATGCAGCTACATGAGTGTGTGTGACTAGATGCAGCTACATGTGTGCATGTGACTAGATGCAGCTACATGTGTGTATGTGACTAGATGCAGCTACATGTGTGCATGTGACTAGATGCAGCTACATGTGTGTATGTGACTAGATGCAGCTACATGTGTGTATGTGACTAGATGCAGCTACATGTGTGTATGTGACTAGATGCAGCTACATGTGTGCATGTGACTAGATGCAGCTACATGTGTGTATGTGACTAGATGCAGCTACATGTGTGTATGTGACTAGATGCAGCTACATGTGTGTATGTGACTAGATGCAGCTACATGAGTGTGTGTGACTAGATGCAGCTACATGAGTGTGTGTGACTAGATGCAGCTACATGTGTGTATGTGACTAGATGCAGCTACATGTGTGTATGTGACTAGATGCAGCTACATGTGTGTATGTGACTAGATGCAGCTACATGTGTGTATGTGACTAGATGCAGCTACATGAGTGTGTGTGACTAGATGCAGCTACATGTGTGTATGTGACTAGATGCAGCTACATGTGTGTATGTGACTAGATGCAGCTACATGAGTGTGTGTGACTAGATGCAGCTACATGTGTGTATGTGACTAGATGCAGCTACATGTGTGTATGTGACTAGATGCAGCTACATGAGTGTGTGTGACTAGATGCAGCTACATGTGTGTATGTGACTAGATGCAGCTACATGTGTGTGTGTGACTAGATGCAGCTACATGAGTGTGTGTGACTAGATGCAGCTACATGTGTGTATGTGACTAGATGCAGCTACATGTGTGTATGTGACTAGATGCAGCTACATGTGTGTGTGTGACTAGATGCAGCTACATGTGTGTATGTGACTAGATGCAGCTACATGTGTGTATGTGACTAGATGCAGCTACATGTGTGTATGTGACTAGATGCAGCTACATGAGTGTGTGTGACTAGATGCAGCTACATGAGTGTGTGTGACTAGATGCAGCTACATGTGTGTATGTGACTAGATGCAGCTTCATGTGTGTGTGTGACTAGATGCAGCTACATGAGTGTGTGTGACTAGATGCAG
Source organism: Cherax quadricarinatus (assembly GCF_026875155.1). Taxonomy (NCBI): domain Eukaryota; kingdom Metazoa; phylum Arthropoda; class Malacostraca; order Decapoda; family Parastacidae; genus Cherax; species Cherax quadricarinatus. The sequence goes on along the minus strand of NC_069433.1, from coordinate 40,827,737 downwards.
CTACATGTGTGTATGTGACTAGATGCAGCTACATGTGTGCATGTGACTAGATGCAGCTACATGTGTGTATGTGACTAGATGCAGCTACATGAGTGTATGTGACTAGATGCAGCTACATGTGTGTATGTGACTAGATGCAGCTGCATGTGTGTGTGTGACTAGATGCAGCTACATGAGTGTGTGTGACTAGATGCAGCTACATGTGTGTATGTGACTAGATGCAGCTACATGTGTGCATGTGACTAGATGCAGCTACATGTGTGTATGTGACTAGATGCAGCTACATGTGTGTATGTGACTAGATGCAGCTACATGTGTGTATGTGACTAGATGCAGCTACATGTGTGTATGTGACTAGATGCAGCTACATGTGTGCATGTGACTAGATGCAGCTACATGTGTGTATGTGACTAGATGCAGCTACATGTGTGCATGTGACTAGATGCAGCTACATGAGTGTGTGTGACTAGATGCAGCTACATGTGTGTATGTGACTAGATGCAGCTACATGAGTGTATGTGACTAGTTGCAGCTACATGTGTGTATGTGACTAGTTGCAGCTACATGTGTGTATGTGACTAGATGCAGCTACATGTGTGTATGTGACTAGATGCAGCTACATGAGTGTATGTGACTAGCTGCAGCTACATTAGTGCTGTACCTTGTAAGTTGTATCTTGCAGACTGAGCTTTGTCAGACTTTTCCTAATTTGCTAGAAACCAAAGAAGGGAGTGACCTCCTTACCTGTGTCACAACTGTGTCCTGTGTCCTTACCTGTGTTACAACTGTGTCCTGTGTCCTTACCTGTGTCACAACTGTGTCCTGTGTCCTTTCCTGTGTTACAACTGTGTCCTGTGTCCTTACCTGTGTCACAACTGTGTCCTGTGTCCTTACCTGTGTTACAACTGTGTCCTGTGTCCTTACCTGTGTCACAACTGTGTCTTTTGTCCTTACCTGTGTTACAACTATGTCCTGTGTCCTTACCTGTGTCACAACTGTGTCCTGTGTCCTTACCTGTGTCACAACTGTGTCATGTGTCCTTACCTGTTTCACAACTGTGTCCTGTGTCCTTTCCTGTGTCACAACTGTGTCCTGTGTCCTTACCTGTTTCACAACTGTTTCCTGTGTCCTTACCTGTGTTACAAATTTGTCCTGTGTCCTTACCTGTGTCACAACTGTGTCCTGTGTCCTTACCTGTGTCACAATTGTGTCCTGTGTCCTTACCTGTGTCACAACTGTGTCCTGTGTCCATACCTGTGTCACAACTGTGTCCTGTGTCCTTACATGTGTCACAACTGTGTCCTGTGTCCTTACATGTGTCACAACTGTCTACGTGTACGTTCACACGCACACACAGACAAGTACATGCTCACATGTACTTGTCTATGTGTACGTGTGAACCAAGTTTGTCTTATTTACCTTTCATTAATGTCGGCATTTTAAGAGCTTCTGGAAGACACCTGGAGTGTGTTTACTGTCTCTCTCTCTCTCACTCTCTGTCTGTCTCTGTCTCTCTATATCTCTTCCTGTGTCTCTTTCTGTCTCTGTTTCTCACGTTCTCTCATCTTGCACCGTGTTGCTATGCTTGGCAGATTCTTCCCGTTTTCATTGCTTGTTTAAGCTTATTTCATAATTTTGTACATCTGTACAAGTCTCTGGTGGTGAGTAGAAATGTGTGTTGGGGTTCTTGTGGATTTTTCCCAAAAGTGTCTTATCTAAGATGCATTCTTACAGGATGCTCCTCTCTTAATACATTCCTGTCCAGAGCCTTGACCTGGGAAGCTGATGTTACTGACTGTCTAGTCTCACAGTCGAGATTCATGGGATCTGCACTGCTTAGCATTGTAATGGGAGCTTTGTTGTGGCATTAGAGCACTGTAAGCTTCCATTAGCTTTCCAGATTATATCAACTGCTGCTCCATGTTTTGTCTCGCTTGTCAAGATGTTGGCAACTGTAATTATCGTTTAGTTGTTGATACTTCGGTCAAGTATTACTTACTGCTATGTAATATAATGATTCTGAACATGCAATAAAAGACATGCAAGAATACTGAATATACGTGAAGGTAGAAACAGATGCATTAAACAAGTGCCAGAGATACATCAGACATCACCAGGAGATAAGTCGGAGCTGCCACCTGGAGAAGTCCTGTCCAGGAACACCCATCCAATACTTGTAACCAAGTCAGGGAAACCTAGATATTACTTACACCTACCGGGATGGTAGTCACTGCCACCACCTGTGCGGTAGTCACTACCACTAAAATGATGGTAGTCACTAGCACCATGATGGTAGTCACTACCACCACCAGGATGGCAGTCACTACCACCACCAGAGTTGTAGTCACCGCCACCACCACCACCACCACCAGTGTTGTAGTCACTACCACCACCAGTGTTGTAGTCACCACCACCACCACCACCAGTGTTGTAGTCACTACCACCACCAGTGTTGTAGTCACTACCACCACCAGTGTTGAAGTCACCACCACCAGTGTTGTAGTCACCACCACCAGTGTGGTAGTCACTACCACCAAAATGATGGTAATCACTGTTGCGACTTTGATGTCACAACTTTAACAAAATGTTCCTGGCTGCTAAAGGCTGCTGACACTGCTGTCTCGGCACTATAAAATAACACTGAGAAACACACCAAACCTTGGGCCACCATGTACTCATATTTTATACAATATTAATTATTATTAGGAAGAATGTACGAAAAGTCACATATACAAAAATATATGTATATTAATAGTAACTTAGATACAACTTATAACTACTACAAAAAAAACACCACACTCCAGTTCACATTAGTTCACTAGCACACTGATACTAATGAGTTAGACAAAATAAATGAACATTTATGAACAGGGAGGCTCCATAACACCCTCTTTCTGCAGGCTACTCAGCCTACAGTGGAAACATAAATACTCTACAAACACAGGCCTCTGCATTCTAGGGCTTTACAAACAAACATGAAAGCACTTAAACACAAACACCTATGGTATACACTAAAAAACTTACCAAAATTACCTACTCAAACTAAGACCAACCCGTGACTACTTCACCCAGCAGCCGCCTTCCTACACGTACTGAACTAAACACACCTCTCATCTGCTCCTGTCCTGGCCACTGACTGACAGGAATAAAACGCGTTCACTTTCAGGGAATAATACACATCCAGTAGGCATACTATCAGAGCTAGGGTACTTTGTTCCATAATCAGCTCTCCTGGCACTGTATCATTCACTCATCGACCCTTATCTCACATATGGACTTTGTGCATGAGGATCAACAACTCTAATCACCTAACACCACTAATAACCCAGCAAAAGGCTGCAGTCAGAATGATAACAAATTCCCACTCCCGCCAGCATACTCCACCAATATTCAGAAGTCTAAATCTACTCACCATAAAGAACATCCATACTTATTCATGTACCTACTACATACACAGAACAATACACACAAACATAAACCCTCCACTCAAACTTCTCCTCACCAAGCTTAACAGGACACACGACCACAACACAAGACACAGATCTCTTTTAGATATACCTCGTGTCCCTATCTGCACATAAATAGCCTCAAAACTTGGAATTCATTACCAGTAAATACGAAAGTAATCAGGTTTGAGCATCAGTTTAAGAGTCTTCTCACAAACCATCTACTCTCCCTAAACTAAATATTCAATGCTCAATGCTTAAATTTATCAAAAAATGATCAATTTCTCTAGTATTAGGTAGTGTGTAAGCCATTGATTTAGTCTGGCTATAATGCCATGGCATGATAGTGGCTCTTAGCACTGCAACTCATTATTCTAACTACACAATCTTAATGTAAATTTCCAAAGAAATAAAAAATGTATTGTATTGTATTGTATTGTATTGTATTGTATTGTATTGTATTGTATACTACACGGAAAATAAGATTATATATGTAGCGTTCTTATATATCAAATGTTTTTTCATACCGTACTCCGTAATAGTGAGTAACATATTGGCTAGAGATGTGCACAAGGTGAGTAACATGTGGGCTAGAGATGGGCAGATGGTTAGTAACATGTGGGCTACAGTTAGGCAGAATATGAATGACATGTGAGCTAGAGGTGGACAGACGGTGAATAACATGTGGGCTAGAGTAGGGCAGAAGGTGAGTAACATGTGGGCTAGAGGTGGGCACAAGGTGAGTATCATGTGGGCTAGAGGTGGGCAGATGGTTAATAAAATGTGGGCTACAGTTAGGCAGAAGATGAATGACATGTGGGCTAGAGGTGGGCAGAAGGTGAGTAACATGTGGGCTAGAGGTGGACAGACGGTGAATAACATGAGGGCTACAGTTAGGCAGAAGATGAATGACATGTGGGCTAGAGGTGGACAAAAGGTGAATAACATGTGGGCTAGAGGTGGGCAGAAGGTGAATAACATGTGGGCTAGAGGTGGACAGAAGGTGAATAACATGTGGGCTAGAGGTGGGCAGAAGATGAATAACATGTGGGCTAGAGGTGGGCAGAAGATGAATAACATGTGGGCTAGAGGTGGGCAGAAGGTGAATAACATGTGGGCTAGAGGTGGGCAGAAGGTGAACAACATGTGGGTTAGAGGTGGGAAGAAGGTGAGTAACATGTGGGCTAGAGGTGGACAGAAGGTGAATAACATGTGGGCTAGAGGTGGGCAGAAGGTGAGTAACATGTGGGCTAGAGGTGGCAGAAGGTGAATAACATGTGGGCTAAAGGTGGGCAGAAGGTGAATAACATGTGGGCTAGAGGTGGGCAGAAGGTGGATAACATGTGGGCTAGAGGTGGGCAGAAGGTGAACAACATGTGGGCTAGAGGTGGGCAGAAGGTGAGTAACATGTGGGCTAGAGGTGGGCAGAAGGTGAGTAACATGTGGGCTAGAGGTGGGCAGAAGGTGAGTAACATGTGGGCTAGAGGTGGGCAGAAGGTGAATAACATGTGGGCTAGAGGTGGGCAGAAGGTGAACAACATGTGGGCTAGAGGTGGGCAGAAGGTGAGTAACATGTGGGCTAGAGGTGTGGGCAGAAGGTGAGTAACATGTGGGCTAGAGGTGGGCAGAAGGTGAGTAACATGTGGGCTAGAGGTGGGCAGAAGGTGAGTAACATGTGGGCTAGAGGTGGGCAGATGGTTAATAACATGTGGGCTACAGTTAGGCAGAAGATGAATGACATGTGGGCTAGAGGTGGGCAGAAGGTGAATAACATGTGGGCTAGAGGTGGGCACAAGGTAAATAACATGTGGGCTAGAGGTGGACAGACGGTGAATAACATGAGGGCTACAGTTAGGCAGAAGATGAATGACATGTGGGCTAAAGGTGGACAAAAGGTGAATAACATGTGGGCTAGAGGTGGGCAGAAGGTGAATAACATGTGGGCTAGAGGTGGACAGAAGGTGAATAACATGTGGGCTAGGAGGTGGGCAGAAGGTGAGTAACATGGGGGCTAGAGGTGGGCTGAAGGTGAATAACATGTGGGCTAGAGGTGGGCAGAAGATGAATAACATGTGGTCTAGAGGTGGGCAGAAGGTGAATAACATGTGGGCTAGAGGTGGGGCAGAAGGTGAACAAACATGTGGGTTAGAGGTGGGAAGAAGGTGAGTAACATGTGGGCTAGAGGTGGACAGAAAGGTGAATAACATGTGGGCTAGAGGTGGGCAGAAGGTGAGTAACATGTGGGCTAGAGGTGAGCAGAAGGTGAATAACATGTGGGCTAAAGGTGGGCAGAAGGTGAATAACATGTGGGCTAGAGGTGGGCAGAAGGTGGATAACATGTGGGCTAGAGGTGGGCAGAAGGTGAATAACATGTGGGCTAGAGGTGGGCAGAAGGTGAACAACATGTGGGCTAGAGGTGGGCAGAAGGTGAGTAACATGTGGGCTAGAGGTGGGCAGAAGGTGAGTAACATGTGGGCTAGAGGTGGGCAGAAGGTGAGTAACATGTGGGCTAGAGGTGGGCAGAAGGTGAGTAACATGTGGGCTAGAGGCAGGCAGAAGGTGAGTAACATGTGGGTTAGAGGTGGACAGAAGGTGAATAACATGTGGGCTAGAGGTGGACAGAAGGTGAATAACATGTGGGCTAGAGGTGGACAGAAGGTGAATAACATGTGTGCTAGAGGTGGGCAGAAGGTGAATAACAGGTGAGGAGGAAGTGGGCAGAATAAAAGATAATTGGCAGGTGTGAAGTGGACAGAGAGAAGACAAGAAGTGGACAGAGAGAAGACAAGAAGTGGACAGAAAGAAAAGAAGTGGACAGAGAGAAGACAAGAAGTGGACAGAGAGAAGACAAGAAGTGGACAGAAAGAAAAGAAGTGGACAGAGAGAAGACAAGTGGACAGAGAGAAGACAAGAAGTGGACAGAAAGAAAAGAAGTGGACAGAGAGAAGACAAGAAGTGGACAGAGAGAAGACAAGAAGTGGACAGAAAGAAGACAAGAAGTGGACAGAAAGAAAAGGAGTGGACAGAAAGAAGACAAGAAGTGGACAGAAAGAAAAGAAGTGGACAGAAAGAAGACAAGAAGTGGACAGAAAGAAAAGAAGTGGACAGAGAGAAGACAAGAAGTGGACAGAGAGAAGACAAGAAGTGGACAGAAAGAAGACAAGAAGTGGACAGAAAGAAAAGAAGTGGACAGAAAGAAGACAAGAAGTGGACAGAAAGAAGACAAGAAGTGGACAGAAAGAAAAGAAGTGGACAGAAAGAAAAGAAGTGGACAGAAAGAAGACAAGAAGTGGACAGAAAGAAAAGAAGTGGACAGAGAGAAGACAAGAAGTGGACAGAGAGAAGACAAGAAGTGGACAGAAAGAAGACAAGAAGTGGACAGAAAGAAAAGAAGTGGACAGAAAGAAGACAAGAAGTGGACAGAAAGAAGACAAGAAGTGGACAGAAAGAAAAAGAAGTGGACAGAAAGAAAAGAAGTGGACAGAAAGAAGACAAGAAGTGGACAGAAAGAAAAGAAGTGGACAGAAAGAAGACAAGAAGTGGACAGAAAGAAGACAAGAAGTGGACAGAAAGAAGACAAGAAGTGGACAGAAAGAAGACAAGAAGTGGACAGAAAGAAGACAAGAAGTGAACAGAAAGAAGACAAGAAGTGGACAGAAAGAAGACAAGAAGTGGACAGAAAGAAGACAAGAAGTGGACAGAAAGAAGACAAGAAGTGGACAGAAAGAAGACAAGAAGTGGACGGAAAGAAGACAAGAAGTGGACAGAAAGAAGACAAGAAGTGGATAGAAAGAAGACAAGAAGTGGACAGAAAGAAAAGAAGTGGACAGAAAGAAAAGAAGTGGACAAAAAGACAAGAAGTGGACAGAAAGAAAAGAAGTGGACAGAAAGAAAAGAAGTGGACAGAAAGAAGACAAGAAGTGGACAGAAAGAAGACAAGAAGTGGACAGAAAGACAAGAAGTGGACAGAAAGAAGACAAGAAGTGGACAGAAAGAAGACAAGAATTGGACAGAAAGAAGACAAGAAGACAGAAAGAAGACAAGAAGTGGACAGAAAGAAGACAAGAAGTAGACAGAAAGAAGACAAGAAGTGGACAGAAAGAAGACAAGAGAATATTGGTGGTAGCGACGTTGTCAGTTAAACACTGACAACATCGCTCAGTCTTCTACCATCATAGCGACGTTGTCAGTTAAACACTGACAACATCGCTCAGTCTTCTACCATCATAGCGACGTTGTCAGTTAAACACTGACAACATCGCTCAGTGTTCCACCATCATACAAACTAACACAAAACTGAGGAACTTCTGAAAATCTACCGACAAACTATGGATTAGGTGAAAAATTTAAGGCATGTCCTCGGATCACGGTACAACACCTAGCTCTGCTGGATGCGTAATTCTTGTAGGATTTGGTGGTCCTATGGGTTAGAGCGCCATGTGATATCTATCTATCTATATATCTATCTATGTGTGTGTGTGTGTGTGTCTAACTCTGCCAAGACTGACTTACCTCTTCAGGTGCGCACTTTCCTGCGACAACACAACACTCAGTGAATAACGCGCTCCTGAGATCTATTTTAAGAAAGGCACAGAATCTGTGACTGGAATATCAGCAATGGGATCAAGCAACTCTTCGAGAGCGACTGAGAGGCACAGGGTTGCGCAAGGCAACGCAGGCAGCTTTACCTACATTTCCGTCCCCGAGTATGACTTCCAGTGGACTAGTCAAGGAGATTGTCCCCGAACACTTGAGAGGTGTTGAAAGAGTTCAAGACCCCAGGTTCAGTGAGGCAGCCATGTAATGGGACACCCTTGTAGACTCTTCCTGCAGACCAGCTTCTCCCAGAGACCACAGATAGTGTCATTGAAAGAAATCTATCGTGGAGAAAATCACGAACACAATGGTCAACAGTGCCTCAGGTACGGGTAAAGCTCGTCTCCTAGCGGTGAATGACCAACATTCAGATTTCCTTTCAGGTATTTCTAATTCCTCCTTGGGCACTCTACTCGACCCACAGGCTATTCGGATTCGTATAACTCGTCGCCTAGTCGTCTCCATACTCACCAAACATAGGTGCATTTGTGGTAGGACATCAGCTGATCAATTCGGACTAGATGATCTCGTGTGTCATACGTCAAAACGGAAGTATGCCAGACATGAGGAGGTCAACGACATCATCAAGAGAAGTCTCATCACAACCGGTTGACCAGCTAAACGAGCACCTCAGTGACTGGATAGTGGAAAAGGATAAACTACCACCAAATCCTCTCGCCACCCTCCCCCCCCGACACCCCAACCAGCGGGGATGGTCCTCATCCCCTCCTGGCACCCATACCCCTGACAACCGAACTACCTTTCATAACCGAACAAGCTAAACAGCAGTGATCATGACAGAAATAAGATGCTGTGGGATGTATGATATATGATGTCATACATCATAAAAGTTTTTAAAGTGTAATAAGTCTCTATACTAATTACATCCCACATATCCGTCCATTGACCACATAACACCACACCTGAGTGCAGAGCTGAAAGGTAAAGTGAAGCCCAGGATAAGATGAATAGCAGTGATCATGACAGGAATCAGATGCTGTAGGATGTATGATATATGATGTATAAATACATCGTATAAATACATCTTGCATATTACTGGTACCAGCAAGAGAAAGGTAGAGTGGAAATCAGTTTTCTTCCGTGGCATACAGATACAGACAGGATGTCAGCACAGCATATCTGTGGGACATGTAAAAAAATCCTTGGAATCACATGCAATCTATGCTTTTCCAAAAACCATATCTCTTGTACTAGACTAAATACAGCCTCAAAAAATGACCTCGAACTAGCAAGGTGCTTCTGGTTGTGCAATAATGATGTAGAACTTTGGGCAGGTATCAGAAAGGTACTAAGGAGAGTAATAAATGATAAAAATAATCAAGAAAACAAAGATGACCTCTTGGATAGTCTACCAAAAATATATAAAACATGGGAGCAAGAGATAGTGTATCAAAAAATGCAGAATGTCCATACCACAACAGATGACTCGAAACTATCTAGTCACCCACATAGTGTTAAACCAGACCCATCCTCCAGTCACAGCACTAATACCCACAGTGCTGGTGCTGGCCCAGGCTCAGCCCCCAGCCCCGGTGCTGACTCAGACCCAGCCCCCAGCCTACTGCCAGCCCACTATACTAGGGACCCTACCACAACCACCACTAAATCCGAAAATATACAACCATCATTGCACAAGACCGTGGCCCACAGTACAGATGATGGAGAGGAGTCTCCTCCTCCTTCCTCTACTGAGGAAAGTAGATGGAATCCAGAACGGGGTGGCCCTGGCTTGGATACTGAGGATTATAGTGCAGTCCCAGAACCTGCAGAAATTGACAACACACCTCCCAACAATTCTCAACCAAAGGTAAATTTGTGCAAATATTATGCTTGGGGCATCTGTAAGCATGGAATATCAGGAAAAAAAATTGGGACATGCAACTTTGAGCATCCCAAAAAATGTAGCGACCTCCTGTCTAAAGGAGTGTGTCGTTCTTCCTGTACTTTCTTTCACCCAAAAATGTCACTCCTCGGTCCTCCAGAAGCAGTGTTACAACATCGAGTGCCCTGCATACCATCTAAAAGGGACCAGGAGGCACAGACCCCACAAGACAAACAATGGTAGCTACGGCAACCCAAATCCAGGTGATTTTTTAGTGGCAGGAAACGGAAAAAGAAAATGAAGGAAATAACAAAAATAGTCCACCACATTGGAGCCTTGTTGGACTGGAGGCGCAGCCAGTGGCCACCCATGGCCCTCCAGAACTACAACTACTGATGCCAATAACAAAATCCCCCCAACAAATACAGAATACAACCTCGTTCATATTTGCTAATATACAAGGCCTTAAGCCATCCACCAACAACAAAATACCTTTTATCAGTGGACTTCTAGAGGAGTCTAATGCAATGTTTGCAGCCTTCACAGAGACTCACGCCAAAGATCACTTTGACAGTGAAATATGGATAAGTGGCTACAACCTTTTTAGATGCGACAGAATGAACAGGCAACAAGGGTGGGTTGGCCTGTATGTCAGAGAGTCCCTCATCTGCACGGAGTTGCTGAACACCACAAATGAGGTAGTTGAAGTTCTATCAATAAAGATCGAGAACCAAAACCTAGTCATTGTGGTTGTATATAAGCCACCAGATGCAACCTCAACAGTTCAAGGAACAGCTACTGAAAATTGTTTACTGTCTGGAAAACCTTCCAGCTCCATCCCCAGACATCTTACTGCTTGGTGATTTCAACCTAAGGCATACAAAATGGAAGAATGTAGCGAATGTTATAGTTGAAACAATCCCCGGAGGTAGTGCAGATGAAAGGTCACACACACATGAGCTACTAAGTCTCTGCGAAAAACACACCTTAAGTCAGCAGATAGTGGAGCCAACATGACTAGAAAACACACTTGACCTTATCTTCACAAATAATGAGGACCTGATAAGAGACATAAGAATATCAAACACAACTAATTCCGATCACAACCTAATCAAAGTCCAGACGTACATGCATAGGGGTCCTGATCAGCAGAATGCATGTACCTGTGAAGGTGACTTCACAAAATACAACTTCAACAACAAGAACATCTACTTGGACCAGGTAAACCATGTCCTAAATGAAACATGTTGGAAAGATATCTTAAATAACATGGATCCAAACCAGTGCCTTGAAAGGATCAACTTCCTGGCAGCTGATGCATGTTCTAGGCATATTTCCCTAAGAAAGAAGAAGAGCAGGAGTAAACTGGAGAGAGAAAGACGCTCCCTCTACAGAAGACATGGAGGAGTCACTGAGCTCCTTAGGAGTGCTAGAATATCTGATACACGAAAGGAGGCGCTGATCAGGGAATTGGAAGCTATCGAACTTAAGTTAAATGACTCTTACAGGAACTAGGAGAGACAGGAGGAGCTTAAAGCTATTAGCGAAATTGAAAGAAATTCAAAATATTTCTTTTCATATGCCAAAAACAAGGCAAATACCACATCTATTATCGGGCCCTTACTCAGACAGGATGGGACTTACACAGATGACAACAAGGAAATGAGTGAAAAATTGAAATTCCAGTACGACTCTGTGTTTAGTGAACCACTAATCGGTCTGAGGATCGACGACCCAAATGATTTCTTCATGAGCCTCAAAACTCCACAAATATATGCCAGATTTCCGACATTACCCGGACTCCGATAGATTTCGAAAAAGCCATTGACAACATGCCCATGCACTCAGCCCCGGGCCCAGACTCGTGGAACTCTGTATTCATTAAGAACTGCAAGAAACCCCTCTCACGTGCCCTAAGTGCACTATGGAGGAGGAGCTTGGACATGGGTGAAATTCCACAGTCATTTAAAACAACGGATATAGCCCCATTCCATCAAGGTGGCAGCAAAGCATTAGCTAAGAACTATAGACCAATAGCTCTGACGTCCCACATCATAAAATTCTTTGAAAGAGTGCTAAGAAGCAGGATTGCAAATCACCTGGATTCCCAAAATCTGCACAATCCAGGGCAACATGGGTTCAGGGCAGGTCGCTCCTGCCTCTCACAACTACTGGATCACTATGATATGGCCTTGGATGCACTGGAAGAAAATCAGAATGCAGATGTAATATACACAGACCTTGCAAAAGCATTTGACAAATGCGATCATGGCGTAATAGCCCATAAAATACGTGCTAAAGGAATAACTGGGAAAGTGGGGAGATGGATCTTCAACTTCCTAACAAATCGAACACAAAGAGTAGTGGTCAACAGAGTTAAATCGGAGGCTGCCATAGTGAAGAGCTCTGTTCCACAAGGCACAGTACTCGCCCCCATCTTATTCCTTATCCTCGTATCAGACATAGACAGAGATATACACCACAGCACCGTATCATCCTTTGCGGATGACACTAGGATCTGCATGAGGCTGTCATCTGCTGAGGACGCGGTTAACCTCCAAGAAGATATAAACAAAGTTTTCCAGTGGGCAACGGTAAACAATATGACGTTCAATGAGGACAAATTCCAACTACTCCGTTATGGAAAACTGGAGGAGATAATAACTAGAAAAGAGTATACTACTGACTCCGGCCATACAATAGAGCGGAAAAATAATGTAAGGGACCTGGGAGTAGTAATGTCTGAGGATCTCACTTTCAAGGATCACAACAGTGCCACGATCGCACGTGCAAAGAAAATGATAGGATGGATAATGAGAACGTTCAAAACGAGAGATGCCAAGCCAATGATGATCCTTTTCAAATCACTTGTTCTGTCTAGGCTGGAATACTGCTGTACATTAACATCTCCATTCAAAGCAGGTGAAATTGCAGATCTAGAGAGTGTACAGAGATCCTTTACTGCACATACAAATTCTGTCAAGCACCTTAACTACTGGGAACACTTGGAAGCACTTGACTTGTGCTCGTTGGAACGCAGGAGGGAGAGATATATCATAATCTACACTTGGAAAATCCTAGAAGGAATGGTCCCAAATCTGTAAACAGAAATCACTCCCTACGAAAGTAAAAGACTGGGCAGGCGATGCAAAATGCCCGCAATTGAAAGTAGGGGCGCCATTGGTACACTAAGGGAAAACACCATAAGTGTCCGGGGCCCAAGACTGTTCAACAGCCTCTCATCAGGCATTAGGGGAATTGCCAATAAGCCCCTGGCTGCCTTCAAGAGAGAGATGGATAGATACCTAAAGTCAGTGCCGGATCAGCCGGGCTGTGGCTCGTACGTTGGACTGCGTGCGGCCAGCAGTAACAGCCTGGTTGATTAGGCCTTATCCACCGGGAGGCCTGGTTATGGATCGGGCCGCGGGGGCGTTGATCCCTGGAATAACCTCCAGGTAACCAGGTACTGAGGTCTGATAGAGGTCAAAATCATCCAGATGGCATCTCCATGCTACCCTGGAAGGACGGGAAGCAGATTGCATGGGACTACACCTGCGCTGCCACGTTGGCTGACACCTACTTTCCATACTCTGAAGCCGAATGGGGTGGAGCTGCCAGTTTCAGAGAGATCCAGAAAACCAACTGATACAAAGAGCTGCCACCTTACTATAACTTCGCCCCAGTAGGGTAGGAGACCCTTGCAACATGGGGCAAGAGTGCTCTGAAATTCTTGAAAGGTTTAGGTGAAAAACTCATCACGGAAACGAAGGACCCCCAGAGCAGCCAGCTTCCTCATTCAGAGACTCAGCATTGCGATCCAGAGGGGTAATGCCTGCAGCGTTTTGGGCACGTGGCCCACCACTGGTGAGATGGATGAAGTATTTAAGATAAAGGCTCCGATATGTTATTTATGTTGTTCTCCTTCCATTGTGACTTTGCTAATGTATTTTATGTGTGTGTATATATGTCGTGCCGAATATGTAAAACTTGCGATTAGGGCTTAAATAGCAATGCTCTTCTTGGCGAATAAGGCAAGCCAAAATTTGTGGATATAATAATTTAGCAAAAATCATTCTGAACCTAACGAAAAAAAATATATTTCAATGTGTTTATTTATTATTAAATTACTGTAAACTTATTTAAAATATATTTAGATGGATTAGGCTAAATTAAATTTCGCTTGTCATAATAAGGTTATATAAATTTTCTAATTTTTTGGTACAAAATTATTTATTTTTACATTAACATTAATGAAAACATTTTTTTTTAAACATATAAGAGAAAATTTTAAAAGGGACTTAATTTTCAATGAGTTCTTACTAATTGACCAATTTTACCTATATATTCATCCTTGAAGCGTTTTTATCCACTTTTCCGAGGCTATGTGTCCCACAATTTACACCAGAGGTGGACCCCATCCTACATATGTATATATATATATTTATATATATATATATATATATATATATATATATATATATATATATATATATATATATATATATATATATATATATATATATATATATATATATATATATATAACATGCACGTTACACCTTTCGGTAAACACATGTTTGAACCAGACTGATAGATCATCTCCAGGCTGGATCAGTGCCCAGCGTGACACGGATGCGTGCTAGTATGCTGTTGTCCGAGGTGACAGTGTAACATACAACCTTCTTTAGTAACGTAGAGTGCTAAACACAAACTAAATAATTTAAGGTTGTTCCCACTGGAATGAGAAGTAAATTTATTTATGAATTGCTTATTGGCAAGTTGACAAAACGTCCTGGAAAACTTCACATATTTCAGTATACTTATTTGCATTGTATAAATTTTAGCCATGAACTACAATAAGTAGTGTCAGTAGATATTATTGGTATTACCATACGTACAGAAGACGGGTGAGTAACCTGTGTGGGGGTCTACCAACTACCGTCACCCAGGCATGGTAGAACTGTGTGGGTGTGGGGGTCTACCAGCTACCGTCAGCCAGGCATGGTAGAACTGTGTGGGTGTGGGGGTCTACCAACTACCGTCACCCATGCATGGTAGAACTGTGTGGGTGTGGGGGTCTACCAACTACCGTCACCCATGCATGGTAGAACTGTGTGGGTGTGGGGGTCTACCAACTACCGTCACCCAGGCTATCTCATGCATGGTAGAACTCTGTGGGTGTGGGGGTCTACCAACTACCGTCACCCAGGCTATCTCATGCATGGTACAACTGTGTGGGTGTGGGGTCTACCATCACCCAGACTAGACTCATGCATGGTACAACTGTGTGGGTGTCGAGTCTACCATCACCCAGACTAGACTCATGCATGGTACAACTGTGTGGGTGTGGAGTCTACCATCACCCAGACTAGACTCATGCATGGTACAACTGTGTGGGTGTGGAGTCTACCATCACCCAGACTAGACTCATGCATGGTACAACTGTGTGGGTGTCGAGTCTACCATCACCCAGACTAGACTCATGCATGGTACAACTGTGTGGGTGTGGAGTCTACCATCACCCAGACTAGACTCATGCATGGTACAACTGTGTGGGTGTGGAGTCTACCATCACCCAGACTAGACTCATGCATGGTACAACTGTGTGGGTGTGGAGTCTACCATCACCCAGACTAGACTCATGCATGGTACAACTGTGTGGGTGTGGAGTCTACCATCACCCAGACTAGACTCATGCATGGTACAACTGTGTGGGTGTGGGGGTCTACCAACTACCGTCACCCATGCATGGTAGAACTGTGTGGGTGTGGTGGTCTACCAACTACCGTCACCCATGCATGGTAGAACTGTGTGGGTGTGGGGGTCTACCAACTACCGTCACCCATGCATGGTAGAACTGTGTGGGTGTGGGGGTCTACCAACTACCATCACCCATGCATGGTAGAACTGTGTGGGTGTGGGGGTCTACCAACTACCGTCACCCATGCATGGTAGAACTGTGGGTGTGGGGGTCTACCAACTACCGTCACCCATGCATAGTAGAACTGTGTGGGTATTAGAACCTGAAGAGCGGTTCTAATACTGAACAACAGAGCCAGCAACCTGAAGAGCGGTTCTAATACTGAACAACAGAGCCAGCAACCTGAAGAGCGGTTCTAATACTGAACAATAGAGCCAGCAACCTGAAGAGCGGTTCTAATACTGAACAACAGAGCCAGCAACCTGAAGAGCGGTTCTAATACTGAACAACAGAGCCAGCAACCTGAAGAGCGGTTCTAATACTGAACAATAGAGCCAGCAACCTGAAGAGCGGTTCTAATACTGAACAACAGAGCCAGCAACCTGAAGAGCGGTTCCAATACTGAACGACAGAGCCAGCAACTTGAAGAGCGGTTCCACTGTCATTCTAGGTACTTTGCCCTGATATTAATGCTGATCAAACAGCAACGATTACACATAGCAGGGGAAAGAAGGCTTGTTTATGAGCCGTGGGAACGAGGTGCCGGTAGGGATTGAATTCGCGGCAAGAGAGCGGTAAAACTGCCGTGAGTTCAATCCCAACCCGTACTGTGGTTTGTTTGCAATCGTGTCATTACGATTTCGTGAGTCACGAGAAGAGTGAATGATGGTGTCGCAGCAGCCGGGTTTATCATTACATGTACTCACCTAATTGTACTCGCCTAATTGTGGTTACAGGGGTCGAGACTCAGCTCCTGGCCCCGCCTCTTCACTGATCGCTACTAGGTCCTTTCTCTGCTTCCTGAGCTTTGTCATACCTCGTCTTAAAGCTATGTATGGTTCCTGCCTCCACTACATCACTTGCTAGACTATTCCACTTTCTGACGACTCTATGACTAAAGGAATACTTCCTAAAAGCCCTGTGACTCGTCTGAGTCTTCAGCTTCCATTTGTGACCACTTGTTCCTGTGTCCCCTCTCTGGAACATCCTGTCTCTGTCCACTTTATCTATTCCACGCAGTATTATGTATGTCGTTATCATGTGCCCCCTGACCCTCCTGTCCTCCAGTGTCGTCTGCCTGATTTCCCTCAACCTTTCATCGTAGGACATTCCCCTTGCTCTAAAACTAACCTTGTTGCAAACCTTTGCACTTTCTCTAATTTCTTGACGTGCTTGACCAGGTGTGGGTTCCAAACTGGTGCTGCATATTTCAGTATGGGCCTGACGTACACAGTGTACAGTGTCTTGAACGATTCCTTACTAAGGTATCGAAACGCTACTCTCAGGTTTGCCAGGCGCCCATATGCTGCAGCAATTACCTGGTTGATGTGTGCCTCCGGAGACATGCTCGGTGTTATGGTCACCCAAAGATCTTTCTCCTTGAATAAAGTTTGCAGCCTTTGTCCACCTAGCCTATACTCTGTCTGTGGTCTTCTTTGCCTCTCCCCGATCTTCATGACTTTGCATTTGGCGGCAGTGATGCTTAAGTTCACTGAGGCTGACCTGGATAAGTACCTCGATGTATCCGGAAGCCAAGAAGCTGCGCTCAGTGGGCTAAGGACCAAGACCTTACATCCACAATATCCTTTGAGACAATTAGTTTGTTATAACAGTGTTCCTTCCTTAAGGCTTATGTGATAGTTCCCACACACACACACACACACACACACACACACACACACACGCAGTGGAAAGGTTTATTCCCAAGGGCAACAGAAACAACGGGAAGACCAGAACGAGCCCCTGGTTTACCCGACGGTGTAAGGAGGCAGAAACCAAGTGCAGTAGAGAATGGAAAAAGTACAGAAGGCAGAGAACACACGAAAATAGGTAGATCAGTCGCAGAGCCAGGAACGAGTACGCACAGGTAAGGAGGGAGGCCCAGCGACAGTATGAAAATGACATAGCATCGAGAATCAAGACTGACCTGAAACTGTTGTATAGCCACATCAGGAGGAAGACAACAGTCAAAGACCAGGTGATCAGATTAAGGACAGAAGGTGGAGAACTCACAAGAAATGATCAGGAGGTATGTGAGGAGCTGAACAGGAGATTTAAGGAAGTTTTTACAGTAGAGACAGGAAGGGCTGTGAGAAGACAGCACAGAAGGGAACATCAAGAGGGAATATACCAACAAGTGTTGGATGACATACGAACAACCGAGGAGGAGGTGAAGAAGCTCCTAAGCGACCTTGATACCTCAAAGGCGATGGGACCGGACAACATCTCCCCATGAGTCCTTAGAGAAGGAGCAGAGATGCTGTGCGTGCCTCTAACCACAATCTTCAACACATCCCTTGTAACTGGGCAACTACCTGAGAAATGGAAAACAGCAAATGTAGTCCCCATATTTAAGAAAGGAAACAGAAAAGAGGCGCTAAACTACAGACCTGTGTCTCTGACATGTATTGTGTGCAAAGTCATGGAGAAGATTATCAGGAGGAGAGTGGTCGAACACCTGGAACGGAACAAGATTATAAATGAAAACCAGCATGGGTTCATGGAAGGCAAATCTTGTATCACAAACCTCCTGGAGTTTTATGACAAGGTAACAGAAGTAAGACACGAGAGAGAGGGGTGGGTAGATTGCGTTTTCCTAGACTGCAGGAAGGCCTTTGACACAGTTCCCCACAAGAGATTAGTGCAGAAGCTGGAGGATCAGGCGCATGTAACAGGGAGGGTACTGCAATGGATCAGGGAATACCTGACAGGGAGGCAGCAACAAGTCATGGTACGTGAAGAGGTATCACAGTGGGCGCCTGTGACGAGCGGGGTCCCACAGGGGTCAGTTCTAGGGCCCGTGCTATTTTTGATATATGTGAACGACATGATGAAAGGACTATATAGACTCTGAAGTGTCCCTATTCGCAGATGATGTGAAGTTGATGAGAAGAATTAAATCGGATGAGGATGAGGCATGACCGCAAAGAGACCTGGACAGGCTGGACATGTGGTCCAGTAACTGGCTTCTCGAATTCAATCCTGCCAAATGCAAAGTCATGAAGATCGGGGAGGGGCAAAGAAGACCGCAGACAGAGTATAGGCTAGGTGGACAAAGACTACAGACCTCACTCAGGGAGAAAGACCTCGGAGTGGCCATAACACCGAGCACGTCACCGGAGGCACACATCAACCAAATAACTGCTGCGATCAGTGAAGAGGCTGGGCCAGGAGCTGAGTCTCGACCCTTGCAACCACAATTAGGTGAGTACAAACACACACAAATAAAAATTTGTGATCCTCGTCCAATGAGCAGCGAATCGTATGACAATTTTTTTTTTTTACGCAAATCAGTTTTACAAGTTAAGAGCTGTTATCTTACCAGCACTACCTATGGTATTCTACCTCAACCTGGGATGCGACCCACAACAGTCGACTAACACTCAGGTAATTCTTTACTGTTCAGTGAATAGAATGAAATGTAAGGAAGCACGAACGTGCTTCCTTACATTTCATTCACATTTCCTTACATTTCATTCACATTTCCTTACATTTCATTCACATTTCAGCTCACACACTGAGTGTCCCCAGGGACACTCAGTATGTGAGCTGAGTGTGGAACTAACTGATCCACAGCCACCTTTACACAGGGTAAGAACAATACGTTCTTGCGCTAGAACTGTGCTGTGAGCTACAATTTCGGCAAGTTAATGCAATAGATACAGCTCGAGAACTTTGTAGCCAACCCAACTGATATCCAGTAATATGTGGAAGGTAAATACTATGTCAGTAGTGGAAGAAATCGGTGGAAATATGCGAGGTGCGTCACACTACTGAGTACCACAGAACGCTGGTCTAGCTTCAGTGAATTCAGGTGTGACTTAGCTGGGCCATCTATAAGACTTTTCACAGGTCTTTTATATCAAAATTATCATGGGTCGCCGAGGCATGTAAAAAGACTATTAGTGATTGGCCAGAGGAGGCCATGAATAAAGAGTAAATTGTTCCCATGGCAGAAAGTTAGGTCACTTTGTAAGCAGTGCTTTAGGCTGCTGAACGAGGAAAGTCGGTGGTGACACACTCAAGTCTCCAGACCTGATAGTGCATGTCAGTGCCAGTCAAGTGGTAGGCGACCTTGTCACTCAGAAACAGTTTTTGGTTGATGACTGGGAATCAATAAAGACAATACTTAATACTTTAGCAGTCCTGACTGACGACCTGGATTTATACACTTAACCAGTGAAATAATTAATGCTACAACGCACCCAATTAACAGTATTTCTCTGATGACTTAAACAGTCAGTTCCACTAACTGATGCTGAGTACAGACACTCTGAGGCGGTTCCCATCCTGTTTCCGTCTTCAGTATTAAGTGTTCCACTTATTAAGTACTCTGGAGGAAATGTAAACTATTAGCCTAGATACATCAGGAACAGCGGTTCTTAACCGGTGGTACCCATGCCTCTTGAGGGCATGAGAACCAAATAATGGGGTATGGGACCCCATCTCTGAACAATTTAAAATAAAATTGTTAGATTAGAATAAATCTGTTCTGTTCCTAGCTTTCCATAAAGTGAAAACATGATATTGACATCATTTGAAGTCATACTGGTGTCCAATAGGACTGTTGATGATGGTGATTTCGACAGTGATGAAAGGGGTAGGGGGACATGATGGGTAATTATCCATCATGCCCCCTTAACGAAGCTAAGATAAGAGAGGGAGTCTTCAATGGCCCTCAGATTCGAAAGCTTCTTAAAGACGGTGACTTTGAGTAAGACCTTCATGGGGAGGAGAAAGCTACTTGAGAAGCATTCCAGTTAGTGGCGAAGGAATTTCTCGGAAACAGAAGGGAAGACAACTATGAAGAATTGGTGGAAAACTTCATCAAGACTTACAAGAACATGGGATGTAACATGTCACTTAAAATCCACATTTTGGACTCACATTTAGACTTTTTTTCCAGCGAACTGTGAGGCAGTTAATGATGAACATGGTGAAAGGTTTCACCATGATATTTCTATCATGGAAAAATGGTACCAGGGCAAATGGGGCACAAGAATGTTTGCAGA
Source organism: Cherax quadricarinatus (assembly GCF_026875155.1). Classification (NCBI taxonomy): domain Eukaryota; kingdom Metazoa; phylum Arthropoda; class Malacostraca; order Decapoda; family Parastacidae; genus Cherax; species Cherax quadricarinatus. Next base: position 40,806,920 of record NC_069433.1, on the reverse strand, counting down.
CTATTGCTGAATATTGGCAAGAGATGATTCTTCAGCCCACTATAAGTGTCAAGCAAAAAGGCAGAGAGTAGGTACGGCAGAGAGTAGGTACGGTAGAGAGTAGGTACGACAGAGAGTAGGTACGGTAGAGAGTAGGTACGACAGAGAGTAGGTACGGCAGAGAGTAGGTACGGTAGAGAGTAGGTACGGCAGAGAGTAGGTACGACAGAGAGTAGGTACGGCAGAGAGTAGGTACGGCAGAGAGTAGGTACGACAGAGAGTAGGTACGGCAGAGAGTAGGTACGGCAGAGAGTAGGTGCGGCAGAGAGTAGGTACGACAGAGAGTAGGTGCGGCAGAGAGTAGGTACGGCAGAGAGTAGGTACGACAGAGAGTAGGTACGACAGAGAGTAGGTACGGCAGAGAGTAGGTACGACAGAGAGTAGGTACGGCAGAGAGTAGGTACGGCAGAGAGTAGGTACGACAGAGAGTAGGTACGGCAGAGAGTAGGTACGACAGAGAGTAGGTACGGCAGAGAGTAGGTACGGCAGAGAGTAGGTGCGGCAGAGAGTAGGTACGACAGAGAGTAGGTACGGCAGAGAGTAGGTACGACAGAGAGTAGGTACGACAGAGAGTAGGTACGGCAGAGAGTAGGTGCGGCAGAGAGTAGGTACGACAGAGAGTAGGTGCGGCAGAGAGTAGGTACGGCAGAGAGTAGGTACGGCAGAGAGTAGGTACGACAGAGAGTAGGTACGACAGAGAGTAGGTACGGCAGAGAGTAGGTGCGGCAGAGAGTAGGTACGACAGAGAGTAGGTACGACAGAAAGTAGGTACGACAGAGAGTAGGTACGGCAGAGAGTAGGTGCGGCAGAGAGTAGGTACGACAGAGAGTAGGTACGACAGAGAGTAGGTACGGCAGAGAGTAGGTGCGGCAGAGAGTAGGTACGGCAGAGAGTAGGTACGACAGAGAGTAGGTACGACAGAGAGTAGGTACGGCAGAGAGTAGGTGCGGCAGAGAGTAGGTACGACAGAGAGTAGGTACGACAGAGAGTAGGTACGGCAGAGAGTAGGTGCGGCAGAGAGTAGGTACGACAGAGAGTAGGTACGGCAGAGAGTAGGTACGACAGAGAGTAGGTACGACAGAGAGTAGGTACGGCAGAGAGTAGGTGCGGCAGAGAGTAGGTACGACAGAGAGTAGGTACGGCAGAGAGTAGGTACGACAGAGAGTAGGTACGACAGAGAGTAGGTACGGCAGAGAGTAGGTGCGGCAGAGAGTAGGTACGACAGAGAGTAGGTAAGACAGAGAGTAGGTACGACAGAGAGTAGGTACGGCAGAGAGTAGGTACGGCAGAGAGTAGGTGCGGCAGAGAGTAGGTACGACAGAGAGTAGGTACGGCAGAGAGTAGGTACGGCAGAGAGTAGGTACGACAGAGAGTAGGTACGACAGAGAGTAGGTACGGCAGAGAGTAGGTACGACAGAGAGTAGGTACGGCAGAGAGTAGGTACGGCAGAGAGTAGGTACGACAGAGAGTAGGTACGACAGAGAGTAGGTACGACAGAGAGTAGGTACGGCAGAGAGTAGGTACGACAGAGAGTAGGTACGGCAGAGAGTAGGTACGGCAGAGAGTAGGTACGACAGAGAGTAGGTACGACAGAGAGTAGGTACGGCAGAGAGTAGGTACGGCAGAGAGTAGGTGCGGCAGAGAGTAGGTGCGGCAGAGAGTAGGTACGGCAGAGAGTAGGTACGGATTAGAGTTTAAAACATACTGACACATACTGTACGTTTTGATAGAATAATAAAATATTACATCTCACGTATCTTTATCCCTATAACCAATAAGCATTTTTCAAGGTGATATTTGGGTTCAGGACATGAAAATACATAAGAATTAACTAATCTCATTTAAGAAGCAAATAACTTTTCAAAAACTGTTGACCACTGTGGGTGTGTAGTCGTAAATGGTTACGAACCTCTGATGTAGAATATCCAAACAGAGAATTTTTGGGAAATAAATTATTCACAGGTTATATAATTAGGGGCTCTCTTATGTATTCCCCTTTCACGACACAATTACTGATCCGAAATTATATCTTAATGTTTGGTTCTGTGTGTAAGGAATCTCACGTGGTCTTCAACACACACAAGCAACGAGTTCTGGCGCTGGCAATAAACTCTGCACCAGAGGTTCTTCCAGTGGTGACTGTGACTCAGTCTTTGTGTATTGCACAGGATCTGAAGAGTGAGATTAACGAACCAACACATGACGGTCAACTAGGTTTGGGTCACTTTCTGGAAGGTATAAATGTGCGGCTGCTCCTCCCTTATTCAGACTTATTCGCTAATCTCGTCCTCTGAAATCTTAGTTGTCGTCTTCCAGTACACCTGATCCTGTTAATATAGTCGAAGAGTAACAACCAGGGGAGGATCCAGGGATTGTCCAGGTTAAGACATCCTTGCGAGTGCCTACGGTAGGAAGGTGTGATAACCCTCCATGGGCGCGGTTCTTCATGTATTCTTCAGTTTTAAATGTCAAGGAATGGGGATTGATTAGTGTCAAGAAAAGAACAATTTAATAGTAGTAGCAGTAATAATTTAATCAGTATCAACAATATATGCAAATCAGAGTGGCCAAGGAGGGGTAGGGAGCCATGGCCTTACCCCAGGGAAGCAACGTGACCTCAGGGCACCAACATGACCACAGGGCACCAACATGACCATAGGGCACCAACATGACCTCAGGGCAGCAACATGACCTCAGGGCAGCAACATGACCATAAGGCAGCAACATGACCATAGGGCACCAACATGACCACAGGGCAGCAACATGATCATAGGGCACCAACATGACCATAGGGCAGCAACATGACCATAGGGCACCAACATGACCACAGGGCAGCAACATGACCTCAGGGCAGCAACATGACCTCAGGGCAGCAACATGACCCCAGGGCACCAACATGACCACAGGGCAGAAACATGACCTCAGGGCAGCAACATGACCTCAGGGCAGCAACATGACCTCAGGGCAGCAACATGACCCCAGGGCACCAACATGACCTCAGGGCAGCAACATGACCTCAGGGCAGCAACATGACCTCAGGGCAGCAACATGACCTCAGGGCAGCAACATGACCTCAGGGCATCAACATGACCTCAGGGCAGCAACATGACCTCAGGGCAGCAACATGACCTCAGGGCAGCAACATGACCTCAGGGCATCAACATGACCTCAGGGCACCAACATGACCTCAGGGCAGCAACATGACCTCAGGGCAGCAATATGACCTCAGGGCAGCAACATGACCATAGGGCAGCAACATGACCTCAAGGGAGCAACATGACCTCAGGGCACCAACATGACCTCAAGGGAGCAACATGACCTCAGGGCACCAACATTGAACACACTCTTGTACCAACTCGCAGTCTTGAGAGCTGTTGAGGTCAGTAGAACAATGTTTTATACAGACCATTCTGGTATATTTACAAGCAAAGGATTTACATCTTGACATGAGAAGTTCGTGACATAGAAAATATGTTTGGTGCTTCCAGCAAGTGTGAGAAGGTGACACATGACAGTCTCATGGCTGGACGTGACACATGACAGTCTCATGGCTGGACGTGACACATGACAGTCTCATGGCTGGACGTGACACATGACAGTCTCATGGCTGGACGTGACACATGACAGTCTCATGGCTGGACGTGACACATGACAGTCTCATGGCTGGACGTGATACATGACAGTCTCATGGCTGGACGTGACACATGACAGTCTCATGGCTGGACGTGACACATGACAGTCTCATGGCTGGACGTGACACATGACAGTCTCATGGCTGGACGTGACACATGACAGTCTCATGGATGGACGTGACACATGACAGTCTCATGGCTGGACGTGACACATGACAGTCTCATGGCTGGACGTGACACATGACAGTCTCATGGCTGGACGTGACACATGACAGTCTCATGGCTGGACGTGACACATGACAGTCATGGATGGACGTGACACATGACAGTCTCATGGCTGGACGTGACACATGACAGTCTCATGGCTGGACGTGGCACATGACAGTCTCATGGCTGGACGTGACACATGACAGTCTCATGGCTGGAGACGTGACACATGACAGTCTCATGGCTGGACGTGATACATGACAGTCTCATGGCTGGACGTGACACATGACAGTCTCATGGCTGGACGTGATACATGACAGTCTCATGGCTGGACGTGATACACGACAGTCTCATGGCTGGACGTGACACATGACAGTCTCATGGCTGGACGTGACACATGACAGTCTCATGGCTGGACGTGACACATGACAGTCTCAAGGCTGGACGTGACACATGACAGTCTCATGGCTGGACGTGACACATGACAGTCTCATGGCTGGACGTGACACATGACAGTCTCATGGCTGGACGTGATACATGACAGTCTCATGGCTGGACGTGATACATGACAGTCTCAAGGGTGGACGTGATACATGACAGTCTCATGGCTGGACGTGACACATGACAGTCTCAAGGCTAGACGTGATACATGACAGTCTCATGGCTGGACGTGATACATGACAGTCTCATGGCTGGACGTGACACATGACAGTCTCATGGCTGGACGTGACACATGACAGTCTCATGGCTGGACGTGACACATGACAGTCTCATGGCTGGACGTGACACATGACAGTCTCATGGCTGGACGTGACACATGACAGTCTCATGGCTGGACGTGACACATGACAGTCTCATGGCTGGACGTGACACATGACAGTCTCATGGCTGGACGTGGCACATGACAGTCTCATGGCTGGACGTGACACATGACAGTCTCATGGCTGGACGTGACACATGACAGTCATGGCTGGACGTGACAAATGACAGTCTCATGGCTGGACGTGACACATGACAGTCTCATGGCTGGACGTGACACATGACAGTCTCATGGCTGGACGTGACACATGACAGTCTCATGGCTGGACGTGACACATGACAGTCATGGCTGGACGTGACACATGACAGTCTCATGGCTGGACGTGACACATGACAGTCATGGCTGGACGTGATACATGACAGTCTCATGGCTGGACGTGACACATGACAGTCTCATGGCTGGACGTGGCACATGACAGTCTCATGGCTGGACGTGACACATGACAGTCTCATGGCTGGACGTGACACATGACAGTCATGGCTGGACGTGACACATGACAGTCTCATGGCTGGACGTGACACATGACAGTCTCATGGCTGGACGTGGCACATGACAGTCTCATGGCTGGACGTGACACATGACAGTCTCATGGCTGGACGTGACACATGACAGTCATGGATGGACGTGACACATGACAGTCATGGCTGGACGTGACACATGACAGTCATGGCTGGACGTGACACATGACAGTCATGGCTGGACGTGACACATGACAGTCATGGCTGGACGTGACACATGACAGTCATGGCTGGACGTGACACATGACAGTCATGGCTGGACGTGACACATGACAGTCATGGCTGGACGTGACACATGACAGTCATGGCTGGACCTGCTCATGTCCGGACATCAGCCACATGTCCAGACATGAACCACATGTCCAGACATGAGCCACATGTCCAGACATGAGCCACATGTCCAGACATGAGCCACATGTCCAGACATGAGCCACATGTCCAGACATGAGCCACATGTCCAGACATGAGCCACATGTCCAGACATGAGCCACATGTCCAGACATGAGCCACATGTCCAGACATGAGCCACATGTCCAGACATGAGCCACATGTCCAGACATGAGCCACATGTCCAGACATGAACCACATGTCCAGACATGAGCCACATGTCCAGACATGAGCCACATGTCTTCTTATAAGGAAACCTGTTGATGCAATCAGACCAACCATCCATTAACCTCTTGCATCAGTGGCTGAAGAATCTTAAGACTCATCAGCGATGCTTCTCATCACTTGCCTTGGATCTTATCACTGTAAACAGTGATTTATTGTTTATATGTATAACTCGTTATCCTGAATCATCGGGATTATAACAGTGAAAATTTTTGCACAAGTAGGAGTATCTTAGAATTATCAGTAGGACAAGAAATCTGATTTATCCAAAATCTATAACAAAGTTGTTCCCTGCCGAGAAAAACCAGATATACCTCAGTATACCATCCAGAATCAAACTGTGTATGATACAAGTATATATGATGAATATACGTCAGGAACAATGTGTTATTCTTATTACTAATTACTACGAAGATACGCAATTATAGAACATTAGTGGACTGGCATCATTTTAATTTTTGTTTGTCTGATTTCTACCGTTTTTATGAGAATATATGTGGAAAGTAGACTTAAAATAAACTTGATGAAGACTGGACGTAAAAGAAGAAAGAAAAAGAAGATGAATATATATATATATATATATATATATATATATATTATATATATATATATATATATATATATATATATATATATATATATATATATATATATATATATGCAAAACAACCACTCTGAAAGAATAGAGAAATTCCAAGCGCTTTCGTGAGTACTCACATTATCAAGGAACTATGAAAGTAAAGCATCCAAGGAAGCTATATAAGGGGCCTGGCCAACACCTCACTATCAGATCCCACAACGGTTAAACACCTGAGGCGCGCCGACCCAACTTGGATAGGTCCTTTGCACAACTCACCCACAAACTATTCTACCCAAGAAAATTTAAAAATTATTATTTGTCCAGTGTATTATTAAATTCTTCCCAAATTCTATTAATTATAAATGGATCTAATTTATATAAACCAAAGGAAATATTCATATTATTGTCAAAACTGCTTTTTATGAAACAAGATTCAATTATATTCCTGTCGACCATGGACTTGCTTGATACTACTTTCTCAACTTTTTGAAAATCAATTGGATGGTTAAAATCTCTTACATGAATAAATAGAGCATTGGAATCTTGTCCAGTTCTAATGCTATATTTATGTTGTTTTAATCTTAGTTCGAGATTTTTACCAGTTTGACCGTAATAAACTTTATCGCAAATTTTACAAGGAATCTTATAGACACATCCATCAGCATTTTGGGGGGAATTCTTTATCAAAAGTTTTTTTACTGTATCAAGATTTTTGAATACAACTTTAATATTAAAAGTCTTAAGAAGAGAAGGCATATCAACCAAGTTTTCATGGTAAGGGAGAACCAACATATTTTTAGTTGAATAAGGCTGGTTGTCCCTTTTTGGATTGTAAAAAGTATTTCTAGCAACTTTAAAAGATTTATCAATTACATTTCTTGGGTATTTTAAATCATTACCTATTTCATAAATTTTGGAAATTTCCTCATCTATGAACTCAGGACTACAAATTCGTAAAGCTCTCAAAAACATTGATGAGAAAACAGACAGTTTGACTCTATCTTGATGCGAGGAATAATAGTGGACATACGAACAGTTATTTGTAGGTTTTCTGTAAATTTTAAATTTGAATTCATTATTACCCTTAATAAATAAAACATCTAGAAAAGGCAATGAGTTATTTTCTTCAAACTCAACAGTAAAGTTTATAGAATGGGCTAAGCTATTTAATTTTTCAAGGAAATGGTATATATCTACATTTTTGGGCATAAGACACAAAATATCATCAACATATCTGAACCATTTAGCTCTATTAGGAAGGATTGTGTTAAGCAACCTTGTTTAAAAAAATTCCATGTATAGGTTACTAAGAACAGGTGAAAGAGGATTTCCCATTGCCATACCAAACTTCTGAGTGTAAAACTTATCATTAAATACAAATTTTGCATCAACAATGCAAAGTTTAATAAGTTTAATGATAGTAGGAACTGGCAATGGTAAATCATAGTTAACGAGTTCTTCAGATAAGAAACTTAAAAATCATCAACAGGAACTTTCGTAAACAAGGAAGTAACATCAAAACTAACCATGTTAAAATCATTTAAGTCAGTCAAGGAGCTTAATTTATCAACCTAGTCAATTTTGTTTTTAACATTAAAGTTAGAAATTTTGCCAACAATAGGGCTCAAAATATCAACAAGCCATTTGGATAATTTATATGAAACTGACCCTATGGAGCTAATAATTGGTCTGACTGGATTCCCTGGTTTGTGTGTTTTTATTAGTCCATACATGTAAGGTAAAGATGGATTAGTGGAAGTAAATTGTTTGACTAATTCATCTTTGCCTTTCAGTAGAAGTTCTATTGTTTTATTGAAATTGCTGTTTAAATGGGATTTTTCCTAAGTTTAGAATAGGTTTCAGTATCATCTAAGAGATTATTCATTTTTTCTTGGTAATAATTTTCTTTCATAATTACTATTGCATTTATTTTGTCTGCTTTAGTAAGGCACAAATTTTTATTGTTATTAAGTGTATCATAAGACTTAAAGAATCTTTGAGGGCAATTGGGAATGTTCGGTTTTAACATAGAGCTATATACCATTCCTTTACTAATATTAATTTCATCAGAGGATAAATCAGAAAATTTTTCAAAGTTACAAAAGGCTTTTGCAATTTCAACATTATTAAGTTTTTTTGAAGTTGCAAAACTTAGGCCTAAACCTAGAGCAGCAGTTGTATGTTTGTCTAAAATTTCATCTGATAAGTTAATTACAAAATTGTTATTAGCATGCTTTGTCCAATCACTATTTTCAATTAAAATGTCCAATTTTCTTTGTAGTTTGCTCTTGAGTTCATTACAAATTTTTCTGAGTTTATTATAGCAATGATCCAACATTCTGTGTTTCCATTCTGATGGAATGGCCTGATTAAAAGAGTATTTTTTGTTTCTCAATATTTTGAATGCTTCTTTCTCCTGTATTTTAGTTATTTCAATATGTTTCCGAAGAATAATTCTCATAAAATCATCAAAAGGACGATTTCTCATGTCAAGGAGTCTATTGGGTAAAAGAGACTTGGGCAGAACTTGTTCATTTAAAAAAAATTAAAAAAATTAAGTCGAATTTTTAACTTGTGGGACTTGATCAGTGCAGAAGAAAACTGTGAAACAAAAGATATATGATTAGGAAAGCTTATCGAGAACATTCTGAAGAGTCGTGTGGTATCCATTAATGCAATAAGATCACAGTAAACAGGTGATTTCAGAATATGCAAAACAACCACTCTGAAAGAATAGAGAAATTCCAAGCGCTTTCGTGACTACTCACATTATCAAGGAACTATGAAAGTAAAGCATCCAAGGAAGCTATATAAGGGGCATTCAAAATATTGAGAAACAAAAAATACTCTTTTAATCAGGCCATTCCATCAGAATGGAAACACAGTATGTTGGATCATTGCTATAATAAACTCAGAAGAATTTGTAATGAACTCAAGAGCAAACTACAAAGAAAATTAGACATTTTAATTGAAAATAGTGATTGGACAAAGCATGCTAATAACAATTTTGTAATTAACTTATCAGATGAAATTTTAGACAAACATACAACTGCTGCTCTAGGTTTAGGCCTAAGTTTTGCAACTTCAAAAAAACTTAATAATGTTGAATTTGCAAAAGCCTTTTGTAACTTTGAAAAATTTTCTGATTTATCCTCTGATGAAATTAACATTAGTAAAGGAATGGTATATAGCTCTATGTTAAAACCGAACATTCCCAATTGCCCTCAAAGATTCTTTTAGTCTTATGATACACTTAATAACAATAAAATTTTTTGCCTTACTAAAGCAGACAAAATAAATGCAATAGTAATTATGAAAGAAAATGATTACCAAGAAAAAATGAATAATCTCTTAGATGATACTGAAACCTATTCTAAACTTAGGAAAAACCCCATAGGAACCGTTAACAGCAATTTCAATAAAACAATAAAACTTCTACTGAAAGGCAAAGATGAATTAGTCAAACAATTTACTTCCACTAATCCATCTTTACCTTACATGTATGGGCTAATAAAAACACACAAACCAGGGAATCCAGTCAGACCAATTATTAGCTCCATAGGATCAGTTTCATATAAATTATCCAAATGGCTTGTTGATATTTTGAGCCCTATTGTTGGCAAAATTTCTAACTTTAATGTTAAAAACAACGTAGACTTGGTTGATAAATTAAGCTCCTTGACTGACTTAAATGATTTTAACATGGTTAGTTTTGATGTTACTTCCTTGTTTACGAAAGTTCCTGTTGATGATTTATTAAGTTTCTTATCTGAAGAACTCGTTAACTATGATTTACCATTGTCAGTTCCTACTTTCATTAAACTTATTAAACTTTGCATTGTTGATGCAAAATTTGTATTTAATGATAAGTTTTACACTCAGAAATTTGGTATGGCAATGGGAAATCCTCTTTCACCTGTTCTTAGTAACCTATACATGGAATTTTTTGAAACAAGGTTGCTTAACACAATCCTCCCTAATAGAGCTAAATGGTTCAGATATGTTGATGATATTTTGTGTCTCACGCCCAAAAATGTAGATATACACCATTTCCTTGGAAAATTAAATAGCTTAGCCCATTCTATAAACTTTACTGTTGAGTTTGAAAAAAATAACTCATTGCCTTTTCTAGATAATAATGAATTCAAATTTAAAATTTACAGAAAACCTACAAATAACTGTTCGTATGTCCACTATTATTCCTCGCATCAAGATAGAGTCAAACTGTCTGTTTTCTCATCAATGTTTTTGAGAGCTTTACGAATTTGTAGTCCTGAGTTCATAGATGAGGAAATATCCAAAATTTATGAAATAGGTAATGATTTAAAATACCCAAGAAATGTAATTGATAAATCTTTTAAAGTTGCTAGAAATACTTTTTTACAATCCAAAAAGGGACAACCAGCCTTATTCAACTAAAAATATGTTGGTTCTCCCTTACCATGAAAACTTGGTTGATATGCCTTCTCTTCTTAAGACTTTTAATATTAAAGTTGTATTCAAAAATCTTGATACAGTTAAAAAACTTTTGATAAAGAATTCCCCCAAAATACTGATGGATGTGTCTATAAGATTCCTTGTAAAATTTGCGATAAAGTTTATTACGGTCAAACTGGTAAAAATCTCGAACTAAGATTAAAACAACATAAATATAGCATTTGAACTGGACAAGATTCCAATGCTCTATTTATTCATGTAAGAGATTTTAACCATCCAATTGATTTTCAAAAAGTTGAGAAAGTAGTATCAAGCAAGTCCATGGTCGACAGGAATATAATTGAATCTTGTTTCATAAAAAGCAGTTTTGACAATAATATGAATATTTCCTTTGGTTTATATAAATTAGATCCATTTATAATTAATAGAATTTGGGAAGAATTTAATAATACACTGGACAAATAATAATTTTTAAATTTTCTTGGGTAGAATAGTTTGTGGGTGAGTTGTGCAAAGGACCTATCCAAGTTGGGTCGGCGCGCCTCAGGTGTTTAACCGTTGTGGGATCTGATAGTGAGATGTTGGCCAGACCCTTTATATAGCTTCCTTGGATGCTTTACTTTCATAGTTCCTTGATAATGTGAGTAGTCACGAAAGCGCTTGGAATTTCTCTATTCTTTCAGAGTGTTTGTTTTGCATATTCTGAAATCACCTTTTCACTGTGATCTTATTGCATATATATATATATGTATATATATATATATATATATATATATTATATATATATAATATATATATATATTATATATATATATATATATATATATATATATATATATATGGTATAAACCTTGGTAATAAATACCGACAAGTTGATTTAGAAAGACACTTAAGCAAACACTATGACATATTTATTAGAAAACGTTTCGGTCCTGGGACCTTGATCACTTCTAACATACAGAGGTAGAAAGACATTATATATATAGGCGGAGAGTGAGGTGTGACGCACGTGACCTGAGGAATGTCATAAGAACATAAGAACATAAGACTGGAGGAACACTGTAGAAGGCCTACTGGCCCATGCGAGGCAGGTCCTTATCAAAACAACCTCTGCCTATGATTAGGACGGGTAGACGATGGAATCATGTATATATGTATGACGCAGCAACACTTCACATATACAAATATTTACAATGACAAAAGTGGGTTTTTATTGCTGTGTAATAATACAATGTAATAATACAATGTAATAATACAATGTAATAATACAATGTAATAATACAATGTAATAATACAATGTAATAATACAATGTAATAATACAATGTAATAATACAATGTAATAATACAATGTAATAATACAATGTAATAATACAATGGAAAGTCGATATTTTCTCATAGAAAATACTGTGAAAATTTGTCCAACCTTCCTCAAAAATAACATATAGAAGATACAAAATTTGATGCAATATTTTTACCCCACTCCCCCCTCCTCTCTCCCCCTTCCCCCTCCCCCCTCCCTCTCCCCCTTTCTCCCTCCCCCTCCCCCCACGAACACGAATAACGTAAGTGAGAAATAATGTAAATGTTTATTCATGTGTTTGTAAAATAATGATCACTGAATATGTTGTATAAACATCATTTAGTTCATAAATTAAAACTAGTGATCAGCAAACATCCAGTTAACTCACTTTCCAGTTATTTAAGCTTACTTTTTTTTAGAGAGAGAGAGAGAGAGATAGAGAGAGAGAGAGAGAGGTGTATCTTGCTACACTGCTGGGCCAGGAAGAGGCTGTGGGCCTAGATAAGTTGAGACTAAGAGTAGATGTGCAGCATCTGTAACTGGCATCTATCAGCACTTCCTAACACAGTGTAAATGAACTTCTCTGTAGACAGAGGAAGATCAGAGTGGAGATCAGTAACTACAGACTTGTGTTACTCCTGTCAATCACTGGCAAGAAATAAGATAGATGAGCTAAGATTAATTGCAAGTGCAGGAAACATAGATATTATTGCTATAACAGAGACCTGGCTCAATCTGAAAGATAGTGAGATGCCCTCTGAATGTCACATACAAGGCTATAAATTATTCCACACTGACAGGGTCAACAGGAAAGGTGGTGGAGTAGCGATGTATGTCAGAGACAATTTAAATTGTTGTGTTAGACAAGATATTAAATTAGAAGCGTCAGCCACTGAATCTGTTTGGTTACAGCTTCTCGAGGGCCGAGAAAAACTAATTTTGGGTGTGATTTACAGGGCCCCAAATCTTGATAGGGAGCGCAGTAAACTTCTATGGGACGAAATTCGTAAGGCATCTACATACGAAAATGTTGTGCTAATGGGAGATTTCAACTATAGACAGATTGACTGGAGCAATTTGACAGGAAATTTAGAGTCAGGTGACTTTCTTGATACGATCCAGGATTGTTTTTTTAAAACAGTTTGTGACAGAGCCTACTAGGGGAAATAACCTCCTTGACTTGGTTCTTGCCAGTAGGGAAACACTAATTAATAATCTTGAGGTTAATGATGAGCTTGGGAAAGTGATCACAAATCACTCAGTTTTAATATATTATGGAATTCCCCTAATAATGGCAATCAAGTCTCCGTCCCTGACTTTCGCTTGGCTGATTTCATAGGACTGAAAAATTACTTAGGTGGGCTGAACTGGAATGACCTGACTAAGGGTCAGGTAGGTGGTGATGGTTGCCGATATGATGCTTTCCAGGGCATAGTTCTAGCTGCTCAGTCAAATTATGTTCCAAATAGGGAAATCAGATCAAACAAAAATGATCCTAAATGGATGAACAATAGATTAAAATATCTGATTGGTCAAAAGAGAGGCATATATAGGCAAATCAAAAGAGTAGAGGGGCAATTGAGAAATCGATATATTCAGTTAAAGAGAGAAATAAAAAAGGGAATTAGAAAAGCAAAAGGAGATTATGAGGTTAAAGTTGCAAGAGAATCGAAGACTAACCCAAAAGGATTCTTTCAGGTATACAGAAGTAAGATCAGGGACAAGATAGGCCCACTCAAAAGTTCCTCGGGTCAGCTCACTGACAGTGATAAGGAAATGTGTAGAATTTTTAACACATACTTCCTCTCAGTTTTTACACAGGAGGATACCAGCGATATTCCAGTAATGATAAATTATGTAGAACAGGACGATAATAAACTGTGCACTATTAGGGTCACAAGTGACGTGGTCCTTAGGCAAATAGATAAATTAAAACCTAACAAATCCCCAGGCCCTGATGAACTGTATGCAAGGGTTCTAAAGGAATGTAAAGAGAAGCTTAGCACACCTTTGGCTAATCTTTTCAACACATCACTTCAAACTGGCATGGTGCCAGATAAGTGGAAAATGGCAAATGTGATACCTATTTTCAAAACAGGTGACAGGTCCTTAGCTTCGAACTATAGACCAATAAGCCTAACCTCCATAGTGGGAAAATTTATGGAATCAATAATTGCCGAGGCAGTTCGTAGCCACCTTGAAAAGCATAAATTAATCAACGAATCTCAGCATGGTTTTACAAAGGGGCGTTCCTGCCTTACGAATTTATTAACTTTTTTCACTAAGGTATTTGAGGAGGTAGATCATGGTAATGAATATGATATTGTGTATATGGACTTCAGTAAGGCTTTTGACAGGGTCCCACATCAGAGACTATTGAGGAAAATTAAAGCACATGGAATAGGAGGAGAGATTTTTTCCTGGATAGAAGCATGGTTGACAAATAGGCAGCAGAGTTTGCATAAATGGGGAGAAATCAGAGTGGGGAAGCGTCACGAGCGGTGTTCCACAGGGGTCAGTGTTGGGCCCCCTGCTGTTCTCAATCTACATAAACGACATAGATGAGGGCATAAAGAGCGACATCGGCAAGTTTGCCGATGACACCAAAATAGGCCGTCGAATTCATTCTGACGAGGACATTCGAGCACTCCAGGAAGATTTGAATAGACTGATGCAGTGGTCGGAGAAGTGGCAGATGCAGTTTAATATAGACAAATGCAAAGTTCTAAATGTTGGACAGGACAATAACCATGCCACATATAAACTAAATAATGTAGATCTTAATATTACGGATTGCGAAAAAGATTTAGGAGTTCTGGTTAGCAGTAATCTGAAACCAAGACAACAGTGCATAAGTGTTCGCAATAAAGCTAATAGAATCCTTGGCTTCATATCAAGAAGCATAAATAATAGGAGTCCTCAGGTTGTTCTTCAACTCTATACATCCTTGGTTAGGCCTCATTTAGATTATGCTGCACAGTTTTGGTCACCGTATTACAGAATGGATATAAATTCTCTGGAAAATGTACAAAGGAGGATGACAAAGTTGATCCCATGTATCAGAAACCTTCCCTATGAGGATAGACTAAGGGCCCTGAAACTGCACTCTCTAGAAAGACGTAGAATTAGGGGGGATATGATTGAGGTGTATAAATGGAAGACAGGAATAAATAAAGGGGATGTAAATAGTGTGCTGAAAATATCTAGCCTAGACAGGACTCGCAGCAATGGTTTTAAGTTGGAAAAAATCAGATTCAGGAAGGATATAGGAAAGTACTGGTTTGGTAATACAGTTGTGGATGAGTGGAACAAACTCCCAAGTACCGTTATAGAGGCCAGAACGTTGTGTAGCTTTAAAAATAGGTTGGATAAATACATGAGTAGATGTGGGTGGGTGTGAGTTAGACCTGATAGCTTGTGCTATCAGGTCGGTTGCCGTGTTCCTCCCTTAAGTCAATGTGACCTGACCTGACTAGGTTGGGTGCATTGGCTTAAGCCGGTAGGAGACTTGGACCTGCCTCGCATGGGCCAGTAGGCCTTCTGCAGTGTTCCATCGTTCTTATGTTCTTATGTTCTTAAGATTCTTGAGACAATAATCTAAAGGTAGATGACGAAGTTATCGACTACCACTCACTTCTTTCTGACCGTCAAAATGGCTTCTGAAAAGGTTGCTCTGTTGCTGATCTAGTGTTAAACCTCTCCACTAAGTGGCACCAGACACTGGATGAATCCAAAGTCAGCTGTGTGGTGGCACTGGACATTGCTGGTGCTTTCTACCGGGTGTGGCACCTGCGACTCTTGGCAAAACTGCAAGCACTGGGAATTGCAGGCTCTACACTATGTCTCCTCAGTGATTACCTTCATGGTAGATCTCTATGTAGTTGTCAATGGGACAGAGCCAGTAAGACATCCTATTAGTGCAAGTGTTCCATAGGGAAGAGTACTTGGACCACCGTCATGGAATGTGTAATGACCTTCATTATCTCATCCCATAATCCCATGCATATGCAGACCATTGCACTCTGACATTTACATATCTAAGAGAGGAAATGCCAGCTTCTCTAAGTTACATCAATCACCAGCTTACAACCATATCAGCCTGAATAAAATGGTGACAGGTAACATTTACTCCAGAGACAACACAAATGTTGACGGTCTCTGGGTACCATGATGGTAATGCTGGATCAGTTGTTAGAATGAATGGTAGAGTGTTAGTACCCGGGAACGAAATTTATATCCTTGGGGTGAAATTTGACTCGAAACTAACCATGAAAAACCATGTTGTAAATCTTGCAAACAAGGCGGCTAGGAATCTTACAGCACTTCGACCCATCTCACATCTGACAACAGTAGAGGTTGCAAGAGGAACAAGTAGAGGTTGCAAGAGGAACAAGTAGAGGTTGCAAGAGGAACAAGTAGAGGTTGCAAGAGGAACAAGTAGAGGTTGCAAGAGGAACAAGTAGAGGTTGCAAGAGGAACAAGTAGAGGTTGCAAGAGGAACAAGTAGAGGTTGCAAGAGGAACAAGTAGAGGTTGCAAGAGGAACAAGTAGAAGTTGCAAGAGGAACAAGTAGAGGTTGCAAGAGGAACAAGTAGAGGTTGCAAGAGGAACAAGTAGAGGTTGCAAGAGGAACAAGTAGAGGTTGCAAGAGGAACAAGTAGAGGTTGCAAGAGGAACAAGTAGAGGTTGCAAGAGGAACAAGTAGAGGTTGCAAGAGGAACAAGTAGAGGTTGCTAGAGGAACAAGTAGAGGTTGCAAGAGGAACAAGTAGAGGTTGCAAGAGGAACAAGTAGAGGTTGCAAGAGGAACAAGTAGAAGTTGCAAGAGGAACAAGTAGAGGTTGCAAGAGGAACAAGTAGAGGTTGCAAGAGGAACAAGTAGAGGTTGCAAGAGGAACAAGTAGAGGTTGCAAGAGGAACAAGTAGAGGTTGCAAGAGGAACAAGTAGAGGTTGCAAGAGGAACAAGTAGAGGTTGCAAGAGGAACAAGTAGAGGTTGCTAGAGGAACAAGTAGAGGTTGCAAGAGGAACAAGTAGAGGTTGCAAGAGGAACAAGTAGAGGTTGCAAGAGGAACAAGTAGAAGTTGGCAAGGAGGAACAAGTAGAGGTTGCAAGAGGAACAAGTAGAGGTTGCAAGAGGAACAAGTAGAGGTTGCAAGAGGAACAAGTAGAGGTTGCAAGAGGAACAAGTAGAGGTTGCAAGAGGAACAAGTAGAGGTTGCAAGAGGAACAAGTAGAGGTTGCTAGAGGAACAAGTAGAGGTTGCAAGAGGAACAAGTAGAGGTTGCAAGAGGAACAAGTAGAGGTTGCTAGAGGAACAAGTAGAGGTTGCTAGAGGAACAAGTAGAGGTTGCAAGAGGAACAAGTAGAGGTTGCTAGAGGAACAAGTAGAGGTTGCAAGAGGAACAAGTAGAGGTTGCTAGAGGAACAAGTAGAGGTTGCTAGAGGAACAAGTAGAGGTTGCAAGAGGAACAAGTAGAGGTTGCAAGAGGAACAAGTAGAGGTTGCAAGAGGAACAAGTAGAGGTTGCAAGAGGAACAAGTAGAGGTTGCAAGAGGAACAAGTAGAGGTTGCTAGAGGAACAAGTAGAGGTTGCAAGAGGAACAAGTAGAGGTTGCAAGAGGAACAAGTAGAGGTTGCAAGAGGAACAAGTAGAGGTTGCAAGAGGAACAAGTAGAGGTTGCTAGAGGAACAAGTAGAGGTTGCAAGAGGAACAAGTAGAGGTTGCAAGAGGAACAAGTAGAGGTTGCAAGAGGAACAAGTAGAGGTTGCAAGAGGAACAAGTAGAGGTTGCAAGAGGAACAAGTCGAGGTTGTACGAGGAACGAGTACTCTCACACCTTGAGTATGATCCATTTTCTTGGATTATCCGCCTCCATCTTATCTGCGACTTCTTGGCAGAGTAGAAAACAGAGCAAGATACCCCGTCTCCTACCTGGACCCAGCCTGGAAAACTCTGTCATTTCAGCAGAGCCTTCAACACAGGAGGGATGTGGGTGGCCTTACTGTTATGTACAAGGCCAATATTGTTAAAATACCACACTTGGCTCCACTCTGAGGACAGCGTGAAGCAAGCTTCTATACCACAAGAAGGGCTGTACCCTTCTCCAGAAGATCACTCCATCTGAGATCATATATACCCAGGATGACTCGAATATGGAACACATTCGTACAGCATAATGATGTCAACGAGATCAAGTCAGTTGATCAAATGAAAATGCTGGCCCACAGATGGCTCCAACTTCATCCTGTTCCCTACTTGTATATTTCATAACAATAAAAATGCTTTCAAATGAGCTGATGTAGGTAACAGCTCTTAGCTTGTTAATAAAGCTAGGAATCCTTAACCTAACCTTGTCAATCCCTGTGTAAAAGAGAGAGAGAAGAGAGAGAGAGAGAGAGAGAGAGAGAGAGAGAGAGAGAGAGAGAGAGAGAGAGAGAGAGAGAGAGAGAGAGAGAGAGAGAAAGGGAGAGAGAGAGAGAGAGAGAGAGAGAGAGAGAGAGAGGAGAGAGAGAGAGAAGAGAGAGAGAGAGAGAGAGAGAGAGAGAGAGAGAGAGAGAGAGAGAGAGAGAGCAATTAAGCAAGTGGAATCATTATACTGACAGTTGCACCAGTAATATCAGCAGGTGTACACAGCTACACCTCTCACTGTGTTACTTTCTAATTGTCTTAATAACTTGTATTAATTTTTTTTGGCAAAGTCTTTAATGGAAAGAATAATTATTGTTTAAATCATAGCATAAATTTAAATAATTTTAGCAGGTGTCAGAGAGTGCAACTCCCTGCCATGCCAACACTTACCTCCCTGCCATGCCAACACTTGACTCCCTGCCATGCCAACACTTACCTCCCTGCCATGCCAACACTTGACTCCCTGCCATGCCAACACTTAACTCCCTGCCATGCCAACACTTGACTCCCTGCCATGCCAACACTTGACTCCCTGCCATGCCAACACTTGACTCCCTGCCATGCCAACACTTGACTCCCTGCCATGCCAACACTTAACTCCCTGCCATGCCAACACTTGACTCCCTGCCATGCCAATACTTGACTCCCTGCCATGCCAACACTTACCTCCCTGCCATGCCAACACTTGACTCCCTGCCATGCCAACACTTAACTCCCTGCCATGCCAACACTTGACTCCCTGCCATGCCAACACTTGACTCCCTGCCATGCCAACACTTGACTCCCTGCCATGCCAACACTTGACTCCCTGCCATGCCAACACTTGACTCCCTGCCATGCCAACACTTGACTCCCTGCCATGCCAACACTTAACTCCCTGCCATGCCAACACTTGACTGCCTGCCATGCCAACACTTAACTCCCTGCCATGGCAACACTTGACTCCCTGCCATGCCAACACTTGACTCCCTGCCATGCCAACACTTAACTCCCTGCCATGCCAACACTTGACTCCCTGCCATGCCAACACTTGACTTCCTGCCATGCCAACACTTCTCTCCCTGCCATGCCATCACTTGACTCCCTGCCATGCCAACACTTGACTCCCTGCCATGCCAACTCTTCACTCCCTCCCATGCCAACACTTCACACACTGCCATGCCAACACTTCACTCCCTCCCATGCCAACACTTCACACACTGCCATGCCAACACTTCACTCCCTCCCATGCCAACACTTCACACACTGCCATGCCAACACTTCTCTCCCTGCCATGCCAACACTTCACTCCCTGCCATGCCAACTCTTCACTCCCTCCCATGCCAACTCTTCACTCCCTCTCATGCCAACACTTCGTACACTGCTAGCAAACGTCTGCCTCTTCCCACAAGACTTCGGGAATCTAATTCCATAATTTTGAAAGGGGTGGACGGGGTGGTCCAGCAGAAGGCCTCGATCAGATGACCAAAAGCACCAGCTGAGGATCATCATATGACTAACTAAGATCCACGTCAGGAAACACTAGTCCTGTTTCTTGACAAACTTTACCAAAGTTCAGGATGTATATGTTTATAAAGGGCCACAGATATACAAGATCATTTTTTTTAACTGCAGCTACAATGAGAGTAAAAGGTAGATGGGATACAAGGTAAATGGAATCAGAAAGAGAGAAGTGAAGGTTTATAAACTAAAGGAGGAGGCAGATAGGGTAAGATATAAACAACTATTGGAAGAAAGATGTGGTAGTGAAAGTACAGGCCATGAGGTTGAAGATGTATGGGGCAGGTTTAAAAATGCAGTGTTAGAGTGTTCAGCAAAAGTTTGTGGTTACAGGAAAGTGGGTGTGGGAGGGAAGAAGAGCGTTTGGTGGAATGATGTAAAGAGAGTAGTAAGGGAGAAAAAGTTAGCATACGAGAGGTTTTTACAAAGTAAAAGTGTTACAAGGAGGGAGGAATATATGGAAAGAAAAAGAAAGGTTAAGAGAGTGATGAAGCAATGTAAAAAGAGAGCAAATGAGAGAGTGGGTGAGATGCTGAGAATAAGAAAAAGTTTTGGAGTGAGATTAATAAGTTGAAAATGCCTAGGCAACCAATGGATTTGACAATTAAAGATAGAATAAGAGAGTTATTAGATGAAGAGTTAGACGTATCAAAAAATGGAGGAGAATTTTCTGATGAACTGCTAAATGTTGAAGATAGGGAAGCTGTGGTTTCATTCATTGGACAGGGAGGTATAACATCTTCTAGGAGGAAGAGTTAGTTGTGAGTGTATGGGAGGTGCATGAGGCAGTGGGTAGAATGAAAGAGGGTAAAGCAGCTGGGATTGATGGGATCAAACCAGAAATGTTAAAAGTAGGTGGGGATATAGTTTTGGAGTGGTCAGTGCTTTTATTTAATAAATGTATGGAAGACGGTAAGGTACCTAGAGACTGGCAGAGAGCATGCATAGTTCTTTGTATAAAGGCAAAGGAGACATAAGAGAGTGCAAAAATTATAAGGGAATAAGTCTGTCGAGTATTCCTGGTAAAGTGTGGTAGAGTTTTAATTGGAAGAATTAGGAGTAAGATGGAGAGAAGGATCGTAGATGAACAGGGAGGCTGTAGGAAGGGTAGGGATTATGTACCCGAAGTGTTTATAGTATTTAGATAAAGGTAGAGAGATTTTCGTTGCGTTTATGGTTTTGTAAAAAGCATATTATAAGGTGGATAGGGGAGCAATGTTGCAAGTGTATGGAATTTATGGTAGGTTACTGAAAGCAATTAAGAGTTTTTACGAGGATAGTGAGGTTCAGGTTAGAGTATGTAGGAGAGTGAGAGAGGAGGAGGTTATTTCACAATAAAAGTAGGCCTTAGACAAGGATGTGTGATGTCACCATGGTTGTTCAATATATTTATTGATGGGGCTGTAAGAGAAGTGAATGCTCGGGCGTTGGCAAGAGGTGTGGGGTTTCTCTTAGTGGATGACACTGTGCTTTTGGAAGATTCTGAAGAGAAGATGCAAAGATTAGTGGACGAGTTTGGATGTAAAAGAAAGAAATTAGAAGTGAACGTAGGAAAGAACAAAGTAACAGATAAAAAAAATTGGTAATTAAAGATTGGATATCAGATTGAAGGGAGAAAGTATGACTGAAGTGAATGTATTCAGATATTTGGGAGTGGAGTTGTCAGAAGACGGGCTTATTAAAGGTGAGGAGAATCATAGAATTGATGAGGGGGAAATGGGTGAATGGTGCATTGAGGAGTTTTGGTGACAAAGAACATTATCCATGGAAGAAAAGAGGAAAATGAATGATTACCAAAGTTCTTACATGGGTGTGAAGCATGGGTATTGAATATTGTAACAAGGAGAAAGCTGGAGGCAGTGGAGATGTAGTGTCTGAGGGCAATGCAGAATAATGCAGAAAATCGGTAGCTTGGAGATTAGAAAGAGATGTGGGGTTTCTAAAAGTATTATCCAGAGGGCTGAGAATGGGTTTTTGACGTGGTTCGGATGTTTAAAGAGGATGGAACAAAATAGAAAGAATTGGAGGGCGTGTAAACCTGTGGTGGAAGGGTGGCAGACTAGGGGTCTTCCTAGGAATGGTTGGAGGGAGCAGATAAAGGAGGTTTTGTGTACAAGGGGCTTAAACATCGAGCAAGTGCGTGTGAGCATGTTACATAGGAGCAAGTGGAGGCAAATGTTTTTTTTTACTTGACGTGCTGTTGGAGTGTGAGCAAAGTAACATTTATGAAAAGATTCGGGAAAATGGGATAGCTGGACTTGAGTCCTGGATGTGGGAAGTACAGTGACTGCACTCTGACGGTAGAGGCGAGATAAGCTGCAGTTTTTGAACTGCATTGTTGGCACACCTCTGGCGTTACAGTGATGGAATGAGTGATGATGAAAGTGTTTCTTCTTTCTTGCATCATCTCCTGCCTCAGTGGGAAACGATCGATGTGTTAATAACAAGAATTATCGCCACAACACATGCATGACGATGACAGTAATAAACGTCTGTATGCAAAAACTATGCGAAGTTCTTCGTGGCTGTGTTGATATTTATTGCAGGGTTGACCCAGCACAGTAGCCTCTGAGGACTCTCCTTGACAAGTACACAGTGTTGCACTGCAACGAATTCATTTGGGAAAACTCAGCTAGATCGTCACTAACAAATAGCCAGGTTGCTGCTCCACGGAATTTATAATGGTACAACCTGGATTTCAGTCTGTGAATGAGGAGAGGGAGAGGTTTCTTAAGCCAGAATTTCAGTCTGGGACAGACTTAAAACTCATACGATAAAAAATTCATGGAATGTTTTTTGGAAAATATAGTTTTTAGCATGTATGTGAAATTGCTTAAAATGTCGCGCGGTCATTGGTCAATACAATAAACTGATGATTAGCGATTAATTAGAAATATGAAGAAAATTTTTTTGCGTATTAGAGGTTTTCCAGACCCTTAGCACGCTTCCCCTCCCCCTCCTCTTCCCCTCCCCTCCCCCTCCCCCTCCCCTCCTCCCCTGCCCCTTCCCCTCCCCTCTCCCCTCCCCCCCTTCGTGGCTACGCTACATTTTATTCTCTGGTGATTCGTTTTAAGGCTCCAGGGGGTAGCTCCTGGAAATTACTTTTCAGCCTTTCACTCCCTCTGTAAGAGAGAGTGGAGGCCTTGACCTAATTTTGCGGGATGTTCATCCTAATTGTAATGGGTTTGTACTTATCCATGTTACTGCGAAGCTTCCTCCCTCAGTCCTTTCTTAATTAAGAAGATTACTGATGTTAGGCAGGCTATTTAGAACAAGTTTGGAAAGTTGCTAGTGATGGTCTGTCAGTAACTGTTAAGACCGCTTCTCAGGCCAAAGACTACCTAGAATGTAAGAATTTTCTTTGATTGTTATGATGTAGGGGCTTCCACACCTGTAAACATGAAGTCTTGCCAACTCTAAGGATCTGTTGGATATTGACGAAAATGGCATTGTTATTAAACTTAGAGATTAGAAAGTGTCTGGCGTGTGTATCATGGGGAGGCTGTTTGGAGATATATGAAAGAGGATTTCCCTAGTTTGTCTGACTTTGGTAAAGCAACCATCCCTCCCTGGTTATATGATCCTCCCTTTCTCCCTGGCTATATGACTCTCCCTCCCTCCCTGGTTATATGATCCTCCCTTTCTCCCTGGTTATATGACTTTCCCTCCCTCCCTGGTTATATGAACCTCCCTTTCTCCCTGGCTATATGACTCTCCCTCCCACTCTGGTTATATGATCCTCCCTCTCTCCTTCCCTGGCTATATAATCCTCCCTCCCTGGCTACAGGATACCTCCGTGTTGAGGTTCAAGTATTTGTATGTATCCCTTTTCATTGTATTCGTTGCCTGCACACTGGATGCGGTCAAAACGCTTACACTGCTGACCCGGTAATGACCAGGATTACCCACGGTACAAGACAAAGAGGGAAGCTTGTATACATGATACATTCCCTATCATGAGGCTAAGAAGAGGGTCAGGTAGGCTATGTATAGCATGAGTTCCATCTGACTCCCAGGTCCAGTGACTCATACGCACAAGCTGCACGATCTCGGCCTGTTATACGCAACCCTGACTCACACTCTGTATCTGACTCTTACTTCTTCCAAATATTCCTGTTTTAAGTCTTCTACTTCTGGTACCCCTAATGTCATATCATCTAAATTTTCTCTCAGTGTTTCTTCATCTCCTCCACAGAGAACAAGAGGAGCAAGTCAACGAGTCAGCTGCGACCAACACCAGTGGCTTCCACGAAGACTAACTCTTTATCGAGATCGTCTTCGTAAGACTCCCTCTCCAGTATAGAAATCGCCACCAACTGTGGCTGTGACAGGTCCCGCTGCATATCCACTCGTGGAGAGAGAAATCTCGAGCACATCGCCATGAAAGGAATTAACACTCTTAAGCCAACTCTTACGAATTATTTCAGTGGAATTGTCGTAGTTTTTTGAAAAAAGAACTACGAGTAGGAGTATATAGGTTATTCGTCATTTATCTACAAGACACGTTTAACCAGCATAGTCGTAGTATGAGTTTATTGCTCTTTAAAACTACTGTTGATATAGAAGAGTTGAAAGGAAGAGGAGAGTTGCCATTTATTATCACAATATATTATTCTCAACTCAAGTGTTGTTGAATTCAGTTCTCATCACAGTAACATAAAAAATTAAATTCAGTAACACAACTTGGCTGAACAAACATCCAAGTCGATATGTTTAACTTATTTTTTGATAATCTGTTCCACTGTATTGAATGTAAGAGACTAAAATCTCGTTATGGGTGTGGAAGCCTTAATTAATAATTCACTACAAACCTTCTTCTAAGATACGATACTGGAAATCATGTTGATGAACGGACTGGTAATATTTCTGAATTTATTTTTTTGGTTCTCTCTTTCTTACGTTACTTGGGCGACTCCTCGTGTAGTGACCACTTTCCGATTTTCATTTCTTATGACTACGATTCCCTTGTTTTTTGTTCAGTTCACACCTACAACTTCAAGAAAGCAGGTTGGAAGTTCTTCTCTAAGGTTGCCGACCTTGATATATCCAGCCAAGGCATTGCTTCCAAAGTTCAAAATTTCCAATTGATAATTATGAGGGCTGCTGATTTGGCTATTCTATAGATCTCGATTGTTCCACATAAGCAAAAGGTTCCCTGGTCGTCTCCAAAATGCCCTACCACTCACCCGGACCAAAGTGAAGTCATTTTCTCGATTCGTGACACCCCCCCCTAGGATCAAAAAAGCAAGTTTCCCTTTTAAATTAAATAAAGTGTTTAATTTCTTTCGTGTTTTTAGCAAAATTCCAATCAAAACAATAACCCCTGTTTCCATATCAATCTAGTTTATTCCATGATAACAACATTTATATCCTACCTACTGTTCCACTCACGGGTCCCTAAAGACACTGTGTCTAGTATTCCTGAAGGCTTGACAAAGTCTTAAGAGCGAAGCTTGTCAAAATTAAAAAATAATTAGTTGCATCTGTGTCCTTTTTCCTAATGTTTATAAACTATACAAGAAATACCAAGAAACCATCAAACCCTATCCCCCCTCAAGTAAAAACTCATTTTAAACCCCGTGTGAATTTGGAACTTTTAAAAAACGGTTTAGAAAACGCCAAGTTGATTAACAAGCACTAGTGCTGCATTGATATTTTTTATTCTGAAAACGTTTTGCCCCAGGGGGCGAAAACGAAGTAATTAGTCCGTCACCCCGATGTCGTGTGTTCACTTCATCTTTTTTGTAAAAGTGCAGCATATTCCCCGAGAGGGGGGGTTTAATTTACTGCAGACAGTGGGCCTCGTTTTTAGGTGCATTCGCCAGAGAAAAAAACTCTACTGGAAATAGGTAGGGCTTTAGAAAATCAAACACTGAAAACCCCTCTTCAAGATTCCAAGACTTTGTGCGTCTAACAAAATGTTAATTAATCTGAAAACCCACAGCAAATTTTGCTAAGAGATTCTTCAAGGCTTGCCAAAATTTTGGCCAGACTTATTCCATAGAGGGTCCTTACTGGTGTTCCCCGCCACTAGAGGGCTCTTCTTCTGGTGTCCCCCTCCCATTGGGGCCCTTACAGGTGATTCCCCTTTCCCAAACAGAGGGTTTCTTGGGATTCCCCTTCCACTAGAGGCCTCTTTATGGTGTTCACCCTGATAGAGGGCTTTTCACTGGGATTCACCCTTCCACTAGGGGGCTTTTCTTGGGTTTCCCCCCCATAGGGGGCTCTTTATGGTGATTCACCCTGCCACAGGGGGCCCTCTCGGGTGATTCACCCTCCACAAAGGGGCCCTAAACGGGTGATTCCCCCTTTCCCACTGAGGGCTCCTCAGTGTTCCCCCTTTTCCACTAAGGGCTCTTTACGGGTATTTTCACCCTGCCACAGGGGCTCTTTCTACTGGTGATTTCCCTGCACTAGAGGGCTCTTCTACTAGTGACTCACCCGGGCCCTGGGGTCTTCTACTGGTGATTCACCCTCCCACTAGGGGTTTTCTCTGGTGATTCACCTGCCACTAGGGGCCCCTTTTGGGTATTCCCCGACCTAGAGGGCTCTTCTATGGTGATTCACCCTCCACTAGAGGGCTCTTCTACTGGTGATTCACCCTGCCATAGAGGGTCTTCAGGGTATTCACCCTCCCACTTGGGGTCTTTATGGTGATTCACCCTGCCACTAGGGGGGCCTTTTTACTGGTGATTTCACCCCCCACTAGGGGGGTCTTCTATGGTGTTTCACCCTGCCACTAGGGGGCTCTTTTGGTGATTCCCCTCCCACTAGAGGCTCTTCTATGGTGATTACCCTTCCACTAGGGGCCATTATGGTGTTACCTGCCACTAGAGGGCTCTTTACTGGTGATTCACCCTGCACTAGAGGGCTCTTTACTGGTGTTCCCCCTTCCCATAGGGGTCTTCTACTGGTGATTCACCCTTCCCACTAGAGGCTCTTCTATGGTGATTCACTTCCCAAATAGGGGCTCCTCTACTGGTGTTCACCCTGCAACGAGGGCTTTCTACGGTGATTCACCCTGCCCTAGGGGCTCTTCTACGGTGATTCCCCCTGCCATAGAGGGCTCTTTACTGGTGTTCACCATCCCATAGGGGGCTCTTATAATGGTGATTCACCCTTCCATAGGGGCTCTTCTATGGTATTCCCCCCTGCCACAGAGGATCTTCTACTGGTGTTTTCACCCTGCATAGGGGCTTTTACTGGTGTTTTCACCCTGCCACTAGAGGGTTCATTACTGGTGATTCCCCCTTCCCCTAGAGGGCTTTCCTGGTATTCACCCTGGCACTGGGGATTTTTATGGGGTCCCCCCTGCCACTAGGGGCTCTTCTACTGGGTTTCACCCTGCCACTAGAGGGCCTTCTATGGTGTTCCCCCTGCTACGGGGGCTTTTAAACTGGTGATTCACCCCCAGGGGCTTTTCTACTGGTGATTCCCCTGCCAAAA
The DNA here is from genome assembly GCF_026875155.1 of Cherax quadricarinatus. Lineage (NCBI taxonomy): Eukaryota > Metazoa > Arthropoda > Malacostraca > Decapoda > Parastacidae > Cherax > Cherax quadricarinatus. The sequence continues at coordinate 40,779,419 of NC_069433.1, read as the reverse complement.
GGACTCTTCTACTGGTGATTCACCCTCCCACTAGGGGGCTTTTACTTGATTCACCCTGCCATTTAAAGACTCTTCTCTGGTGTTTTCCCCCTGCCTCTAGGGGCTTTTACTGGTGATTCACCCCCCCACTAGAGCGCTCTTTTATGGTGATTCCCCTCCCACTGAAGCCTTTTATGGTGATTACCTTCCGTTAGGGGCTCTTCTATTTGTGATTCCCCCTGCCACTAGGGACTTTCTACTGAGATTACCCTTCCACTAGAGGGCTCTTCTATGGTGATTCTCCCTGCAACTAGGAGGGCTTCTTCTCTGGTGCACCTTTCCAGCAAGGCATTGCTTCTCATGGTTCAAATTCCAATGATAATTATGAGGGCTGCTGATTGATTCTAGATCTCCCGATTGTCCACATAAGCAAAAGGTTCCCTGGTCGTCTCCAAAATGCCGCTAGCCACTCACCCGACCAAGTGAAGTCATCTTCTCAGATTCAGTGACACCCGCCAGTGCTCAAAGAGGCTTCCTTTAATGTAATAAAGCTAGCTTAACATTTCGGGTCTTTAGCATAATTCACAAAACATAACCCTAGTCATACATATCAATCTAGGTTATTCTCCACTGATACTACAACAGTTACTACTACCTAACTACTGGTCCACTCACCTGGTATCTAATGGTACCATCTGTGTCTTATTCTCTGAACGCTTGACAAAGCTCCTTTAGAGCGAAGTGTGTCACAATAGAACGCACATTATTGCAGTGGTCTTTCCTAATGTATTATCACCTATACACACGAAATACCAAGAACTCACTCAACACCCTATCTCCCCTCACAGTCAATAAACATTTTAAACACCTGTGTGAACTTTGCAACTTTAAAAGGCTTTAGAAAACGTAGTTGATTAACATGACACTAGTGTGCACTTCGATACTTTATTCTGACAACGTTTTGCCAGCCAGTGGCGAATCGAAGTATAGTCGTTCACCCTGATGTCAGTGGTTCACTTCATCAATTTTGATAAAGTGCACATTCGCCAGAGGGGTTTATACTGAGACAGCATGAAGGCTCTCAGTGTTAGGTGCATTCGCCCTGAGAAAAAAACTCTACTGGAAAAGGTGGCTTATAGATTCAAACACTGAAAGACATCCTCTACTATCAGATTCCAAGACTTGCTGCGTCAACATAAGTTAATTAATCTGTAAACCACAGCACATTTAAGAGACTTCTTCAAGCTTGCCTAACGTATTGCACGCTTCTTCCACATAGAGGCTCTCTACTGGTGATTCACCCTGCCACTAGAGGGCTCTTGTCTGGTGATTCACCCTGCCACTAGAGGACTCTTCTACTGGTGATTCACCCTGCCACTAGAGGGCTCTTCTACTGGTGATTCACCCTGCCACTAGAGCGCTCTTCTACTGGTGATTCACCCTGCCACTAGAGGGCTCTTCTACTGGTGATTCACCCTTCCACTAGAGGGCTCTTCTACTGGTGATTCACCCTGCCACTAGAGGGCTCTTCTACTGGTGATTCACCCTGCCACTAGAGGGCTCTTCTACTGGTGATTCACCCTTCCACTAGAGGGCTCCTCTACTGGTGATTCACCCTTCCACTAGAGGGCTCTTCTACTGGTGATTCACCCTTCCACTAGAGGGCTCTTCTACTGGTGATTCACCCTGCCACTAGAGGACTCTTCTACTGGTGATTCTCCCTGCCACTAGAGGGCTCTTCTACTAGTGACTCACCCTGCCACTAGAGGGCTCTTCTACTGGTGATTCACCCTGCCACTAGAGGGCTCTTCTACTGGTGATTCACCCTGCCACTAGAGGGCTCCTCTACTGGTGATTCACCCTGCCACTACAGGGCTCTTCTTCTGGTGATTCACCCTGCCACTAGAGGGCTCTTCTACTGGTGATTCACCCTGCCACTACAGGGCTCTTCTTCTGGTGATTCACCCTGCCACTAGAGGGCTCTTCTACTGGTGATTCACCCTGCCACTAGAGCGCTCTTTACTGGTGATTCCCCCCTGCCACTAGAGGCTCTTCTACTGGTGATTCACCCTGCCACTAGAGCGCTCTTCTACTGGTGATTCACCCTGCCACTAGATGGCTCTTCTACTGGTGATTCACCCTTCCACTAGAGGGCTCTTCTACTGGTGGTTCACCCTGCCACTAGAGGGCTCTTCTACTGGTGATTCACCCTGCCACTAGAGGGCTCTTCTTCTGGTGACTGACCCTGCCACTAGAGGGCTCTTCTACTGGTGATTCACCCTGCCACTAATGGCTGTTCTACTGGTGATTCACCCTGCCACAAGAGAGCTCTTCTACTGGTGATTCACCCTTCCCCTAGAGGTCTCTTGTACTGGTGATTCACCCTGCCACTAGAGGGCTCTTCTACTGGTGATTCACCCTGCAACTAGAGCGCTCTTCTACTGGTGATTCACCATGCCACTAGAAGGCTCTTCTGGTGATTCACCCTGCTACTAGAGGGCTCTTGTACTGGTGATTCCCCCTTCCAATATAGGGCTCTTCTACTGGTGATTCACCCTGCCACTGGAGGGCTCTTCTACTCGTGATTCACCCTTCCACTAGAGGGCTCTTCTACTGGTGATTCACCCTGCCTCTAGAGGCTCTTCTACTGGTGATTCACCCTGCCACTAGAGGGCTCTTCTACTGGTGATTCACCCTGCCACTAGAGGGCTCTTCTACTGGTGATTCACCCTGCCACTAGAGGGCTCTTCTCTTGGCGATTCACCCTGCCACTAGAGGGCTCTTCTACTGGTGATTCACCCTGCCACTAGAGGGCCCTTCTAATGGTGATTCACCCTGCCACTAGAGGACTCTTCTACTGGTGATTCACCCTGCCACTAGAGGGCACTTCTACTGGTGATTCACCCTTCCACTAGAGGGCTCTTCTACTGGTGATTCACCCTTCCACTAGAGCGCTCTTCTACTGGTGATTTACCCTGCCACTAGAGGGCTCTTCTACTGGTGATTCACCATTACACTAGAGCGCTCTTCTACTGGTGATTCACCCTGCCACTAGAGGGCTCTTCTACTGGTGATTCACCCTGCCACTAGAGCGCTCTTCTACTGGTGATTCACCCTGCCACTAGAGCGCTCTTCTATTGGTGATTCACCCTGCCACTAGATGGCTCTTCTACTGGTGATTCACCCATCCACTAGAGGGCTCTTCTACTGGTGATTCACCCTGCCACTAGAGGGCTCTTCTACTGGTGAATCACCCTGCCACTAGAAAACTCTTCTACTGGTGATTCACCCTGCCACTAGAGGGCTCTTCTACTGGTGATTCACCCTGCCACAAGAGGGCTCTTCTACTGGTGATTCACCCTGTCACTAGAGGGCTCTTCTACTGGTGATTCACCCTGCCTCTAGAGGGCTCTTCTACTGGTGATTCACCCTGCCACTAGAGGGCTCTTCTACTGGTGATTCACCCTTCCACTAGAGAGCTTTTCTACTGGTGATTCACCCTGCAACTAGATGGCTCTCCTAATGGTGATTCACCCTTCCACTAGAGGGCCCTTCTGCTGGTGATTCACCCTTCCACTAGAGGGCCCTTCTACTGGTGACTCACCCTTCCACTAGAAGACTCTTCTACTGGTGATTCACCCTGCCACTAGAGGGCTCTTTTACTGGTGATTCACCCTTCCACTAGAGGGCTCTTCTACTGGTGATTCACCCTTCCACTAGAGGACTCTTCTACTGGTGATTCACCCTGCCACTAGAGGGCTCTTCTACTGGTGATTCACCCTTCCACTAGAGGACTCTTCTACTGGTGATTCACCCTGCCACTAGAGCGCTATTCTACTGGTGATTCACCCTGTCATTAGAGGACTCTTCTACTGGTGATTCACCCTGCCACTAGAAGGCTCTTCTACTGGTGATTCACCCTTCCATTTGAGGGCTCTTCTACTGGTGATTCACCCTTCCACTAGAGGGCTCTTCTACTGGTTATTCACCCTGCCACTAGAGGGCTCTTCTACTGGTGATTCACCCTTCCATTACAGGACTCTTCTACTGGTGATTCACCCTTCCACTAGAGGGCTCTTCTACTGGTTATTCACCCTGCCACTAGAGGGCTCTTCTACTGGTGATTCACTCTGCCACTAGAGGGTTCTTCTACTGGTGATTCACCCTGCCACTAGAGGACTCTTCTACTGGTGATTAACCGTGCCACTAGAGGGCTCTTCTACTGGTGATTCATCCTGCCACTAGAGGACTCTTCTACTGGTGATTCACCCTGCCACTAGAAGGCCTTTTAACTGGTGATTCACCCTGCATTTGAGGGCTCTTTACTGGTGATTCACCCTGCCACTAGGGGGACTTTCTCTGGGTTTCACCCTGCCACTAGAGGGCTTTCAAATGGGGGATTCACCCTTCCACTAGAGGGCTCTTCTACTGGTGATTCACCCTTCCACTAGAGCGCTCTTCTACTGGTGATTCACCTTGCCACTAGAGGGCTTTTCTACTGGTGATTAACCCTTCCACTAGAGCGCTCTTATACTGGTGATTCACCCTGCCACTAGAGGGCTCTTCTACTGGTGATACACCCTGCCACTAGAGCGCTCTTCTACTGGTGATTCACCCTGCCACTAGAGCTCTCTTCTACTGGTGATTCATCCTGCCACTAGAGCGCTCTTCTACTGGTGATTCACCCTGCCACTAGAGGGCTCTTCTGGTGATTCACCTTGCTACTAGAGGGCTCTTGTACTGGTGATTCACCCTTCCACTAGAGGGCTTTTCTACTGGTGATTCACCCGGCAACTAGAGGGCTCTTCTGCTCGTGATTCACCCTTCCACTAGAGGGCTCTTCTACTGGTGATTCACCCTGCCACTAGAGTGCTCTTCTATTGGTGATTCACCCTGCCAGTAGAGGGCTCTTCTACTGGTGATACACCCTGCCACTAGAGGGCTCTTCTACTGGTGATTCACCCTGTCAATAGAGGGCTCTTCTACTGGTGATTCACCCTGCCACTAGAGGGCTCTTCTACTGGTGATTCACCCTGCCACTACAGGGCTCTTCTTCTGGTGATTCACCCTGCCACTAGAGGGCTCTTCTACTGGTGATTCACCCTGCCACTAGAGCGCTCTTCTACTGGTGATTCACCCTGTCACTAGAGGGCTCTTCTACTGGTGATTCACCCTGCCACTAGAGCGCTCTTCTACTGGTGATTCACCCTGCCACTAGAGCGCTCTTCTACTGGTGATTCACCCTGCCACTAGATGGCTCTTCTACTGGTGATTCACCCTTCCACTAGAGGGCTCTTCTACTGGTGATTCACCCTACCACTAGAGGGCTCTTCTACTGGTGATTCACCCTGCCACTAGATGGCTGTTCTACTGGTGATTCACCCTGCCACTAGAGAGCTCTTCTACTGGTGATTCACCCTTCCCCTAGAGGTCTCTTGTACTGGTGATTCACCCTGCAACTAGAGCGGTCTTCTACTGGTGATTCACCCTGCCACTAGAAGGCTCTTCTGGTGATTCACCCTGCTACTAGAGGGCTCTTGTACTGGTGATTCCCCCATCCAATAGAGGGCTCTTCTACTTGTGATTCACCCTGCCACTAGAGGGCTCTTCTACTCGTGATTCACCCTTCCACTAGAGGGCTCTTCTACTGGTGATTCACCCTGCCACTAGAGGGCTCTTCTACTGGTGATTCACCCTGCCACTAGAGGGCTCTTCTACTGGTGATTCACCCTGCCACTAGAGGGCTCTTCTACTGGTGATTCACCCTGCCACTAGAGGGCTCTTCTACTGGTGATTCACCCTGCCACAAAGGGGGCTCTTCTATTGGCGATTCACCCTGGCACTAGAGGGCTCTTCTACTGGTGATTAACCCTGCCACTAGAGGGCTCTTCTACTGGTGTTCACCTGCCACTAGAGGCTCTTCTACTGGTGATTCGCCCTGCCATAGAGGGCTCTTCTACTGGTGATTCACACTGCCACTAGAGAGCTCTTCTGCTGATGATTCACCCTGCCACTAGAGGGCTCTTCTACTGGTAAATCACCCTGCCACTAGAGGGCTATTCTACTGGTGTTTCACCCTGCCACTAGAGGGCTCTTCTACTGGTGATTCACCCTGCCACTAGAGGGCTCTTCTACTGGTGATTCACCCTGCCACTAGAGCGCTCTTCTACTGGTGATTCACCCTGCCACTAGAGGGCTCTTCTGGTGATTCACCCTGCTACTATAGGGCTCTTGTACTGGTGATTCCCTCTTCCAATAGAGGGCTCTTCTACTGGTGATTCACCCTGCCACTAGAGGGCTCTTCTACTCGTGATTCACCCTTCCACTAGAGGGCTCTTCTACTGGTGATTCACCCTGCCACTAGAGCGCTCTTCTACTGGTGATTCACCCTGCCACTAGAGGGCTTTTCTGGTGATTCACCCTGCTACTAGAGGGCTCTTGTACTGGTGATTCCCTCTTCCAATAGAGGGCTCTTCTACTGGTGATTCACCCTGCCACTAGAGGGCTCTTCTACTCGTGATTCACCCTTCCACTAGAGGGCTCTTCTACTGGTGATTCACCCTGCCACTAGAGGCTCTTCTACTGGTGATTCACTCTGCCACTGGGGCTCTTCTACTGGTGATTCACCCTGCCACTAGAGGGCTCTTCTACTGGTGATTCACCCTGCCACTAGAGGGCTCTTCTGTTGGTGATTCTCCCTGCCACTAGAGGGCTCTTGTACTGGTGATTCACCCTGCCACTAGAGGGCTCTTCTACTGGTGATTCACCCTGCCACTAGAGGGCTCTTCTACTGGTGATTCACCCTGCCACTAGAGGGCTCTTCTACTGGTGATTCACCCTGCCACTAGAGGCTCTTCTATTGGTGATTCAACCCTGCCACTAGAGGGCCTCTTCTACTGGTGATTCACCCTGCCATAGAGGTCCCTTCTACGGGTAATTCACTCCTGCCACTAGAGGGCTCTTCTACTGGTGAGTCACCCTGCACTAGAGGGTTCTTCTATTGGTGATTCACCCTGCCACTAGGGGCTCTTTACGGGTGATTCACCCTGCCACTAGAGGTCCCTTCTACTGGTGATTCACCCTGCCACTAGAGGGCTATTCTACTGGTGATTCACCCTGCCACTAGAGGTCCCTTCTACTGGTGATTCACCCTGCCACTAGAGGGTTCTTCTATTGGTGATTCACCCTGCCACTTGAGGGCTCTTCTACTGGTGATTCACCTGCCACTAGAGGGCTCTTCTACTGGTGATTCCCCCTGCCACTAGGGGGGCTCTTCTATTGGTGATTCCCCCTGCCACTAGAGGGCTCTTCTACTGGTGATTCACCCTGCCACTAGAGGGCTCTTCTACTGGTGATTCACCCTGCCACTAGAGGGCTCTTCTATTGGTGATTCACCCTGCCACTAGAGGGCTCTTCTACTGGTGATTCACCCTGCCACTAGAGGGCCCTTCTACTGGTGATTCACCCTGCCACTAGAGGGCTCTTCTACTGGTGAGTCACCCTTCCACTCGAGGGCTCTTCTACTGGTGATTCACCCTGCCACTAGAGGGCTCTTCTATTGGTGATTCACCCTGCCACTAGAGGGCTCTTCTACTGGTGATTCACCCTGCCACTAGAGGGCTCTTCTTACTGGTGATTCACCCTGCACTAGTGGCTTTTTCTATTGGTGATTCACCCTGCCACTAGAGGGCTCTTCTACTGGTGATTCACCCTGCCACTAGAGCGCTCTTCTACTGGTGATTCACCCTGCCACTAGAGGGCTCTTCTGGTGATTCACCCTGCTACTATAGGGCTCTTGTACTGGTGATTCCCTCTTCCAATAGAGGGCTCTTCTACTGGTGATTCACCCTGCCACTAGAGGGCTCTTCTACTCGTGATTCCCCCTTCCCCACTAGGGGCTTTTCTACTGGTGATTCACCCTGCCACTAGAGCGCTCTTCTACTGGTGATTCACCCTGCCACTAGAGGGCTTTTCTGGTGATTCACCCTGCTACTAGAGGGCTCTTGAAACTGGTGTTTCCCCTCTTCCAATAGAGGGCTCTTTCTACTGGGTGATTCACCCTGCCACTAGAGGGCTCTTCTACTCGTGATTCACCCTTCCACTAGAGGGCTCTTCTACTGGTGATTCACCCTGCCACTAGAGGGCTCTTCTACTGGTGATTCACTCTGCCACTAGAGGGCTCTTCTACTGGTGATTCACCCTGCCACTAGAGGGCTCTTCTACTGGTGATTCACCCTGCCACTAGAGGGCTCTTCTGTTGGTGATTCTCCCTGCCACTAGAGGGCTCTTGTACTGGTGATTCACCCTGCCACTAGAGGGCTCTTCTACTGGTGATTCACCCTGCCACTAGAGGGCTCTTCTACTGGTGAGTCACCCTGCCACTAGAGGGCTCTTCTACTGGTGATTCACCCTGCCACTAGAGGGCTCTTCTATTGGTGATTCACCCTGCCACTAGAGGGCTCTTCTACTGGTGATTCACCCTGCCACTAGAGGTCCCTTCTACTGGTAATTCACCCTGCCACTAGAGGGCTCTTCTACTGGTGAGTCACCCTGCCACTAGAGGGTTCTTCTATTGGTGATTCACCCTGCCACTAGAGGGCTCTTCTACTGGTGATTCACCCTGCCACTAGAGGTCCCTTCTACTGGTGATTCACCCTGCCACTAGAGGGCTATTCTACTGGTGATTCACCCTGCCACTAGAGGTCCCTTCTACTGGTGATTTCCCACCCTGCCACTAGAGGGTTCTTCTATTGGTGGATTCACCTGCCACTTGAGGGCTCTTCTACTGGTGATTCACCCTGCCACTAGAGGGCTCTTCTACTGGTGATTCACCCTGCCACTAGAGGGCTCTTCTATTGGTGATTCCCCCTGCCACTAGAGGGCTCTTCTACTGGTGATTCACCCTGCCACTAGAGGGCTCTTCTACTGGTGATTCACCTGCCACTAGAGGGCTCTTCTATTGGTGATTCACCCTGCCACTAGAGGGCTCTTCTACTGGTGATTCACCCTGCCACTAGAGGTCCCTTCTACTGGTGATTCACCCTGCCACTAGAGGGCTCTTCTACTGGTGAGTCACCCTTCCACTCGAGGGCTCTTCTACTGGTGTTTTCCACCCTCCCACTAGAGGGCTCTTCTATTGGTGATTCACCCTGCCACTAGAGGGCTCTTCTACTGGTGATTCACCCTGCCACTAGAGGGCTCTTCTACTGGTGATTCACCCTGCCACTAGATGGCTCTTTTTATTGGTGATTCACCCTCCCAAACTAGAGGGCTCTTCTATTGGTGATTCACCCTGCCACTAGAGGGCTCTTCTACTGGTGATTCACCCTGCCACTAGAGGGCTCTTCTACTGGTGATTCACCCTGCCACTAGAGGGCTCTTCTACTGGTGATTCACCCTGCCACTAGAGGGCTCTTCTGCTGGTGATTCACCCTGCCACTAGAGGTCCCTGATACTGGTGATTCACCCTGCCACTAGAGGGCTCTTCTACTGGTGAGTCACCCTGCCACTAGAGGGCTCTTCTACTGGTGTTTCCCACCCTGCCACTAGAGGGCTCTTCTATTGGTGATTCCCCCTGCCACTAGGGGGCTCTTTTTACTGGTGATTCACCCTGCCACTAGAGGGCTCTTCTACTGGTGATTCACCCTGCCACTAGAGGGCTCTTCTATTGGTGATTCACCCTGCCACTAGAGGGCTCTTCTACTGGTGATTCACCCTGCCACTAGAGGGCTCTTCTACTGGTGATTCACCCTGCCACTAGAGGGCTCTTCTATTGGTGATTCACCCTGCCACTAGAGGGCTCTTCTACTGGTGATTCACCCTGCCACTAGAGGGCTCTTCTACTGGTGATTCACCCTGCCACTAGAGGGCTCTTCTACTGGTGATTCTCCCTGCCACTGCTCCACTTCATGTGTATGAAACATATAAGTCCCATTTCAGCGAACATGCTGCACTTTTATCAAGACTGATGGACTGAACACATTGATTCCAGGCTGAGGGACTGATTACCTCAAACTCCTCCTCCTCCTCCACCTTTCTCTACAATGGACTGACGAAGCCACTGGATGGCAAACGCTTCCAGAATAGAGTTACCCAAGTGTTGCCCAAGTGCTTAGCGAACACCATCGCCAAGAGTTTTGCATTTGATGTCACCTCGACCAGCAACTTTCCTACTTTCTTGCAGCATTACATATAAAGCTGGTTTCACTACACGTCCACGTTTGTCTCTAAAGTCACGTCAGGGTAAAAGCCTCGGTCCTTCTAATGATTGATATGTTACACCATATCAGACGAACTTCCTTAAGCTGCGTACAGTTTACAACGATATTTGGATATACTGCATATGCCAAACTTGTGGTGCTATGTGCATGCTGTGCATATTCCTCGAAAGACAGACAAAAAAACGAATCCCTGTCTTTTCCGGTCTATTGCCATGACTGACTGCAAATCATGACAAAATAAAATAAACTAGAGGACTTTTTTTTCTAGTCACGAAACTTGTTAAATGATCGATAATGTTCCTTTCTAAGTTACGGAAGCACAATATAGCACATCAACACAGCACATTGTATCCTTCAGGCCTTCAGCAGTAAACACTTTGTCATTGCTGCTAAATTTACGGACACTGAGACAGCCTTTGACATGACATGACTACGAAGAAAACTGGAAGCCGAAGCCTGAATATAACCGATCAATACAAAAAAAAAAAAAGTATGGTCTTAGTACACTGCCCTGCTGTGATAAATTAGACACATGTGCAACTCTTGGGTATCTTTATTGAGGAAACGTTTCGCCACACAGTGGCTTCATCAGTCCATACAAGGTAGAACGTTGAAGAACAGGAGGAGTTTGAGGAAATCAGTCCCTCAGCCTTGAGTCGATGTGGTCAGTCCATCAATCTTGAATAGAATACAGCATATGTGCGAAGTAGGTAGCAGTCGTAGGTGGTGTCACATTTGTTCAATGTGGAAGTAGGTCGTGCCTAAGGGTTAGGCAAGTGAAGAATTCCCTGTATTAAGATCCCAAGAAGTTGCTGTGTCAGACAGGAATGTAGATGAATGGTTCAGAGAACCATGCCTAACCCTTAGGCATGGTTACTTCCATACTGGACAAATGTGACACCACCTACGACTGCTACACCTCTCCTGCCTACGGTATATAAGCTACTTCTCCGCACATATGCTGTATTCTATTCAAGACTGATGGACTGACCACATCGACTCAAGGCTGAGGGACTGATTTCCTCAAACTCCTCCTGTTCTTCATCGTTGTACTTTGTATGGACTGATGAAGCCACTGTGGCGCGAAACATTTCCTAAATAAAGATACCCAAGTGTTGCACATGCGTCTAATTTATCAACATGTCGGTTTTCTGAACTATTCATCTACAGGATTTAACTTGCTTTAGACCGAGAGCAACTCAAGCCTAGTCTGTCCAACGCTGGGCGATGAAGTGGAGTCTCAAGTTATCCATTGGCTCTGTCAAGCTTCCAGCATCTTACTGAGGCAGACGACCTAGAGGAAAAAAAACAGCTAACATCTTAACAGATGAGTTAGTCTTCGCATCGAGGCTTCCAACAAAAAAGCAATTTGCCCATTCCATAAATCCTCGTCCGCTACTTCAGCTCAAAGGCTTGTTTGTCGAATATACCTTCGACTTTATCGATGATCTCTATCATAAACCGAGCCACAGATTTTGCTATAATTAAAAAAAACAGGGCAGATTTATCTTTTCTGACTCCATGTATGCACTGACTGCTGTACAAGCTGGAGCCAAACACTCATATTAGATACTGGGTAACATTATTAATAAGCAACTTCGTGTGCTATGTCCATCATCTTGATCCGGGTCCATGGTCATCGTAATATCAATGACTAGGTCGATACTCTTGATAAGTCGACCTCGGAGCACGAGGGAGAGCTTCTTTGGTCCCCTGGGAACCGGGGCCACTGCTCTCTAAGGTGAAGAAATCTTTACCCTGAGGTGAGGTCAGTGGATCACCCTTGCTATTCCAAATAAATTTCAATCATCTCGTCCTATCGTGCCACTGGCCTTGTGAAGGTTGTCCTGGTCTTCCTCGGTTTCAACGCTACCTACCCAACCCACCTCAAGCTCTACATCGACCTACAATTTACAATTTCCACCACGATGTTCCCACAGTAGCATCCCCCTATATTCTTACATCCTGTCCTCACAACGTCCTTCCTCGTCGTCCTGAAACACCACTGAACCATAACTAAAACATCGTCGACTCTTTGATTAACTTCCTCTACGCAACAAATTTGACTGAAGTGATGTAGTTTATGTTACTGGTAATCGTATATATTCGTAGGAAAAAAGCAACATTTTTTTTTCTTTTTATTTAACGACTCGTGATCCTTCGTAGGTCCCACACCCCGTACATGTAATCTCAGCTTCCTGCCTACTCTTCCACTAGAGGCACCTCTCTAGTGTTTGTACTTGTAATATACGCTGCTTGTATTTTAAATAATTTATTTTCTGACAAGGAAAGCCTAACACTAGGTTACCCCCTGCATCATTCTCTGACGCTCACTCTTACGATCCTCACTACCACACTACATGACACATTTAGGTTTTCCAACAGCCAGGTAAACATTGGATTATTTCTTCCTTGTCCCCTTCTAGCTGCCAGGTGACCATGTGTCAGCACAACAAAATAATCTCTCCTGACGTAATCTATGTCGATGACGTGAAGTCCAACGAAGACAGGATACATTATTTTGATGCTCTCATGGATCCCAATTAAGAATATAAAATAGTAATTTAAAAATAAATAAGCCACAATGATTTAACTACTCACACATGGAACAGGAAAGTAATGTTGAGAGTCATTAAAGAAACACTGTATTGTAGTACTTACAGAACAACACTCGCAAGAGGTCAAGCATCAGTGTGCGCTGTTGGAGCCATTCCTTCGTCTCTGTAATAAGGGAAGATATATAAGCATATTTCGTGTTATTGTAATCCGCTTTTTTCAGAGAAAAATTGTTGGTGACCTCAACCAACTTTTTATACAGAGGAGTTTTGATGATCTTGCAATGTTTGAAATGAGAAACTTTGTTGATTTCCCTCCTCCCATCTTTGGCTCCTCCCTCGACTCAGAAGTGTCATCTGTCGGAAGGCATAGTCGCACGTCCGCCTCTTAGCTATGCTGGATCATCTGACTACAAGGCTGTCTTTGCGACACTGATAATTACAACAAAATGAGGTGAAGAATTATTGAGCCCCCTGATTGGGGCCCAATGTTTACAATGTATATAATGAAAATTATGCTTTTGGGAGATTCTGAAGAGAAGTTGCAGAGGTTAGTGGGCGAGTTTGGTAGGGTATGTAAGAGAAAATTAAAAATGAACGTAGGAAAGAGTAAGGTTACGAGGATAACAAAAAATTAGGTGATGAAAGTTGGATATCAGATTGGAGGGAGAGAGTATGAAGGAGGTGAATGTATTCAGATATTTAGGAGTGGACGAGTCAGCAGATGGGTCTATGAAAGTTGACGTGACTCACAGAATTGATGAGGGGAAAAAGGTGAATGGTGCCCTTAGGAGTCTGTGCAGACAAAGAACTTTATCCATAAAAGCAGAGAGGGGAATGTGTGAGAGAATAGTTATACCAATACTCATGTATGGGTGTGAGGCATGGGTCATGTATGGGTGTGAGGCATGGGTAGTGAATGTTGCAACAAGGAGAAGGCTGGAGGCAGTGGAGATATGTTTAAGGGCAATATGTGGTGTGAATATAATGCAGAGAATCCATAGTTTGGAGATTAGGAGGTGTGTGATTACAAATCTGTAGTGGAGGGAAGGTGAGGTAAGGGTCGGACTAGGAAAGGTTGGAGGGAGGGAGGGGTAAAGGAGGTTTTGAGTGCAAGAGGCTTGGTGTTCCAGCAAGTGTATGTGTGAGCGTGTTAGACAGGAATGTACATACATTCACCAAACCTTCACTGATTTACATTTTCCTTCCTTTTTCATCAAAGACTGCAAGAGAAGAGCTCTTCAGATCATTAATTCTCCATGCACCAACACCACTCCCAACAAAGTTATAATTCTTCCCAACAGCCAGGTTGCACTGAAGGTTTCTAAAGTACTTTCACAAGCTAACACCAGAGTCGCCATCGCTTCCAGCACTTCCATAAGGGATCTAACTTGGACAAAATCGAACCACCACGAACCAGTCAATGCATTAGTTTACACTATACCTTGTGGAGGATGCGACAAAATATATGAAGGTGAAACAGCAAGGAATCTCGAAACACGTCTCAATGAACACATTAAAGCATGCAGGTACGATAACTTGAACAACGCCTGTGTACAACACCGGAATTCCACCAATCATCTTATGAAATTCAACGACGCCCAACTAATGATCAAAGAACCTAATTTCCGCAGACGTAAATGCCTTGAATCACAATTAATCACAGTTTCTAACACAATCAAGCAAAATAAAGGCAACTTCTTCATCTCTGAAGTACTAGCAAAAATCCTCCTGAAAACAATAAACCTGCCATCACAATACTACACCAGAACATAACAGAGGAGGAACATATAACCAAAACTTCTCAGATCCATCCACCAACAGAAATATTTGTCTGACCTGTTTTCATGTTACCCAAGTAATAGGCCTGGTCACAGACCGGGCCGCGGGGGCGCTGACCCCCGGAACTCTCTCCAGGTAAACTCCAGGTATACCCCGGCCGGGATTGAACCCACGATCAGAGATTCTCTGACCGCGGGTTCAATCCCGGCCGGGGTATGGTTTGTTTGCAATCGTGTCATTACGATTTCGTGAGTCATAGCTTTTATAACCTTTCACTCATGTGTAAATTGTTCTACCACATTGTATTACTACTGTAACTAATATTACTACTACTATTACCACTAGTATTACACCTCACTCTGAGACTATATATACCCTCTGTGTCATGTAATGTTTGTAACAGCTTGGCAAAGCTTCTGGAGAGCGAAACGTTGCCACAATAAAATGTTACATAAGTTACACTTGTGACCTTTTACCAGCATATTGAGGGTAATTCTAGAAACATTAAAACAAACGTAAGAATTTATGTTTAGGTTTTTTGATTTAGTTTTACTTATTACGTTTATTTTTTTGTAGTTTGAAAAGAGGTTTATTTAATGAAAATAAAAGTTGGAAGCGCTGTATGACCCTTAAGGGTTTAGTTCGTAGTTATGATTTTATCATAATTAATGAAGGTGTTAACATTTTCTTACAATTTCCTTAATTTTTTCTGTTTTCTTATGTTCACTTGTAA
>NC_069433.1:40731650-40761650 GCF_026875155.1 Cherax quadricarinatus | reverse complement strand
ACAACACTTCACCCTGGCTACACAGTCTCATGTAACACAACACAACACTTCACCCTGGCTACACAGTCTCATGTAACACAACACAACACTTCACCCTGGCTACACAGTCTCATGTAACACAACACAACACTTCACCCTGGCTACACAGTCTCATGTAACACAACACAACACTTCACCATGGCTACACAGTCTAATGTAACACAACACAACACAACACTTCACCCTGGCTACACTGTCTCATGTAACACCACACAACACAACACTTCACCCTGGCTACACTGTCTCATGTAACACAACACAACACAACACTTCACCCTGGCTACACAGTCTCATGTAACACAACACAACACAACACTTCACCCTGGCTACACTGTCTCATGTAACACAACACAACACAACACTTCACCCTGGCTACACTGTCTCATGTAACACAACACAACATAACACTTCACCCTTGCTACACAGTCTCATGTAACACAACACAACACTTCACCCTGGCTACACAGTCTCATGTAACACAACACTTCACCCTGGCTACACTGTCTCATGTAACACAACACAACACTTCACCCTGGCTACACAGTCTCATGTAACACAACACAACACAACACTTCACCCTGGCTACACTGTCTCATGTAACACAACACAACACTTCACCCTGGCTACACTGTCTCATGTAACACAACACAACACAACACTTCACCCTGGCTACACTGTCTCATGTAACACAACACAACACAACACTTCACCCTGGCTACACTGTCTCATGTAACACAACACAACACAACACTTCACCCTGGCTACACTGTCTCATGTAACACAACACAACACTTCACCCTGGCTACACAGTCTCATGTAACACAACACAACACAACACTTCACCCTGGCTACACTGTCTCATGTAACACAACACAACACTTCACCCTGGCTACACTGTCTCATGTAACACAACACAACACAACACTTCACCCTGGCTACACTGTCTCATGTAACACAACACAACACAACACTTCACCCTGGCTACACTGTCTCATGTAACACAACACAACACAACACTTCACCCTGGCTACACTGTCTCATGTAACACAACACTTCACCCTGGCTACACAGTCTCATGTAACACAACACAACACTTCACCCTGGCTACACTGTCTCATGTAACACAACACAACACTTCACCCTGGCTACACAGTCTCATGTAACACAACACAACACAACACTTCACCCTGGCTACACAGTCTCATGTAACACAACACAACACAACACTTCACCCTGGCTACACTGTCTCATGTAACACAACACAACACAACACTTCACCCTGGCTACACAGTCTCATGTAACACAACACAACACTTCACCCTGGCTACACTGTCTCATGTAACACAACACAACACTTCACCCTGGCTACACAGTCTCATGTAACACAACACAACACAACACTTCACCCTGGCTACACAGTCTCATGTAACACAACACAACACAACACTTCACCCTGGCTACACTGTCTCATGTAACACAACACAACACAACACTTCACCCTGGCTACACTGTCTCATGTAACACAACACAACACAACACTTCACCCTGGCTACACTGTCTCATGTAACACAACACAACACAACACTTCACCCTGGCTACACAGTCTCATGTAACACAACACAACACAACACTTCACCCTGGCTACACTGTCTCATGTAACACAACACAACACAACACTTCACCCTGGCTACACTGTCTCATGTAACACAACACAACACTTCACCCTGGCTACACAGTCTCATGTAACGCAACACAACACAACACTTCACCCTGGCTACACTGTCTCATGTAACACAACACAACACTTCACCCTGGCTACAGTCTCATGTAACACAACACAACACTTCACCCTGGCTACACAGTCTCATGTAACACAACACTTCACCCTGGCTACACAGTCTCATGTAACACAACACAACACTTCACCCTGGCTACACAGTCTCATGTAACACAACACAACACTTCACCTGGCTACTCAGTCTCAAGTAACACAACACAACACTTCACCCTGGCTACACAGTCTCATGTAACACAACACAACACTTCACCCTAGCTACACTGTCTCATGTAACACAACACAACACTTCACCCTGGCTACACTGTCTCATGTAACACAACACTTCACCCTGGCTACACAGTCTCATGCAACACAACACAACACTTCACCCTGGCTACTCAGTCTCAAGTAACACAACACAACACTTCACCCTGGCTACACAGTCTCATGTAACACAACACAACACTTCACCCTCGCTACACTGTCTCATGTAACACAACACAACACTTCACACTGGCTACACAGTCTCATGTAACACAACACAACACAACACTTCACCCTGGCTACACTGTCTCATGTAACACAACACAACACAACACTTCACCCTGGCTACACTGTCTCATGTAACACAACACAACACAACACTTCACCCTGGCTACACTGTCTCATGTAACACAAACAAACACAACACTTCACCCTGGCTACACAGTCTCATGTAACACAACACAACACAACACTTCACCCTGGCTACACTGTCTCATGTAACACAACACAACACTTCACCCTGGCTACACAGTCTCATGTAACACAACACTTCACCCTGGCTACACAGTCTCATGTAACACAACACAACACTTCACCCTGGCTACACAGTCTCATGTAACACAACACAACACTTCACCCTGGCTACTCAGTCTCAAGTAACACAACACAACACTTCACCCTGGCTACACAGTCTCATGTAACACAACACAACACTTCACCCTGGCTACACTGTCTCATGTAACACAACACAACACTTCACCCTGGCTACACTGTCTCATGTAACACAACACTTCACCCTGGCTACACAGTCTCATGCAACACAACACAACACTTCACCCTGGCTACACTGTCTCATGTAACACAACACAACACAACACTTCACCCTGGCTACACAGTCTCATGTAACACAACACAACACAACACTTCACCCTGGCTACACTGTCTCATGTAACACAACACAACACTTCACCCTGGCTACACAGTCTCATGTAACACAACACAACACAACACTTCACCCTGGCTACACTGTCTCATGTAACACAACACAACACTTCACCCTGGCTACACAGTCTCATGTAACACAACACAACACAACACTTCACCCTGGCTACACTGTCTCATGTAACACAACACAACACTTCACCCTGGCTACACAGTCTCATGTAACACAACACAACACAACACTTCACCCTGGCTACACTGTCTCATGTAACACAACACAACACTTCACCCTGGCTACACAGTCTCATGTAACACAACACAACACGACACTTCACCCTGGCTACAGAGTCTCATGTAACACAATACAACACTTCACCCTGGCTACAGTCTCATGTAACACAATACAACACTTCACCCTGGCTACTCAGTCTCATGTAACACAACACAACACTTCACCCTGGCTACACAGTCTCATGTAACACAACACAACACTTCACCCTGGGTACAGTCTCATGTAACACAATACAACACTTCACCCTGGCTACACAGTCTCATGTAACACAACACAACACTTCACCCTCGCTACACAGTCTCATGTAACACAACACAACACTTCACCCTGGCTACACAGTCTCATGTAACACAACACAACACAACACTTCACCCTGGCTACACAGTCTCATGTAACACAACACTTCACCCTGGCTACACAGTCTCATGTAACACAACACAACACAACACTTCATCCTGGCTACTCAGTCTCATGTAACACAACACAACACTTCACCCTGGCTACACTGTCTCATGTAACACAACACTTCACCCTGGCTACAGAGTCTCATGTAACACAACACAACACTTCACCCTGGCTACACAGTCTCATGTAACACAACACTTCACCCTGGCTACACAGTCTCATGTAACACAACACTTCACCCTGGCTACACAGTCTCATGTAACACAACACAACACAACACTTCACCCTGGCTACACAGTCTCATGTAACACAACACAACACAACACTTCACCCTGGCTACACAGTCTCATGTAACACAACACTTCACCCTGGCTACACAGTCTCATGTAACACAACACAACACAACACTTCACCCTGGCTACACAGTCTCATGTAACACAACACAACACAACACTTCACCCTTGCTACAGTCTCATGTAACACAACACAACACAACACTTCACCCTGGCTACACAGTCTCATGTAACACAACACTTCACCCTGGCTACACAGTCTCATGTAACACAACACAACACAACACTTCACCCTGGCTACACAGTCTCATGTAACACAACACAACACTTCACCCTGGGTACAGTCTCATGTAACACAATACAACACTTCACCCTGGCTACACAGTCTCATGTAACACAACACAACACTTCACCCTGGCTACACAGTCTCATGTAACACAACACAACACTTCACCCTGGCTACACAGTCTCATGTAACACAACACAACACAACACTTCACCCTGGCTACTCAGTCTCATGTAACACAACACTTCACCCTGGCTACACAGTCTCATGTAACACAACACAACACAACACTTCACCCTGGCTACACAGTCTCATGTAACACAACACAACACAACACTTCACCCTGGCTACACAGTCTCATGTAACACAACACTTCACCCTGGCTACACAGTCTCATGTAACACAACACAACACTTCACCCTGGCTACACAGTCTCATGTAACACAACACAACACAACACTTCACCCTGGATACACTGTCTCATGTAACACAACACAACACAACACTTCACCCTGGCTACACAGTCTCATGTAACACAACACAACACAACACTTCACCCTGGCTACACAGTCTCATGTAACACAACACTTCACCCTGGCTACACAGTCTCATGTAACACAACACAACACTTCACCCTGGCTACACAGTATCATGTAACACAACACAACACTTCACCCTGGCTACTCAGTCTCATGTAACACAACACAACACTTCACCCTGGCTACTCAGTCTCATGTAACACAACACAACACTTCACCCTGGCTACTCAGTCTCATGTAACACAACACAACACTTCACCCTGGCTACACAGTCTCATGTAACACAACACTTCACCCTGGCTACACAGTCTCATGCAACACAACACAACACTTCACCCTGGCTACAGTCTCATGTAACACAACACAACACTTCACCCTGGCTACAGTCTCATGTAACACAACACAACACTTCACCCTGGCTACACAGTCTCATGCAACACAACACAACACTTCACCCTGGCTACAGTCTCATGTAACACAACACAACACTTCACCTTGGCTACACAGTCTCATGCAACACAACACAACACTTCACCCTGGCTACACAGTCTCATGTAACACAACACAACACTTCACCCTAGCTACACAGTCTCATGTAACACAACACAACACAACACTTCACCCTGGCTACTCAGTCTCATGTAACACAACACAACACTTCACCCTGGCTACACAGTCTCATGTAACACAACACAACACTTCACCCTGGCTACACAGTCTCATGTAACACAACACAACACTTCACCCTGGCTACTCAGTCTCATGTAACACAACACTTCACCCTGGCTACACAGTCTCATGCAACACAACACAACACTTCACCCTGGCTACACAGTCTCATGTAACACAACACAACACTTCACCCTGGCTACTCAGTCTCATGTAACACAACACAACACTTCACCCTGGCTACTCAGTCTCATGTAACACAACACAACACTTCACCCTGGCTACTCAGTCTCATGTAACACAACACTTCACCCTGGCTACACAGTCTCATGTAACACAACACAACACTTCACCCTGGCTACACTGTCTCATGTAACACAACACAACACAACACTTCACCCTGGCTACACTGTCTCATGTAACACAACACAACACAACACTTCACCCTGGCTACACAGTCTCATGTAACACAACACAACACTTCACCCTGGCTACACTGTCTCATGTAACACAACACAACACAACACTTCACCCTGGCTACACTGTCTCATGTAAACACAACACAACACAACACTTCACCCTGGCTAGACAGTCTCATGTAACACAACACAACACTTCACCCTGGCTACACTGTCTCATGTAACACAACACAACACAACACTTCACCCTGGCTACACTGTCTCATGTAACACAACACAACACAACACAACACTTCACCCTGGCTACACAGTCTCATGTAACACAACACAACACTTCACCCTGGCTACACAGTCTCATGTAACACAACACAACACTTCACCCTGGCTACTCAGTCTCATGTAACACACACAACACTTCACCCTGGCTACTCAGTCTCATGTAACACAACACAACACTTCACCCTGGCTACACAGTCTCATGTAACACAACACTTCACCCTGGCTACACAGTCTCATGTAACACAACACAACACAACACTTCATCCTGGCTACTCAGTCTCATGTAACACAACACAACACTTCACCCTGGCTACACAGTCTCATGTAACATAACACAACACAACACTTCATCCTGGCTACTCAGTCTCATGTAACATAACACAACACAACACTTCACCCTGGCTACAGAGTCTCATGCAACACAACACAACACTTCACCCTGGCTAGACAGTCTGATGCAACACAACACAACACAACACAACACAACACAACACAACACAACACTTCACCCTGGCTACACGGTCTGATGTGCAACTGTTGGTGAGGAAGTTTTCTATTCACTTAAATGGCACATTAATTATGATTTGTGTCGAGTTAAAGTTGAGTATATTAATACAGGACGTGTCTATGAGAGGCCCTTGTTAATTAGGTAATTGAAAAGTATTAGAGATCTGAAGGTAAATGGGGAAGAGAAGGAAAGGGAGAAAGAGGAGGAGAAGGAAGGGAACTACAGTACGAGAGAACAATCTAGCAATCTTTATTGATAATAAGTAAGACGCATGTGCATCAGAAGAGAATCTTTATTCCGAAAGGTTTCTTCTGCACAGCAGGCTCCTTCAGTCGATTAAAGAGGAGACAGGAGAAGCAGTAGGGATGTAAATACGATGTAATCAGTCCATTACCGTCGAAGACGTAGTTTTGAGGTAGTTTTGATCCGAGTGTCTGCCTTGTCTCACAATTTCCCTTCCTATCTGTTTCTTGTCTTCCAACATTGAACAGTTTCTGACGACACAAGAGGGAGTGAAAAATCTAGAGCTAAACATTTCCTTCCTCTTGTAGATTTTCCTGCACTAAGATCGCCTGTTTGAGATTGCATTGCCCAGCAGCACGAGTATATGTCAACAACATGTCCGATGAAAAAGCCTTGATCAAATTGGACTTTGCCAACGCTTTCAACTCAGTCAGAATGGATGTTGTTCTCCAAGCAGTTTCTAGACACTTCCCTTCCCTCTATCCCTTCATAGAATCATGTTATAGTGTGACTTCTAAACTATTGTTTGGGGACCATAAAGTTGACTCATGTGAGGGTGTGCAACAGGAGGACCCTCTCGCCCCCTTTCTATTCTGTTTGGTCATCACGGAAGCTCAATATCTGGTTATTGGAGGATGGTACCCTAGTTGGCACAACAGAATCTCTCCTAGAGGATATCAGAAAAATTAAAGACATGTGAGAAAGCCTGGGCCTTCCTTTAAACCCCACCAAATGTGAAATAGTTTCTACCAATCGGCAGATGATCCAGAATATTAGTGCCGTTATACCAGGAGCACGAGCCACTGATCCAGCCAATAGCACTCTCCTTGGTGCTCCTCTTGGGTCCAATGCCATCGATCTGATCCTAGAAAAGTAAGTCTCAGACCTCCGGACGATGGAAAGCAGGATAAAAGACATTGATACGCATAATACTCTCTACCTACTCACCAGGTGCCTGTCAATCCCGAAACTTACCTACTTTCTGAGATGCTCCTCGGCCTTCAGCAGTCCAAAACTCAAGGAATATGACTCTCTCCTTAAGACCATGCTAGAGTGTATTGAATCTTTCCCTTGAAGATGGACAGTGGTTGCAAGCCTCACTTCCGGTCAGGCTTGGGGGGCTGGGAATACACAGATCCTCCCAGATTGCCCTACCAGCTTTGCTATCCTCTTTCATAGCATCAAAAAAAATAATAAGACAAATTCTTCCTGATAACCTCAGTGACTCAGCAGGAATACAGGACCCTAACTATGCCAGTGCCATCACTGATGGGAGACTTGCTGCTCCAGCACCAAATCCTAGCGCAGCACTGGCTTACAAACAGGCAAGCTGGGATGGCCCCATTGCCGAAAAGGTACTTGCCAACATGCTCAGGGCTGTAACATCAGACAGGGAGACTGCCTGTCTCCAGGCTGTGAGCGAACATCACTCTGGGGACTTCCTCCAAACAGTTCCTATATCGGCAATGGGAACGCGCCTCGACCCCAAGACCCACCGAATTGCAGTGGCTCTGCGCCTTGCTGTCCCAATTCGCACGGAATATACGTGTAGTTTTCGGCGATGTGCAAGCCGACCAATATGGTCTACATGGTCTTAACTGTTCCAAAACCAAGGACTGGCATGCAAGGCATAATGAAGTCAACGACATCATAAAAAGAACCCTTGCTACAGGTGGATGTCCAGCCGAGAGGGAGCCCTGATCACTAGCAGCCAACAATACCCACAACCCAGCAAACCGCCCTGATGGGATCACAATCTATCGTTGGAAGAATGGCAAGCTCTAAGCATGGGACTATACCTGTGTGTCCACACTGGCTGACACCTATATCCATCACAGTGTGGGGCGACAGGGAGGAGCTGCTGACCACAGGGAGGAGTACAAGATCAGCAAGTACAGGGTCATAAGCCAACAGTATCAATTTGTCCCAGTGGGATCAGAGACCTTGGGATCATGGGGAAAACATGCCACATGTTTCTTTAAATAACTGGGTTCCAGACTCATCGACACCACCAGGGGCCCAAGGGCAGCCGCTTTCATGTTCCAGAGCCTCAGCATAGCCATCCAGAGGGGAAATGTTTTCTGCATACTTGGCTTGCATCCGGCTTCGGAGGAGCTGGAGGAGATTCATAACCTTTGATATATTGTACCAATGTATTCATGTTTGTGTTTTCTATCAATGTATTCTGCCTATTAATAAAGTTAACATGTAACATAAAATATAGGGGGTGGTAGGAGAAGAAAATATTCGCACAGCTCCGTGGAGCACCTTGAGTTTTCCCTGAGGTACGTTTATTGTCTTCTCTGAGGATGAGGGTCCCCAGTCCAGTTATAGAAGTGAACTCATTTAAAATTAAGTCCTTTCTGAAATTTTCTCTTATGCGTTTCAAGATATTTTTTTTTAATTAATGTGCAAGTAAAATTTTTTAATTTTGCATCAAAAGAATCTTAGAAAACTTACCTAACCTTATTATAAGAAGAGAAATTTATTTTATCCTAACCCAACTAAATATATTTTAAATACGTTTACAATAATTTAATACTAAACAAACACAATCAAATATTTTTTTTTCGTTAGGTTCCGAATGATTTTGGCGAAATTATTGCATACACAAATTTTCACTTGTCCTATATGGCAAGATGAGCGTTGCTATTTAAGCCAAGTTCGCAAGTTCTGCCTATTCGGCACGACATATATATATATATATATATATATATATATATATATATATATATATATATATATATATATATATATATATATATATATATGTATATATATAACTTTCGTCAACAACTGCCTGGCTGGGCGAATCCCAGAAGAAATTAAACCTTTCTTTTTTGGAGCCTCATTATGTGCGTTGAAGAAGAAGGATGGTGGAATCAGACCCATTGCGGTTGGAAACACTCTTCGCCGTCTCGTTGCCAAAGCATCAGTCAGAAACATTCGCCTAGAAGCTGCCAGTTTACTCCAGCCACACCAACTGGGCTTTGGAGTCTCTCAAGGCAGTGAAGCTGCAGCTCATGTGGCAAGGGCCTAACATCAGGGACCAACCAGAAGACAAGGCAGTAGTCAAACTTGATTTTAGAAATGCCTTTAATATGGTGAAGAGAGATGCTGTCTTGCCAGCTGTTCGGGATCGATTCCCCAGTCTTTTTCCCTTCATTTCAGCCGGCTACAGCAAACCCTCAATTCTTTTGTTTGGAGAACATGAAATTCTCTCATCAGAAGGTGTTCAGCAGGGTGACCCACTAGCTCCACTTCTCTTCTGCTTGGCAGTAAGAAAACTAACTTCCAGCCTACGCAGCGAGCTCAACATCTGGTACCTGGATGATGGCACTCTGGTAGGTACTGAAGAGTCCCTGGTAGGGGACCTACAACTGGTGAAAACACAGGGAGAAGACTTGGGACTCATCCTCAATCCCTCCAGGAAATAATCAATGCTGTGCGAAGAATCCTCCCAGAAGTCTCTACTACCACTCCGTCCAACAGTACCCTTTCGGGAGCACCGCTGGGTCACCAGGTCATCGACACAGTCCTCAAGGACAAATTGAATGACCTGATGAGAATGGAGGAGAGAATATGCAATCTTAATGCCCATGATGCTCTGTATCTCCTCACAAGGTGCCTTACTATTCCAAGACTCACTTCCTGAGGTGTGCACCCTCTTTTGACTACCCTACACTCGACGAATATGATGCACACCTGAGGTCAACCTTTAAGAAGGCACTGAACCTGTCACTAGAGTATGAGCAATGGGATCAGGCAACGCTCC
The DNA here is from genome assembly GCF_026875155.1 of Cherax quadricarinatus. Classification (NCBI taxonomy): domain Eukaryota; kingdom Metazoa; phylum Arthropoda; class Malacostraca; order Decapoda; family Parastacidae; genus Cherax; species Cherax quadricarinatus. Next base: position 40,750,920 of record NC_069433.1, on the reverse strand, counting down.
CAGTGCGACTGGGAGGTATAGGGGTGCGCAAAGCAACGCATGTTGCTTAACCTGCTTTTCTGTCTTCGTGTTTGGCTTCCAGTGCATTAGTCAAGAAGATTGTTCCCGAACGCTTGAGAGACGTGGGACACCCTTACAGACTCCTCCAGTAGACCAGCTCCTCCCAAACAGCACAAACAGTCCCACTGGGACAAACCGATCATGGAAAAAATCGCTAACACAATTCTCTCCAACGCCTCAGGAAAGGACAAAGCTCGTCTCCTGGCAGTGAAGGCGCCACACTCAGGAGATTTCCTGTTAGCTGTTCCCAATTCCTCCTTGGGCACTAGACTAGACCAACAGGCCAATCGGATTGGTGTTGCTCTTCGCCTAGCCGCCCCCATCCTTACTGAACATTGGTGTATTTGCGGCAGGGCGGCAGCTGATCAATTCGGACTTCATGGTCTCGTGTGCCACACAGCAGAAGGGAAGTATGCCAGGCATGAGGAGGTCAATGACATCATAAAGAGAAGCCTCGCCACAGCCTGTTGCCCAGCTCAACGGGAACCCCAAGTGCAGAGGTCTGACGGAAGTCAATAGTGTCCTGATGGAGCCACTATGCTACCTTGGAAGGATGGAAAGCAGATTGCCTGGGACTACACCTGTGCCACCACATTGGCACACACCTACTTGCCATACTCCGTAGTGGAAGTGAGTGGAGCGGCCAGCCACAGGGAGACCCAGAAGATCCGCAAATATGAAGACCTTCCCCTTGCTATAACTTCATCCCAATAGGGTCGGAGACCCTTGGAGCATGGGGCAAGTGTGCTCTAAAGTTCCTCAAAGAGCTGAGTGAAAATCTCATCATTGAAACCAAGGACCACAGGGCGACCAGCTGTCTCTTTCAGAGATTCAGTGTTGCAATCCAGAGAGGAAATGCTCTGAGTTACCTATGTTATTTTACTTTCTATTGAATCTTTGTGAATGTTTCGTCAATGTATTTTGTCTTTAAATAAAATAAATATTAATTAAATATAGGGGGTGGTAGGAGAAAATTTTCAAACATCTTCAGGGAGAACCTTGAGTTTTCCCAGAAGCAAGTTTATTCTTTTCTCTGAGGATGAGGGTCGCCATGACAGTTCTAGAGGTGGTACCTCCCTGTATTTAATATACATATATACTATATATATATATATATATATATATATATATATATATATATATATATATATATATATATATATATATATATATATATATACATATAATATATATATATATATATATATATATATATATATATATATATATATATATATTTATATATATATATATATATATATATATATATATATATATATATATATATATATATATATATATATATATATATATATATATATGTCGTGCCGAATAGGCAGAACTTGCGATCTTGGCTTAAATAGCAACGCTCATCTTGCCATATAGGACAAGCGAAAATTTGTGTATGCAATAATTTCGCAAAAATCATTCTAAACATAACGGAAAAAATATATTTCATTGTGTTTGTTTAGTATTAAATTATTGTAAACGTATTTAAAACATATTTAGTAGGATTAAGTTAAAATAAATTGTTCTTGTTATAATAAGGTTAGGTAAGTTTTCTAAAATTCTTCTGGTGCAAAATTAAAAATTTTTACATTAACATTAATGAAAAAAAAATATATTTTTAAACCTATAAGAGAAAATTTTAGAAAGGACTTAATTTTAATTGAGTTCTTGCTAATTGACCAGTTTTACATATTCGGCACGACATATATATAAATATATATATATATATATATATATATATATATATATATATATATATATATATAATATATATATATATATATATATTGTGTGTGTGTGTAAATTACCACATGGAGTTGAATATCATTCAACTCCCATGTAAATAGGCATTACATTTGCCATTTTCCACTTACCAGGCACTATGCCAGTTTGTAGTGATATGTTGAAAAGATTAGCCAAAGGTTTGCTTGTCAGCATAGTTGCTGATCCCTGTGTTGTATAGCATATCAGTATCATCCATGTGCTTTACATAGGAGATCCCTAGGCCTGTGACTGTTTGTGTGACGTCACGGGATACAGCTTGAGTGTGAGGCGAGCTAGCTACCTCGGCCTCAGTCGGCGTTTGACACAGGCTACGACAAGGCAGAGGCTGGGCTTCATCTCCCATCATCACAGTCTGACAATATATCGTTACCATCCAACCAGTGTGTCTACCTTCAACCCTCGATAAATGGTGGCAACGGAGGGACTGTAATCCTGACGATTACAGCGATTTCTGGAGATAAATTTCCACTGGGCCTGCCGACATCTTGTGAGTAGGCCTGCCGAGCAGGGTACGCTCGACCTACCCCAGCCAGCTACCTCAAGCCAGCTACTCTCTCAAGCTTCTACCAGCCACTGCATTATTCACTGGTCAGTCTCTTTGTATTAGTGTTTATCTGCTTATTTGCATCACTCCCGAGGGGTTGACCCGAGTTTGCAATATAAGCCAGCTTCCAGTCTGTGGTGGGGGAGTCAGAACAACCGAGTCCAGTCCAGCCTAGCCTACTCCATCCAGTTCTTTTGCCTGCCAAGCCAGCTTCCACCCCTGCTGTGCTCATTGTTAGAAGTTATCAAGCTATTCTGTGTGAAGGGTTAAGATAAGCCAGCTATCAACTAACCCAGGTTTCTTACCCCAGTACTCAAGCAAGCCATGTGAGTACAGTCTTCATCGCTTGTGATTCAAGCTCCAAGCCATTCTGAGTGCTCTTTTCAATCCCTGTGGTGTTGTAGTATTTCGTGGGTGTATTTTAAGCCAGCCGGCTTAGAATTATCTTCACGGCAGTGTGGTTGTCTTCAGTGAGGCTTACGCCGTTCAACCCATAGGCCCACTCACCACGTGTGTCTCACCACCCCTGGTCATAGCCCTGCTAAGCCCACCCACCCACCCACTCACCACACGGCCTCAGATGCCTCACCCAGCCATTAACCCACTGACAAAACCTCTACCAGTGTTTTGGTACACTACGAGGGGTTATAGCACCATATTTTAAGGACCACATAGGGGGTCAAGAGCTAGAGTGTGTTTTGCAACATCATTGAAAGCCTCCTGTGTGTGTCTATCGTCGATTTAAGCGCAATTCTACGATCAAGTGTGCTGAGGAGCAGTGAGTCAGCAACCAGTCTCCTCTACTCTCCACTACCATTATCCTTATTCTTCACTTAGTCATTACAGCCATAATATTTTTTCATAGAGACATTTGCGAGTGTTGAGACATTTCTTTTGTGTTCCAGTGATTTTCTTAGTGACATTCAGTGACTCTCGATCAGACTCAGTGTTTATTATATACTGTTTGCAATAACCTTTTTATCTCCTTAATTCTGTGTTAATTTTCGTGCATTATCTTATGTCTGTTGTGTTGTGTGTCTTTTTATACACTTGAAGTACTTAGTGTTTTTCCTTCGTTGTGTGTGCAACATATGAGCAGTATAGAACTTGTGTTTACACTTCAGAATCACAACTCAGTGTTGTCTCAGTTATATATATTTTTTTTTCCCCAACATTTGTGTAATATTCTTGTGTTCATATTCTTTTCATTTAGCCAGTGTCTAATTTGTCTTATTTCCACAGACAATAGTGCCATTGTTTTGTGCAAGCAAGATAATTATTATCTTATCAAAGTTTTCACACATCTAGTTTCATTGCCAGAAAATTCTAGTATTGTGTTTATGTTGATGTGTTGTGTTCTGCATCACTGTAAGTGTTGTGTTCTGCATCACTGTAAGTGTTCAAGCTTTTTGTTATGTGTTTTAGCACCTATTATTTTTCATGTTTCATTGAACAAATTCACTCTTAGTGCAATTTTTAAGTTCTTCTTTTAGAGTAAATTGTTCTCTTGCTTGTTAAATGTTTCTTGAGTGCAGTTAAGAGTTAAAGTGTTCATTCCTTGATATATTTCTTTTCTTGTGTGTGTAATAATTTTTATTATTGCATATTGACTCATTTTGCAATAATTCTTGTGCAAACATTATGTTGCCATTAAAAGTTTTTCTTGCAGAAATTTTATGCAGTGTTGTGCAGTACTTTTTGATTAGCAATTGTTATTTGCAATATTGCTACAGTTTATTTCAGTGCAGTTTCATATGCTCTGTTCTGTGCATAATATTTTATTCTATCTGTGCCATTTTATTTTATTTCAGTGAATTGTGTCCCAGTTTGTTTTGTTTTTGTTTTGCACAAGCTTTATTGAGTCCATTTTATCATTTTATTGTGTATTTCCTTTATTGCATTGAGAGTAAAGACAACTCACTGTGCCATTCATTCAATTTAAAGTAAAAGTTGAGCAAATTAGATTTGAGTAAAGTATAAGTTCTCTTGATTTTCAAAGTGTTGTTTGTTCAGATAAGCATTTTCTCCGTGACTGTGAGTTTCTTTACTTACTGTGTGACCTGTCAATTTTTAATTACTTATGCAGAATAGTTAAGCATTTTTTTCCCATTTAATTTTAATGTGTTGTGTGTTCCTCAGTTACGTTTTCTTTTGTTTCTCTGAATTCTTGTTTTACATTTTGCAAATATGTCTCAAGTTTTCTCAAGCGATGCCTCAGCACATGCTGCTAGTACAACCATTAATGCGTCAGCCCAAAATTCGAGTAACTCCTTATCAAACAATAGATACACTCAGACTTCTAGCCTGTGTAATTTTAGTCGTGATCCGTATGATGCTATGCCATTGCTTAATGGTAACCCAGACAACCTTGAAGGTTGGTTTACCACTGTTCGAGCCAGAGCTGATGCTTCAGTTGATGGTCTTCCATCTGAGAGTTGTTTAATCAGTATCGGAAAGGAGAGTCTAGCCCGTTCTCCAGCCGCCTCACATGTATTCACCTTAATTCGTATGAAGGACTTTCAAGATCTAACCAGGTGGCAAGATTATGAACGGTTAATTCGTAACTATCTTGAACCGTTGCGAGAAACCGATCCGTTTGTCGTTCTCAAAGAATTAGTTTGCACAGCTCTGAGGCCAGAAGAGTCATTAGATGAGTTTGCCCTTTGTCTTAATAGCCTAATGTCCTCATTCGTTAAAGCAGGTCAAAATTCCAAGTACCTTAAAGATAACGATAAACCAGCCCTTGATGGGTTTGCCAAATTAGCCGCATTCAGAGTTATCAAACAACTAATGCGACCGACATCTAGTATTTTGAAATAATTAAAGCCCCGCTAAATGCATGTGGGACCTTTCACAGCTCTCACCCAAAGAAACGAAATTTGTGTTCTCGGGGGGAACCCTTTCCCCTTTCGTAAGTCTACCCCAACCACTTTTTTCCATTCCTATACCTCCTCTATTTGTGCTACAAACCAAAACTAAAAACCTATATCACTCTTTGTCCATCATCCAAAGTAGTTTTAAAGGAGCCACCCTTTCCCCGTAGCACCCGAAAGTATGCACATACCCCCCAGTCAAAGAAACTTGTACTTTTTGTGGTTCCGTGGCCATATTCTATTTTTTTGTCTGATGTCCCCCTAAAAGCGTTACGGGATGAGGGAGTCCCATTCAGATCTTCCCTACTGAAACTTATAAATAAAAATTCAGGGGCCCATGACACATCGGGAGTGCAATGCCTCTAAAAACCCTTTCAGTTCTAATTTTTTCCAGGGGTCGTTCCAACTGCGAGCCGGGAGAGGAAACAAACGTCGGGGTTTCACAAACTAACCAGAACCGGCTCATTTTTCCCAAAATTGGGGGAACCCGGGGAAACCCAAGTCTATCGTCAAGTCTGACTTATTTAAGTGATAACGAGTCCCACCACCCCCAGCCCAAAATTTCCCTATGAAGCCTTAACCACCCTTTGAGTTGAAAAAACCCCTGTTTGTTGATGCTGCTTGCATGTCTCTGACGTAGGGGGAAATTTTGGGGGGGAAGTAAAAAAATGCCTTTTTCCAATGACAACCCCCCCTTTCTGTTTGCACTAATCCTAATAAAACGATTGGTCCTTTAGTACAAGTTCCCTGTCCAAAATTTGCGCCCATTCATGGTTAATGGATTTGGGGGCGCAAGTTAATATCACCGGCTATTTTGTTTAAAGAGAAGCTTTTTAGAGTGCCCTCCTCGTTAAACCCTATCCTGTAACCTCCCTAGCAGAGTAGTGGTTCCCTTCTGCGAGTCCGGGGTTTCGGGACTTCGTTTCCCCTTTTTAACTACCCAAAGGGGCAGAAATTTATTGCTTTTTTTCTTGTTTTTCGAAAAATTTACTTTTCCTGGTGCCCTTCTACGGGGATTTCTTCCAGCGAACTTACCATTTTTCTTGATCCATACGAAGGCGCCCAAATTGAGGGACTTGATCTTTCCCTTTTTGGGGGGTTACCACTTGGACCCGAAATTCCCCCTCCCTTTGCGGGAGTATGATGTACGGAATTAATTCCCCTTAAAAGCCAATGAATTCCCCCGAAGCATACCCAAGCGGTAGGCACGGAAACTCGTCACCCCCATCTGTTTTCCCCCTACCCCTTCAGAATGCAAGATAGGGGTTCCGTTGCCTCAAGTGCCCGGGGGGCACCCCGACTGCCTTGAGTCCCACGGGCCTTTCCCCTGAAAAGACTGCTAGTTCGAGTAGTAGTTTCTTTCCACAGGGGAAAGCCCTTTTCAGAAAACGATTACTTGAAACTAGTAATGCCATCCCTTGTCGATGTCACATTTCCGTCTGCAGAAAAAACGTTCTGTTTCGGTTTGTGCCCCTTTACTAGAGTGTTGTTGTTGTTCTTAATGTTCCAGATGGTGAAACGGGCCTATTGACAGTGAAACCTGGGAAAAGGGCAAGGGTTTTTTTTTGTTGAACTTCCTTACCGTTTTTAAGGACAGTAAAAAACCCTTTATTTTCCCTTTCTAAACAATTGGGTACAGTGTTTTTGTTCAGAGCAAATACCAATCTCATTACCTAGTTCACTATCCTTTCCCCGTTCAAATACAGGATGACTGCCCCCTGACAAGTGGGGCGGGGGGCTATTTTTAACTTTGGGGACCTTAACCAAATCCACTGGATCAAACCATCCCACCAGTTTTAGGAAAAAGACTTACCTCCCCCTGACTTCCCCGACAATCCAGCGCTTGTTGAGTTGTTTAACAAACGTCGTTAAAACCGTTGCCCCTTTCCCAGGTGAGAAGATGGGTTTTAACGAACTTATTGTCCCCCCTATTCCACTTGAAAACCCGGTTTCTAGACCTTTCTAAAAACCGGGGTACAGAAAAACCCCATCCAGGGTTTCTGTCACAGAGGAATTGATCAAACGATGCTTGATTTATGGGCGTTGCACACAGTAATTCAACCCCCCGGAAAGTGCCCTTGAAACCTGTGCCTAAGAAGGAAAGGTTTCTTGGCGCCAATGATTGACTTTTGGAAGTTTTAAAAGCGAAAACTATTCCAATCGCTTCCCACTTCCCCGGCCCAGGTGATCTTTTACAAAAATATTTGGGATAACAAAATCTTCTCGACCCTGGGCTTGTTAAAAGGGTTTTTTGGGAAGTCCCTTTCAAGAGGACAGCCAAAAGGGGTTTAAATGCTTTTCAAAATCCCCAAAGGGTTTATTATCACTTTCCAGAATGGCTTTTGGTTTTGTCTTCTCCTATCCCCGTTCTTAGACTTAAGACCAATATCTTTAGGGTCTTTTAAGGGAAAGCCCCTTAGGTGTTTCTTAGACGACGTGATCGTCATTTTCCGAAGATGTTGGGGTTTCCACCTGAAAAAGGTCTTGATATAGTAAATTTGGGATGGGTTTTAAGAAAACCAAATTTTTAAAAATCAAAATGCCAAATGTCAATTTTTTCAGTCAGAAATTAAGTTTCTGGGTCACGTAAATCACTCCTAGAGGGGGTTTCGATAACAAAGTAAAAGTAACGGCGGGACTAAATTTTCCCAAATCCCAAAAATGCTGATTTGTAAGATCCTTTTTGGGGCTAGCAGGTTTCCCACAGATCTTTCATTGCAAATTTTTTCTTCAATAGCAGCTCCACTAACTGAATTGCTTAAGAAAGATGCTCCTTTCATTTGGACCTTCTGTCAAGAAAGAGCATTCCAAACACTAAAAGAAAAGCTAACGTCCACTCCTATTTTGAAATTCCCAAATTTTTCTAAGCCCTTCTATCTGACAACTGATGCTAGTTCAATTGGCATAGGTGCCGTACTAGCTCAGAAGACTGATGGCAAGTACAACGCAGTTGCATTTGCTAGCCGAGTCCTTACGAAGGCTGAACATAATTGTACAGTAACGGAGCAAGAAGCTTTAGCAATAGTGTGGTCTTTAAAGCACTTCCGAAACATTATTTACCAGTACCTTGTTCATGTCTTCACAGACCATGCACCACTGATACCTTTATTCCAGAACAAACAGCCTACTGGAAGGTTAGCTGATGGACCTTGACTATCCAAGAGTTTATCGCGACACATTAGTGTAGTTACGAAGTTTTCCTCCTTTTTATTTTTGGGGGATGCCCAAAAATGCCCAAAGAACGGCCCCCATGTGGTTGGTGTGACTCGATTTGTCCAGGAAGCCCCTTATTTTTTACTGTGAACCCCAGCACCTTTGTGACTTTGTAATGACCCAAAAGAATTACTGTATCGAACGGCCCGATTTGGGGGGAAACCCCAAGCGGGAAGAGTATACCGGTTATTTAATTCCACAGTCACTAGTAAAACTTTAGCTCTACGGGCTAGTTCATGATGAACCAGGTGTTGCACACCCTGGAAAGGGCCCCCTTTTTTCTGTGAAAAAACCCAGAATGAAAAAATTTTTGGCCATTTTAGGGGCAACGCTTTTCCGAGTTTTTTTAAAAAAATTTTTGCGTTTGTTGCGCAAAAAGGGAAAGGGTAAATGGTCCAAACCCAAAACCCAAGGGTAAAAAAACCCCTTTGCAAAACCGGGGGAAAAGAGTTCCCTTTTTGGGACAAATTTAAAACCAATTTTAAAGCTTATCAAAAAACCCCACAAATTTTATGGAAAGATTTAGGTTTTCCAAACCTTACAGCATGGCCAAAAACTTTCAGCATTTTCAGGGAACACTTTTTTCGTTTTTTCCCGACTTTTGGATAGGAGTTCGGGGGAAATTGACACAGTTATAAAATTTTCTTAGGACTTTTTTGGTGCGGGCCCAGTTCCTGACGCTTTTCCCCTCACCAGTTCAAATTCATTCATTGGGGAAGCCCTTTGATTAAAGTGAGGGAAGTTGTTGAGGCCGGCCTTGTATGCTGGGGGCTAAAATTTCCCTTTATAAAGCCAAAAAGGGATCAAACCCCAAAAGGGGAAAGGGTTCCCAGATCTTAAAAAATAAAAGCCTCTAGGGGAAAGCAAAATGCTTCTTTTTTTTCCGTTTGTCATTTATTGGTTTTTAAAGGGGGACATAAAAGGCCCGATTGCTTCTTTGAAGGTGCAAACTTTTGGAAGATTTTTTAAAGCTGTAATGCCCAAGGGCCCCCTTTTGGGTTCAGGAACAGTTAAGGGGATTTAAAGAAATTCTCCATTTTTACGAGACACGGGAAATGCACATGTATAGTCTTTTTGAAAGCTTTTCCCCAAATTTTAAAAGAAACTCATTTCCTCTGCAAATTTTTTTGGGACTACTTGGGCCGTACAGACATTTTTCCTACCCTTTCGTTGTTACATTAGGTCTAAAGGGGTTCACAGGTTGGTCGGGAAGCCGTACTAGCCCCCATAACTTCTTGCTCCGTGTAATAGGTAGGAAAAAGGTGCCATTTTTCCCTTTGAGGTTGCCCTTTTCATCCCAAAGATGGTTTTTTTTTATAGTTTTTCCCGATCCTCTTTTTTTAGAGTCAGAAAAAGCCCCTCGAAAGTTCGTGAGGCAATTTTTCTCGTGTTTATTCATGTGGCATTAAAAAAACCCAGTGGATGCACTCTCGAAAGCGGGGTGGAGTAGGATCACGGGGTTCACGGGTTTAGATGAAGGGGTTGGGGGTTATCACCCCCAAACCATAAATGTCGGGATAGGGCTCAGATCAAACCCCAGGTTTTCCCCTTTCTGTTCACCCTTTTAAAATTTTCCCTGATTTTTAAGCCTTTAGATTCATCGAAATTTTTCCAAGAAATTTCCCCTTCTCTTCAGAATTCCCAAAAAATGCAACTAAAAAAATAAGTTATCCAAAAGGAAAAAACTTTTTAAAAAAAAATTTTTAAATTTATAAAAAAGGGTTTTATTTGTACAAGCAGTTTTCCCAAATTAAATTCAGGAGATAACTTTTCCCATCTTAGTTTTTTCCAATTCAATGCAGAGAGATGTTCTTAAAAGGGGCTCATAACCTGCCAGGGGCCGGACTTTTTTCTTCGCATCGAAAAACCTTAAAAAAAAATTGGGAAAAACCTTTTTTTGGCCAAAAAAGGGCCCTAGTTTCACTACTATTTTTGTCTTGAAAATTTTTCCCCAACTATATCCCCCGAGGTACCAGGCGATTTACCCTATGGTCAAAAATTCCCCGTCTTTACTTTCCCGGGTTTTGAAAGAGTAGCAAATTGACACTTTGGGGTCCTTCATCACATTTCATTGGGGGGCATAGTTTTTTTAAATTTTTTGTTGTTTTTGCTTCGAGTTTCCCTAAACCCTTACCCTTAAAAAAACCAAATAACTATACAAAAGGTGGCTGAAGCCCTTTTTGTCCATCTTTCCAGGGTTTAGCACCCCTGGGGAAATTTTTGTTGCCCGGGGGGACACAATTCACATCGTTTTAAAAATGCAACTTTTATCCCAAAATTTTTGGGAGTGAAGCCCCCTCTTCCCCACACCCTATACCCCCGCTGAATGGGAGGATTGAGCGCCAGCATTCGTTCTCAACTTTTTTTAAAGGAAAACCCTTTGCTCCCAAAAAACCTAAGGAGTGGCATGGGTTCCCCTCCCCTGTGCTTTGTTTCCCCATGGGGGAATTTCCCCAGTAAATTTTTGGGGGTTTTTCCCTTTTGAACTTCTCATGGTAGACGGGGCCAGAGGCCCCTGTCCATCCTTCAGGGATTAAATGGACAATGGGGCTTTAAATGTGAGGTTCAGTTCTTTTTCCAGTTTCCCCTTGCCCTTAGATCCAAATTTGAGGGGGACCTTTTAAACATAGTTTGGGAAAAACTTAAGTTGTCAAGGGGCCCTTTTACAAAACCTTTTTTGATTCCAAAAGTCAGAGGAGAAGTTTTAAAGTGGGGATGAAGTTCTTGTATTTTTTCCCTATAAGTCAAATAAATTATTATTTTGCTTAAAAAAGGTCCTATAAGGTTTTTAAAAAAATTGTGGGAAAGTTAAACCTACCTCATAGAAGTCAAGGGGAAACCTAAGCTTTATCATTTAAAAAATCCTTAAGAAATATTACCGAAAAATTTCGGTTAACTCCCTGAAAAATTTTTGATTTGTTTTTTTTACACGAACTTGATAAGACAAAAAAAGAATGTAAGGTTTTGTGTAATTGGGCAACCCCTAAATTTGACTATGATGAAAGAACTTTCATGACTTTGGTTGGGTCTTGGGCCACGGGCGCAACCAATTTAAAAATTTTTAAAGAATCTTTGGATGGGCCTTTGGGACGAACTACTTCAATGTGTGAGTAATTTTTCAGACGTCTTTAGAAAATTTCCAAGGTTTTTACCTCCCGGGTTTGTGGGGGGGTAACATCTGGGGGAAAATAGTTAAAATGACGGGGCAATCCTATTTAAAAAGGAAATTATACCCAGTTCCAGTTCCCTTAGGGATGCATTTGACCCCAGAGGTAGACAAAAAATTTTTTTTTAAAAATAAAGATCATTGAACTTCGTTTCTGCATATTGCTCAAAAGTTTGGCATGGTTAAGAAAAGGGGATTAAATTTATATAGACTTTTCTATTGACTTCAGAGGCCCTTTAAAGCTATAACTCGGTGGGAAAGCTGAGCCTATGCCCCCAATAGATAGGATTACCAAATTTTTATGATCTTCCCTTTTTTTTCAGAGAATTTATATTGGGGCGGAAAGTTTAAGTAATGTTAGTTTTCCCTTTTCTAAGCGTACACCCCTTTTCCCACCACCAAAGGGTGATGCATATAGAACTTGCCTTTGGTTTGGGTAAACCCGCCCTTTTCTTTCCTACATGAGATTTATGAGAAAAGGGCTTTTGGGGAATATGCCCCAAAAGGTTTTTTTTTTTTTTTGATAACATTTTTCGTAATGTTTATCCACGTGGGGCGAAAAAAACCAAAAATTTAAAATCAGTTTTTTGTAGGTTACCTAAAATGGCCCCCAATTTTTAAAACTTGGGAAAAAAGCCTTTCCCCCGTAAGATCGAAGCTTTATTAAAATTTTAAAATTCCCCCCAAAACCCAAAAAGCTTAAAGCGTTTGGGTTTCTTGATTCTTTTTAAATTTTTTTGCACGGTTTTTCCCCAAATTTTCTGATCTTTGTGCATCTTTTCCCCTTCCCTTTAAAAAATCTGTGAAGGGCCCCCTTTAACTTCCCCACGTTTGCTCGAGAAAAGGTTTTAAAGAGATTTTAAAAAAATCTTTTTTGAAAGACCCCCGTTTCTTTAAGATTCAGATATTAATAAAACATTTTTTTTTAAGAGGTGATTTTTCCCAAAAGGGTTAGGTGCGGTGTTAATTCAATACCAAAGATGGTTTTCTCCCCCCCTGTATGTTTCCCCAAGCCGGAAACTCCTTCCCGCAGAAACGAGGAAAAATCCACCATAGAAAAGGGAAAGTGTGGGGTATTCCAAGTTTAAAAATTTTTTTTTACTGGGAAAAAAAATTAATTTTAGAGACAGATCACAACCTTTGATATACCTAGAAAAATTTTTAAAGGGGAACCCCAAAAGTCGCCCCTTGAGGGTGGACATTTGGTCTCCCGGCTTTTAAGTTCCATATTTTTGTTTTCCCAAAAATTCCCTCCCCCAAATTTTTTCTCTTTGGGGGGGGGGCTGGTTAAGTCGTGACAGTCAGTAGAAAATTTGTTGCCCCTTTCACGGGCTTCCAATGTTTTGAAAATTTTTCCCCGCCTATTTTCTTATGCTTTTTGACTTAGTCTTGGTATGGGGGAAATGTGAAGGGAAAAAGTTCAATAGATAGGTTTTGTTTAGCGGTATATGGACGATTGTTTGATTTCCGGTTTCTTGTTAAGGTTGGTTAAGTCTAGCTCCCCCATTTCCCCCCTTTTTCCCCCCACCCCAAAAAGGGGAATGTGGGGCTCCCGGGCCCAAAAAAAATAAAACACTCAAATCACAGCCCCCAGCACAAATGTAAGTAGAAGCCCCCTCCTTTTCTAGTGGACTTATGGTTTTAAAAACTTCACTTTTTTACCCAAAAATAAACTTTGTCCTTTCAGGCCCTTTATCTCCATGTTAGCGTTTTGAAAAATCAAAAGTCTTTTAGGTTTGTACTTTTCATGGGGGAGTGATTTCTAAAGCAGGGGTAACCTGTTCTCTTTTCCAGCTTGGAAAGACAGAAACGAGTCACCCCGCCCCAACCCATCAAGGGAAAAGGGTTTAAAAGGGGAAGACTTTTGCAAAAAATTTTGGAGATGTCCCAAGTTGGGGTTTTTCTACCCGATTAAACCGTAGGGGACAGCCCTTTAAACCCCTCCCTCTTTTTTAGTGGTAAAGGGAAACCCGCTTTTCTGTCAAACTTTGGGTTGGGCTATTTAAGGGTTTTAGACTTTGTGAAAAACTGGCCCCCCTTTTTAAAGAAACCCTTTAAAATAAACCCCCCCCCACCCCCCCCCCCCTCCCCCCAAACTCCCTAAAAGGCCCCCATAACCCAAGGGGTAAAATTGTAAAAACCCCAACCAAAACGGGATAATTTTAAAATTTAAAATAAAAAAAGGTTTTTTTTCATACATTTAAATTTTTTCATTTTTTTTTTTTTCTTTTTTTTAAAAAAATTTTTATATTTAATTTTTTTATATTTTAAGTTTTATATTTTCTAAAAAAATAAATGTTTTATGTTTGGGCGTTTTTTATTCTTTTTCTTTTCAATAAATTTTCCGAGGAGGAGCCAGCCCTTTGGGAACACCCGAAATGAAATTTTTTTCAGGGCCCGAGTAAACTTCACTGGCAAACCTGGGAAAAAAAATGGAAAAGGGGTTTTGGGGAGGAGTGGTGATAGCTGTGTGGAGAGTGGTGATAGTTGTGGGGAGAGTGGTGATAGTTTTAGGGGAGAGTGGTGATAGCTGTGGGGAGAGTTGTGATAGCTGTGGGGAGAGTGGTTGATAGTTGTGGGGAGAGTGGTGAGAGTTGTGGGGAGAGTGGTGATAGCTGGGGGGAGAGTGGTGATAGTTGTGGGGAGAGTGGAGATAGCTGTGGGGAGAGTGGTGATAGCTGTGAGGAGAGTGGTGATAGTTGTGGGGAGAGTGGTGATAGCTGTGGGGAGAGTGGTGATAGCTGTGAGAGAATGGGGATAGTTTGTGGGGAGAGTGGTGAGAGTTGTGAGAGTTGTGGAGAAAGTGGTGAATATTGTAGGGAGAGTGGTGATAGTTGTGGGGAGAGTGGTGATAGTTGCGGGGAGAGTGGTGATAGTTGTGAGGAGAGTGTTGATAGTTGTGGGGAGAGTGGTGATAGTTGTAGGGAGAATGGTGTTAGCTGTGGGGAGAGTGGTGATAGTTGTGAGGGAGAGTGGTGATAGCTTCGGGAAGAGTGGTGAGAGTTGTGAGGAGGTTGTTGATAGTTGTGAGGAGAGTGGTGATAGTTGTGGGGAGAGTGGAGATAGCTGTGAGGAGAGTGGTGATAGTTATGGGGAGAGTGGTGATAGCTATGAGGAGAGTGGTGATAGTTGTGGGGAGAGTAGTGATAGTTGTGGGGAGAGTGGTGATAATTGTGGGGAGAGTGGTGATAGTTGTTAAAAGAGTGGTGATAGTTTTGGGGAGAGTGGTGATATTTGTGGGGAGAGTGGTGTAGTTGAGGGGAGGTAGTGATTGCTGTGGGGAGAGTGGTGATAGTTGTGGGGAGAGTGGGGGTTTAGTTGGGGAGAGTGGTGATAGTTGTGAGGAGAGTGGTGATAGTTGTGTTGAGAGTGGTGATAGTTTTTGAGGAGAGTGGTGATAGTTGTGAGGAGAGTGATGATAGTTGTGGGGGGGGAGTGGTGTAGTTGTGAGGAGAGTGGTGATATTTTTGTGAGGAGAGTGGTGATAGCTCTGAGGAGAGTGGTGATAGTTGTGGGGAGAGTGGTGATAGCTGTGAGAAGAGTGGTGATAGTTCTGGGGAGAGTGGTGACAGTTGTGAGGAGAGTGGTGATAGTTGTGTTGAGAGTGGTGATAGTTGTGAGGAGAGTGGTGATAGTTGTGAGGAGAGTGATGATAGTTGTGGGGAGAGTGGTGATAGCTGTGAGGAGATTGGTGATAGCTGTGGAGAGAGTGGTGATAGCTGTGAGGAGAGTGGTGATAGTTGTAGGGAGTGTGGTGATAGTGATAGGTTAGAGATCTCCAGTGAATACTAGAAAGGACTGCCCTTCTAGCATCCAGCCTGTTACTGGGTTTTCGTAACAAGTAGTCAGTATCCTTGTCCAATTATCCATTAGAATTCAGTATGATTCAATAGTGCTTCAGGATTACAACTGGTAGGCTACTAACTAGAGAAATTAAAATTTAATACATTTTTAGTGTCTGGGTTATCAATTTAATTTAATTTTAATCCAGTAACTAAAATAATATCACTTCTCTCGTATACAATAGTATTGTGCTGAAAGCACTTATCACATTTATAATTCTTAAGTCCCGTTTTTGTATATTAACATTTAAAAAGATATTACAAATATGTAACAATTTTTGCGTGTATGTGTGTAAGTGCTCTAAGTGGTTCGCTATGTCTCACGACTCGACTAGACTTAAACAAGTGACTGACAAAGTCCTCAAATAAACTAAACTTCTTAACCATCGGGGCAATCAGAACAGTCTGCTTGAACAATAAAAGAATGCTAAGCCCAATAGCAATATACAAGCAACTGCGACACAGAATCAGGAAAAAGGAAGTAATTTAACGACACTAAGTGGACCATTTTGCAGATCCTCCACAAGTCACAAACTCCCATACTGCTGAATCTAAGTTCAGCATAAGAAACCCCCGACTGGGACAGTACACGATCCAGACAAGTTAGGTCAGAGCTACAGCCAGGACCTGAGTTGCTCAGAGTGTCTATGTGACACACAACCTCAGTACAACGTCGAATATCACTAAGTCTATACAATGTTCTGTGAACAGAGTCTCTAGAACTAACAAGAATAATGAGACAGACGATCTGTCCAACCACCAAGAGAGTCTAGACCAGACTGAATATTTCAGGCGAGGTGAGGACACACCCCCTCGATCACGTGATAGCTCAGTGGACAGCTGCAGCTCAGAAGCAGAAGGCGGCAGTCTAACGAGCCACAAGCGATAATTACAGTAGTTAGACAATCAAGACTTGAACTGAGCACATAATATGTTACATCCTACCTAACCAAAGGAAGCTAAGTCAAATAACAATATAAAGCAATACATTTACAATTTAGCTATTATCGCAAATATAAGCAATATAAAACTATATGAAAAGGTAATACACATGTAATATATATACATACATTGCAACCCATTCAGGGGTTGCAACAACCCCCCCACACACATCATCAACAACGGCTATAATCTCTACAAGACTGTGTCAACATCAACCAGACACCCAAGTTTAATTACATACATTAGCGTTGAATTAAGATATCATTTATATTTTTCATTTTTCATTTTTCTTTAAAGTAAGATAAATATTTCATATTTAATTATTTCATATTTTAAGTATTTATATTTTCTAAATAATAAAGTGTTTATGTTTGACAGTTTTTATTCTTTTTCTATTCAATAATTTTCCTGAGGAGGAGCCAGCCTTGGTAACACTGACTGAAGTTGTTACAGGGCTGAGTAAGCCTTCACAGGCAACACCTGGAATAAATGGAAGGTGTCTGGGGAGAGTGGTGATAGCTGTGTGGAGAGTGGTGATAGTTGTGGGGAGAGTGGTGATAGTTTTAGGGGAGGAGTGGTGATAGTTGTGGGGAGAGTAGTGATAGTTGTGGGAGGGGTGGTGTGTTGTGAGGAGAGTGGCGATAGTTGTGGGGAGAGTGGTGATAGCTGTGGGGAGAGTGGTGATAGCTGTGAGGAGAGTGGTGATAGTTGTGGGGAGAGTGGTGATAGCTGTGGGGAGAGTGGTGATAGCTGTGGGGAGAGTGGTGATAGTTGTGGGGAGAGTGGTGATAGTTTTAGGGGAGAGTGGTGATAGTTGTGGGGAGAGTAGTGATAGTTGTGGGGAGAGTGGTGATAGTTGTGAGAAGAGTGGTGATTTGTTGTGGGGAGAGTAGTGATTATTGTGGGGAGAGTGGTGAGAGTTGTGAAAAAAAGTGGTGATAGTTTTGGGGGGAAAAGTGGTGATAGTTGTGGGGAGGTGGTGATAGTTGTGGGGAGAGTAGTGATTGCTGTGGGGAGAGTGGTGATGTGTGGGGAGATTTGTGATAGTTGTGGGGAGAGTGGTGATAGTTGTGAGGAGAGTGGTGATAGTTGTGGGGGAGAGTGGTGATAGTTGTGAGGAGAGTGGTTTATAGTTGTGAGGAGAGTGGTGATAGTTGTGGGGATGTAGGTGATAGCTGTGAGGAGAGTGGTGATAAGCTGTGAGGCGAGTGGTGACAGTTGTGGGAGAGTGGTGATAGCTGTGAGGAGAGTGGTGATAGCTGTGGAGAGGTGGTGATAGCTGTGAGGAGAGTGGTGAAGTTGTGGGGAGAGTGGTGATAATTGTGGGGAGAGTAGTGATAGTTGTGGGAGAGTGGTGATAGTTTGGGGAGAGTGGTGATTGTTGTGAGAAGAGTGGTGATAGTTGTGAGGAGAGTGGTGATAGCTGTGAGGAGAGTGGTGATACTTGTGAGGAGAGTGGTGATAGTTGCGGGGAGAGTGGTGATAGCTGTGGGGAGAGTGGTGATAGCTATGAGGAGAGTGTTGATAGCTGTGGGGAGAGTTGTGATAGTTGTGGGGAGAGTGGTGATAGCTTCGGGGAGAGTGGTGATACCTGGAGGAGGAGTGGTGGTAGCTTCTGAGGAGAGTGGTGATAGCTGTGGGGTAAGTGGTGACAGCTGAGGAGAAAGTGGTGGTAGCTGTAGAAAGAGTGGTGATAGCTGTGAGGAGAGGGTTTGGGGGTTTGCAGTTGGGACAGTGGTGATAACTGTGGGGAGAGTGGTGATAGCTGTGGGAAGAGTGGTGATAGCTGTGGGGAGAGTGGTGATAGCTGTGTGAAGAGTGGGGATAGCTGTGGGGAGAGTAGTGATATCTGTGAGGAGAGTGGTGATAGCTGTGGGGAGAGTAGTGGTAGCTGTGAGGAGAGTGGTGATAATTGTGGGGAGAGTGGTGACAGCTTAGGAGAGAGTGCTGATAGCTGTAGGGAGAGTGGTGATAACTGTCCGGAGAGTGGTGATAGCTGTGAGGAGAGTGGTGGTAGTTGTGGGGAGAGTGGTGATAGCTGTGCAAAAAGTGGTGATAGCTATGGGGAGAGTGGTGATAGCTGTGAAGAGAGTGGTGATAGCTGTGGGGAGAGTGTTGATAGCTGTGAGGTGAGTGGTGATAGCTGTGGGGAGAGCGGTGATAGCTGTGGGGAGAGTGGTGATAGCAGTGGGAAGAGTGGGGAGAGTGGTCATCACTCAGGGGAGAGTGATCATCACTCAGGGGAGAGTGATCATCACTCAGGGGAGAGTGATCATCACTCAGGGGAGAGTGGTCATCACTCAGGGGAGAGTGGTCATCACTCATGGGAGAGTGGTCATCACTCAGGGGAGAGTGGTCATCACCCAGGGGAGAGCGATCATCACTCAGGGGAGAGTGGTCATCACTCAGCGGAGAATGATCATCACTCAGTGGGGAGTGGTCATCATTCAGGGGAGAGTGGCCATCACTCAGGGGAGAGTGGCCATCACTCAGGGGAGACTGATCATCACTCAGGGGAGAGTGGTCATCACTCAGGGGAGAGTGGCCATCACTCAGGGGAGACTGATCACTCTGGGGAGAGTGATCATCACTCTGGGGAGAGTGGTCATCACTCTGGGGAGAGTGATCATCACTCTGGGGAGAGTGGCCATCACTCAGGGGAGAGTGATCATCACTCAGGGGAGAGTGGTCATCACTCAGGGGAGAGTGATCATCACTCAGGGGAGAGTGATCATCACTCAGGGGAGAGTGGTCATCACTCAGGGGAGAGTGATCATCACTCAGGGGGAGGGGTTCATCACTCAGGGGAGAGTGATCACATCAGGGGGTGGTCATC
>NC_069433.1:40678937-40731150 GCF_026875155.1 Cherax quadricarinatus | reverse complement strand
GGGTTTAAATGATGATGAAAGTATTTTCTTTTTGGGATTTTCTTTCTTTTTTTTGGGTCCCCCTGCCTCGGGGGGAGAACAAATTTGTTGAAATATATATATATAATAATTATATATATTATATATATATATATTATATATTATATATTATATATATAAAATATATATTATATATATGCGCAAGCATTTCCCCCTCTGGGGGCCACGCTGAGCGCTGGGAACGAAAGGGCTGCCCTTGGGCCCCTGGTGGTGTCGATGATCTGGAACCCAGTTTTTTAAGGAAACGTGTGGCATTTTTCCCCCCCCCAATACCCTTTTGTCCCAGGGGGCAAAATTGATACTTTTTGGGCTTATGTCCCTGTACTTGTGATCTTTTACCCCCTCCTTGGTCACGCCCCCCTCCCTTCCCCCCCCCACACTGGTGGATATAGGTGTCACCCAGGGGACACACGGGTTAGTCCATGTAAGAGCTTGCCATTTTCCAAGGATAGATTGATTCCCCAGGACAATTTGCTGGGTGGGGGTATTGTTGGCTGCTGTGTAGGGGCTCCCCCTCAGCGGGCTATCCACTGTAGAAAGGGGTTTTTTTTTTATGTCGTTGCCTCTTGTGTCTTGCTTTTCCACCCCTTGGGTTTTTTGGAACAGTTAAGACCAGTAGACCTTTTTTTATGGTTTTGCGCTTCCCTGCAAATACACGTATTTTCGTGTGAATTGGGCCCAACAAGGCGCAGGCCACGCAATACGGAGGGTTTAGGGTCGAGGCCCTTTCCCCCATTGCCATATGGGAAAAACTGTTTGGAGGAAGTCCTCGGAGTGAGATGCGCTCACAGCCTAGAGACAGTCTCCCTGTCTGATGTTACAGCCCTGAGTTATTGATCCAGTGCTGCGCTAGGGTTTGGTGCTGGAGCAGCAAGAGTCTCCCATTCAGTGATCGCACTGTGTAGTTATGGTCCTGTATTCCTGCTGAGTCACTGAGGTTATGAAGAATTTGTCTTATTAACTCGTTTGATGCTATGGAAGAGTATAGGAAAGCTGGTAGAGTAATCTGGGAGGATCTGCGTACTCCCAGCCCCCCAAGCATGACCGGAAGTGAGGCTTGCAACCACTGTCCATCTTCAAGGGAAGATTAAGATTTCGTTCGGATTTTTAACCCCGGAGGGTTAGCCACCCAGGATAACCCAAGAAAGTCAGTGCGTCATCGAGGACTGAAAGACTCAATACACTCTCTAGCATGGTGTTAAGGAGAGAGTCATATTCCTTGAGTTTCGGATTGCTGAAGGCTGAGGAGCACCTCAGATAGTAGGTTACCTTTGGGATTGACAGGCACCTGGTGAGTAGGTAGAAGGCATCATGTGTATTAATGTCTTACATCCTGCTAATAAGAACATAAGAACATAATGTGGAAAAAGACACTTATGTACAGTTCAGGACATTTATTAAAGGAAACGTTTCGCCACGAGTGGCTTCTTCACCTCCTTAGTTCCATTACTACTACTACTACTACTACAACTACTACTACTACCACCTCTACCCACGCGTCACCTCACCTGACTCCTGCCACTATATATATAAATGTTTTCTTAGTTTTCTCTGGTATACAGCAACAAACCACGGTGCATACAATGAAGAAATCCAACCCTCAGCAGTCCCTACAGACCACAACAACCCAGATAATATCCACTGTTTCGAACCCATCTCCAAAGCAGGCCCTCACCAGGGAGGATCTCGTAGCACTCATCAAGGTGTTCACAGATCTTATTTGCAACACAATCAACTCCACGGAACAACAGAGCGCATTCCGGCAGATGGTCAGTACGCTCCTGAGAGTGTGCTTTCTGACCGAAGAGGAGACAGTGGATGCCATGAATTTGCAGGTTCTCAGAGCGGGCAGGACTCAGTCTCCAGCTTAGGAAACAACATCGATGGAATAACCTCGGTACCAAATCACACCCTCAAGGTCCTACAGTGGAACATTCAGGGCCTGAGGGGCAAACAGCACCTCTTGGTGGAGGCAGTAATTCGGGATCGGATTGATGTCTTGCTACAAGAAACTCTGACTGTCCCGACTATGTGCCCAAGACTACCCGGCTTTGCTGGGTATTTTCGGCACACGGACCCGGGCGTTCACTGCAGAGGCACAGCTGTATTTGTATCCAATACAATACCTCACGAGGTTATAGCCAACCCTGTGGACTGTGGGGAGGATGTCGAGGTACAGGCCATCCTTGTACACATACCTGGGGCGCCCATTACCATCTATAACATCTACAAGAACCCAAGACACACCCTCGACATTGCAGAGCTCCTCGCACTAGCACGCACTGAGTGTATTATTGTGGGTGGAGATTTCAACGCACATCACCCAATGCTGCACTCTCACTCAGCAACCAATGCTGCTGGCAGACACATAGCAATGCTCCTACACGATATTCCAGAGGTAAAGTTGCTAAACAATGGAGACCCCACACACCTGTTGGGTGGCTGCCTCGACCTTACCTTCGGGTCAAGACAACTCGCAGCAGGAGCCGCATGGGAAACCCATCCTCACCTTGTCAGTGACCACTTTGCGCAGTGATCACCACCTTCAACATCAACAGGCCTCCCACAGTTGTGCTGCCTCCTAATGGGACGTAAAGAGGGCCAACTGGAAGGTGTTCCAGGATTATCTTCATGACTGGTGGTCCACATACTCTCTATCTGAAGACTGTGATACGGCTGAACAGGAGCTAATCACTGTTCTCATCCAGGCAGCAGAGTGCGCAATTCCAAAGAAGTCCGCAGGACGCACTCACAAAAGAGACTGGTGGTTCTACAACGACGAGGTGCGGGAGCAGAACCACCGCATCAAACTCTTTTAGGAAGCTATACAGGCGTAACCCTACGGCAGAGAACAGGAATACTCTGAGAGCCATTGTGCAGCATGCCCGCAGAGTCTTTCTCAGAGTAAAAACTGAGAAATGGCTGGAGTGGTGCTCAACATTCGGGCATCACACCACCTTATCTGAGATATGGGGCAAGCTCAACATAGAAAACTGGCAAGAGCAAGCCGAGGCCACCAGCAACCCCAAAACCCATCCCAGGAAGCTGAGAAACTAGTGGAGCTTTTCACTTCCAGGGGAGCATCCACTCAGCTCCCACAGGACATCCGGAATATACAGACGGATCTTCTGCCACAGCGCCAGCTAACGATGCAAGCTGCATGTGAGTCGGAAGATGTGACTGATGAAGACCTCACGGACTTGGAACTCCGACGTGCCATTAAGAACACAGGTGACACTGCCCCGGGCATCGATGGTGTTACATACTCCATGATTGCACGGGCTGGGCAGAGTGGATGGGAGGCCATACTAGACGTCATTAACAAGTCGTGGAGGGCCAGGACACTCCCAGCAGCTTGGAAGAAAGCTACATCGTACCAATTCAAAGCCCAAGGACCCAGGCAGTATGAGACCATATCGCTGACCAGCTGCTTAGCCAAGACTGCTGAGAGGATGGTGTTAAACCGCCTCCTATGGAAACTTGGACCCTCTCATCATCACATATTTGGCTTCACCAAAGGAGTGGGTACAGCAGAGTGCATAACGACTCTACTAAGCCAGATTGCTGACAGTAACAAAAAACCTAGTATTGTCGTCTACCTCGACCTTGAAAAGGCATTTGAGCTAGCCAGCCCCACAGCAATTCTGGCAATACTAGTTCGGAAGGGAATCAAAGGACGCCTCCTGGCCTGGATAGAGTCCTACCTTAGGGGCAGGCAGGCCTGTGTCAGCTTTCAGGGACACTACTCTTCCTTTAAATCCCTGGAAAACGGTATGCCACAAGGAGGTGTGCTCAGTCCTACCCTGTTTAACATCCTTATGCAGGAACTTGTGAGCCTTCCCTTTCATAATGGTACACAGCTCCTCAGCTATGCTGATGATCTTGCACTCGTAGTGAATGGGAAAGGCAATTTAGAACGACAGGCTCAGAGAGCTTTGGACCTAATTACGCAGTCTTGCAAGGAACTAGGCCTCAAGATCTCGGCCGAGAAATCTTTTGCAACGATGTTCAAGGGACAGATCCTGTGAATAGATTACGTATTCAGGATATAGAACTTGAGTGGACAGGCTCCTACCTGTACTTGGGAATCTACATTGATAAAAAGCTGACCTTTCAGAAACAGGCCGAGTATGTCAGGTCACGTGCTCTACTCAGACTCAACGCCATGAGAGCCATGACGAGGCACCGTGCAGGGGCAAGCAAAGATGTACTTCGCTTGTACTATATACAAGCTATACGCTCGCTCATTGACTACGGTGCACCGGCGTTTTGCTCATCTCTTCCGCAGAGCAGGCAAAGAGTGGAGGTCGTACAAAATCAGGCGATAAGAACTATGCTTGGGGCCCCCATCTGGACCAACACAGTATGTCTCAGATCTGAGGCCCGGCTTCCTTCCTTGGCTGACAGAGTAAGATACATAAACGCCTGCAAAGTGGCCACGATTCTGCACAGTCAGCAAGGTACCCCACTAAGGAGACGGATATTGACAACCATGGCACAAGATCCCACACTCTTCACAGACTACTCCTGGATCCGTTCGTTTTGTGCTGCTGGGCGGAAGCTGCTGCCTATACAGCTACTCCTTGAGAAGAGTTGTGACCTTCCTGTTGCTGGGTACCATCCACCACCTCCCTGGCGCCCAGATCCAGCTGATGTTTGCATCATGCAGCTACCCATCTCTAAGCGTCTCTGCAGTCAAGACACTCTGAGCAATCATGCTGAGACAAGCATGGCACTGGCAGAGGGAGGCACATGTGCAGTGTATTTCACAGATGGTTCTGTCGACCCTGACAGGAAGAGAGCAGCAGCTGGACTGTACCACAATGGTCACACACAAGGCTGGCGACTCCCTGACCACTGCACGATCCTTCAAGCTGAGCTGGTGGCGATTCAGCAGGCATTGTCACATGCCCTGCGACATCGACTCCGACCTGTCATACATGTTGATTCCACGTCTGCAATCAATGCCCTCTCCCATCCTCAACCACAGGACAATGTTCACATCATCACATCGATCCTGAGCATAATGACAGCCTTAGAAGTTCAGGGTAACAGATCGACATTGAACTGGATCCCCAGCCATGCTGACATCCGGGGAAATGAGGCGGCAGATGATGCAGCCAAGGCAGCAACAGATTATCCACATGTTGGGATTACTGTCCCAATCAGCCTACGACAGACCAAACTGGTGGCTGCCAGAGCCATGAAACTTATGGGGGAGGTCTTAGGTGATACCCCATCTCAACAGTGGTACCGAGCAGCGACTCAGGGAGAACCCCCTCCATATGATAGAAGCTGGTCCAGAGCGCAGTGTACCGCCATCCATCGGCTTCGTTTGGGCTTTCCCACAGCCAAGATGATGGTAGAAAAGGCTGAGGAGGAGATGTGCCAGTACTGTCAGCACGTTGTTCAGCGGCCCCTAACACACAATCTTCTGGAGTGCGAAGTTACTGAGACACTCTGCAGGCAACTAGGAGTGATATTCCCTCCCGAAGAGGACCCAGAGATGACTGCGGCCACACTAGTGTACCATGGAGTCAACGAACCAGACAAGCTGTTGCCTGTGATAACGACATATCCTCCTCCTCGCTAGTGTCCATAGTTAGGAGTACATACGGTGTTGTCGCTTATGAGATGCACCAGTTGAACTGACCAGAAGAGTGCTTGAACAGCATATGTCGCATCATTGTAGAAACCTTTCTCCCTCGGGAGCCAGAGACGGGTCATCGCAAGATTGAGACCCGTGCCAGGACTACGGTCTTGGCGAACATTATACACACATACATTCTCTGTTTCACACTATGAAACAATGCTCTTCTCCAGACTGAGGGACTGACCACCTCAAAACTTTAAGGGTGATGGACTGATTACATCGTCTTCAAGTATCTTCTGCTTCTATCAACTTTTCTGTACTTGACTGAAGAAGCCTACTGTGTAGGCGAAACGTTTCGAAATAAAGATACCTAACTGTTGCATATGTGTCTTACCTAACAATCTGTCGGTATTTTATACCATTTTAATGTTCAATCATACATTCTCTGTATTAGGACTGAAGAAGCCACTCGTGGCGAAACGTTTCCTTTAATAAATGTCCTGAACTGTACATAAGTGTCTTTTTCCACATCTTGTCGGTATCACCATACCATTTCCTCATAAGAACATAAGGACGAAGAAACACTGCAGCAGGCCTACTGACCCATGCGAGGCAGGTCCAAGTCTCCTACCGGCTTAAGCCAATGCACCCAACCTAGTCAGGTCAGGTCACATTGACTTAAGGGAGGAACACGGCAACCGACCTGGTAGCACAAGCTATCAGGTCCAACTCACACCCACCCACACCCACTCATGTATTTATCCAACCTATTTTTAAAGCTACACAACGTTCTGGCCTCTATAACTGTACTTGGGAGTTCCACTCATCAAGCCTACCAGTCTTCTCTAACACACTAGCCTACCAGTCTTCTCTAACACACTAGCCTACCAGTCTTCTCTAACACACTAGCCTACCAGTCTTCTCTAACACACTAGCCTACCAGTCTTCTCTAACACACTAGCCTACCAGTCTTCTCTAACACACTAGCCTACCAGCTGACCGTACTGTACTTCATCCTGTCTACCACCAACCGATCTTAGCTCCAAGAACTAACCCGCCCAACTACTTACACTACCTCCTTACCACCCACGAAACCACCCTCAATCCACCTAAGAATCCACCCTACCACCCACAATCTCACACTACCACCTAACAATCTACCCATCTTTACCTCCTCTCACAATTTCATTATTCTACCCATCTACATTAATCCTCTATCCACAACCCTCTCTACCAACATCATCACTCTTGTTTAGGTAAGACACATATGCAACATTTAGGTATCTTTATTTCGAAACGTTTCGCCTACACAGTAGGCTTCTTCAGTCGAGTACAGCAAAGTTGATAGAAGCAGAAGAGACTTGAAGACGATGTAATCAGTCCATCACCCTTAAAGTTTTGAGGTGATGGACTGATTACATCGTCTTCAAGTATCTTCTGCTTCATCAACTTTGCTGTACTCTACTGAAGAAGCCTACTGTGTAGGCGAAACGTTTCGAAATAAAGATACCTAACTGTTGCATATGTGTCTTACCTAACAACCTGTCGGTATTTTATACCATTTTATTGTTCATCATCACCCTTCCATCCTTTTCCACTACTCACATTCCCCATTGCACTCTTTAAGGACCACTGCTCATTCACCCTATTCAACTACCCACACAGTCCGCATTCCACTACCCATACTGTCCACATTCCACTACGAACCGTCCACATTCCACTACGCACACAGTCCACATTCCACTATACCACACTGCCCAAAAGAGAGGCACGTATAAACGTATCAAAAGAGGGGATGGGCAGTTAAGAAATCAGTATATTCAATTAAAGAGAGAAATAAAAAAATGGAATAAGAAAAGCAAAAAGGGATTATGAGGCTAAAGTAGCAAGGGATTCGAAGACTAACCCAAAAGATTTCTTTCAGGTCAGATCACTGATAGTGATAAGGATATGTGCGAAATTCTCAACACTTACTTCCCCTCAGTTTTTACTCAGGAAGATACTAGCAGAATACCAGAAATATTAAATTATGTAGAACAGGACGATAAACTATGCATTATTGGAGTAACTAGTGACATGGTCCTCAGACAAATGGATAAATTTTGTGATGAATGGTTTTGAAAACCGACAAGTTGAAGAATTGAGACACTTATGCAACACATGGGAATCTTTATTGAAGAAACGTTTCGCCACACAGTGGCTTCATCAGTCCAATACAAAGTAGAAATTGGTAAGTATAGTAGAAGTTCGAGGTAATCAGTCCCTCAACCTGGATTCGATGTGTTCCGTCCATCACTCTTGTAGGAAGTGCAGCACAGGGCCAGAGAGGTGGCTTATATACTGCAGAACGGTGAGTTGAAGCAGGAGGA
Organism: Cherax quadricarinatus; assembly: GCF_026875155.1. Classification (NCBI taxonomy): domain Eukaryota; kingdom Metazoa; phylum Arthropoda; class Malacostraca; order Decapoda; family Parastacidae; genus Cherax; species Cherax quadricarinatus. Next base: position 40,723,149 of record NC_069433.1, on the reverse strand, counting down.
GGCGGGATCACAGTGGGACCTGCCACTAGTGTAAGTAGCAGGAGGAGGCGGGATCACAGTGGGACCTGCCACTAGTGTAAGTAGCAGGAGGAGGCGGGATCACAGTGGGACCTGCCACTAGTGTAAGTAGCAGGAGGAGGCGGGATCACAGTGGGACCTGCCACTAGTGTAAGTAGCAGGAGGAGGCGGGATCACAGTGGGACCTGCCACTAGTGTAAGTAGCAGGAGGAGGCGGGATCACAGTGGGACCTGACACTAGTGTAAGTAGGTCGTCGTCCAAAGGTTGGGCAAGCGTTGAAGTCTTTGTACCAAGATCCCATGATGTTGCAGTGTCTGACAGATGTGATGTGATGAATGGTACAAAGACTTCAACGCTTGCCCAACCTTTGGACGACGACCTACTTACACTAGTGGCAGGTTCCACTGTGATCCCGCCTCCTCCTGCTTCAAGTCATCTCACCGCAGTATATAAGCCACCTCTCTGGCCCTATGCTGCACTTCCTACAAGAGTGATGGACTGAACACATCGATTCCAGGTTGAGGGACTGATTACCTCAAACTTCTACTCTCCTTACCCACTTCTACTTTGTATTGGACTGATGAAGCCACTGTGTGGCGAAACGTTTCTTCAATAAAGATTCCCATGTGTTGCATAAGTGTCTCAATTCTTCAAATAGATAAATTAAAATGTAACAAATCCCCAGGTCCTGATGAACTCTCTACGAGAGTGTTAAAGGAATGTAAAGAGGAACTTAGCATACCTTTGGCTAATCTTTTCAACATATCACTACAAACTGGCATAGTGCCTGATAAGTGGAAAATGGCATATGTAATACATATTTCCAAGGCAGGAAATTGATTAATGAATCTCAACACGGTTTTACAATGGGGCGTTCCTGTCTTAGGAATTTACTAACTTTCTTCACTATGGTATTTCAGGAGGTAGTATACCTGGAGTATATATGAGAGTTTCGGGGGCCAATGCCCGGTCTGTGACCAGGCCTCATGGTGGATCAGGGCCTGATTAACCTGGCTGTTACTGCTGGCCGCACGTAATCCAACGTACGAGCCACAACCCGGCTGGTCAGGTATCGACTTTAGGTGCTTGTCCAGTGCCTACTTGAAGACAGCCAGGGGTCTGTTTGTAATTCCCCTGATGTATGCTAGGAGGCAGTTGAACAGTCTTGGGCTCCTGACACTTATTTTGTTGTCTCTTAACGTGCTAGTGACACCTCTGCTTTTCATTGGGGGAATGTTGCACCGTCTGCCGAGTCTTTTGCTTTCATGGGGAGTGATTTTCGTGTGCAAGTTTGGTACTAGTCCCTCTTGGATTTTCTAGGTGTATATAATCATGTATCTCTCCTGCCTGCGTTTCAGGGAGTACAGGTTCAGGAACTTCAAGTAATTGAGGTGTTTCATCTCCGTTATGTGCGCCGTGAAGGTTCTCTGTACATTTTCTAGGTCAGCAATTTCACCTGCCTTGAAAGGTGCTGTTACTGTGCAATAATATTCCGGCCTAGATAGAACAAGCGACCTGAAGATTGTCATCATGGGCTTGACATCCCTAGTTTTGAAGGTTCTTGTTATCCATCCTGTCATTTTTCTAGCAGATGCGATTAATACAATGTTATGGTCCTTGAAGGTGAGATCTTCTGACATGATCACTCCCAGGTCTTTGACATTAGTTTCTCACTCTCTTGTGTGGTTGGAATTTGTTTTATATTTCAATGATATTTAAATTTCCTCACGTTTTCCATATTGGAGAAATTGAAATTTCTCATCATTGAACTTCATATTGTTTTCTATAGACAATAAAGATTTGGTTGATGTCCGCCTGGAGTCTTACAGTGTTTTTCAATGGTACTGAATATGATATTGTGTATATGGACTTCAGTAAGGCTTTCGATAAAGTTCCACATCCGAGGCTATTGAGGAAACTTAAGGCACACGGAATGGGAGGAGAATTTTTTCAAGTTAGACTATTTAAATAGGCAGCAGAGAGTTTGCATAAATGGGGAGATATCAGAATGGGGGCACGTCACAAGCGGTGTTCCACAGGGGTCAGTGTTGGGTCAGTGTTGTTTACAATCTACATAAACGATATAGATGAGAGAATAAATAGCGACATAAGCAAATTTGCTGATGACACCAAAATAGGCCGTCCAATTCATTCTAATGATGACATTAGAGCACTACAGGATGATTTGAATAAACTGATGCAGTGGTCGGAGAAGTGGCAGATGCAGTTTAATATTGGCAAATGCAAAATTCTAAATGTTGGACAGGGAAATGACCATGCCACATATAAACTAAATAATGTAGATCTTAATATTATGGGTTGCGAAAGAAATTTAGGAGTACTGGTTAGCAGTAATCTGAAACCAAGACAACAGTGCATAAGTGTTCGCAATAAAGCTAACAGAATCCTTGGCTTCATATCAAGAAGCATAAATAATAGAAGTCCTCAGGTTGTTCTTGTTACACCTGGGGCCATGTCTATGGGCCTGTTGTGGCCCCTTTCCGTAACAAGATGTCGAATCCAGCTCTCGTCTAGTTGTCCTTAGACACACGTCAATTTAATATGGGGATTTTCATTAGTAGACTGATCCGACTAAATAAAAAGTGATCTTTATTATAAAATAACCCATATAAAACATAGTATATGATACAAAGTTCTCTCTTGTAGTGTTATACATAAAAGTTCACGTTGTCTGGGACTAAGTAATCTTCTAGAGCGGGGAATGTATTAAAGGTTGAGTGTCTGAATGTGCTCAGAAGAGTATGAACAAACTCTGAGAGTGTGTGTGGAAACCTACTCAGAGCAAGGGCTGAGAACCTACTCAGAGCAAGAGCTGAAAACCTACTCAGAGCAAGGGCTGAAAACCTACTCAGAGCAAGGGCTGAGAACCTACTCAGAGCAAGGGCTGAAAACCTACTCAGAGCAAGGGCTGAGAACCTACTCAGAGCAAGGGCTGAGAACCTACTCAGAGCAAGGGCTGAGAACCTACTCAGAGCAAGGGCTGAGAACCTACTCAGAGCAAGGGCTGAGAACTACTCAGAGCAAGGGCTGAGAACCTACTCAAAGCAAGGGCTGAGAACCTACTCAGAGCAAGGGCTGAGAACCTACTCAGAGCAAGGGCTGAGAACCTACTCAGAGCAAGGGCTGAGAACCTACTCAGAGCAAGGGCTGAGAACCTACTCAGAGCAAGGGCTGAGAACCTACTCAGAGCAAGGGTGGTGAACCTACTCAGAGCAAGGGCTGAGAACCTACTCAGAGCAAGGGTGGTGAACCTACTCAGAGCAAGGGTGGTGAACCTACTCAGAGCAAGGGCTGAGAACCTACTCTGAGCAAGGGTGGTGAACCTACCCTGAGCAAGGGTGGTAAACCTACTCTGAGCAAGAGTGGTGAACCTACTCTGAGCAAGGGCTGAAAACCTACTCAGAGCAAGGGTGGTGAACCTACTCTGAGCAAGGGTGGTAAACCTACTCTGAGCAAGAGTGGTGAACCTACTCTGAGCAAGGGCTGAAAACCTACTCAGAGCAAGGGTGGTGAACCTACCCTGAGCAAGGGTGGTAAACCTACTCTGAGCAAGAGTGGTGAACCTACTCTGAGCAAGGGCTGAAAACCTACTCAGAGCAAGGGTGGTGAACCTACCCTGAGCAAGGGTGGTAAACCTACTCTGAGCAAGGGTGGTGAACCTACTCTGAGCAAGGGCTGAAAACCTACTCAGAGCAAGGGTGGTGAACCTACTCTGAGCAAGAGTGGTGAACCTACTCTGAGCAGGTGCTGTGAACCTACTGCTGGTACCACTGAGTGGTAAGCCGACGTCACGTTGGTCAAGTGACTGAGGGAGACTAAGTACCTGAAGTGCTAACCGGTACTTACACTAGTGGTTTCCCACTACATGACAATATTAACAACTGCTAACAAATCATAATATAATACAATATTAACATTAGCATATTCTATTATAAAATATAACGGGTATGGCCATACTCGTAACACCTCCCCCCTCACCACCGCTCGTAACACCTCCCCCCTCACCACCGCTCGTAACACCTCCCCCCTCACGACCCTCACGACCCTCACCACCGCAGGTCGCACCAAGAAAAGTAACAAGTTTTCTACTTTTTAAACCTAAGAACATTTCAAACCAAAAAAACTATTTCACAAAAAGGTAAGTCTCATGAGCCATGATGCTTTGAATTTCAGTGTCTGTCACTATAACATGCTTCATACACTTGGGCTGCACATCAGCGTATCTGCGTACATGTAGACAGCAACAGGCAGATCATGACTTCACAGAGCTTCACAGTAGTGGACAAGACCGCATTTCATCAGTCTTGAGTGAAGGAGATAATATTCCGCTCCTACAGTGGTAGTGGAATACATTGCAGTGAGGACCTCTGTCACGACAACTGCGTTATGAAAAGGTAGAGTGACAAGGTGTGTGGGAGGGTGGCGTCAGGTCTGCATACCGCGCCATCATAACATCTCTATAACACCTTACACTCAGCTCCAGCTGTCTCCATGATTTACCAATACACAACACTACTGTTAATATATGAAAAGTTGTTAAATATGAGCAAAAGAGGAAATATATTGGCTATTAAATAAAAAATTTTTAAATAAATCTTAAATAGTATATAAAACAGTCTAATTTTGTCATATTCAGACTTATTATGCATCTTCAAGGCTATTTATACTTAAAATTCCTTAAGGAAATATTTTTGGTTCAAAATCTATTTTGTACTAACAGTTCAGCTGTCAAAACTTATCTCCATCTTTTTATCACAAATATAGAGGGAGTTCAGTACTTAAACTGTATTAGATAAGTACTTATGTAACTTTGCTTTTAATTCTCAATTATAGTCAAGGACGCAGAAAATGCGTCAGCTTACATGAATCAAGTCTAGGACAAACAAATGGAGTTGAGAAAAAAAAAAAAAAAACACCCGACCGCTCAGGTCGGATACACGTCATCTCCTTCAACAAAGTCTTGATAAGGGAACAAACTTGAAGACAATAACAAATGTAATTAGCAGACAAGCTTCTGGACCTCGATGAGAGAATATTTGCCGTCAGAACACACAACAATACTACGAGTGAGGTGCACTTGCAACACCAGGACCCGACCACGTACCAGGTGGATGGAAACTACCCAGAATCTCTAAGTGAAGACTAGAAATTCTAACAGATCGCTTTCCTCTGCGACCTCTGCCAGCTCTATGAGCAGGTTAAGAAAGGGTTACTGGAAGACGAGAGGCGAGACAATATGGGAAATCTACCACGATATTTCCACTCAGCTTTCTTGTATAATAATCAAGTGACTTAAAGGACGTGTCAAGCAGCACTCTGGAGAGAAAGTCCAACTTTAAGTGCCTGTAGGAAGTCTGCTTCCACAAGTTCTGCCATTGTCGGTGCTCCAATTCATGAAGAACAAAATCTTGTGCGAAGCTCTGCAGACATCAAGAAGTCTGGTTAATAGTCGTTCCGCTGTGTACTCGGGTCTGGCTGCTTGATACCTGTGACCCTGAAGGTGGGACCAACAGTGGGCATCTGTGACTGCCTCAGCCAGTAAGCAGTGCAGTCCTCAGTGTCATAACCCACAGCCAGGACACCATGGTCCAGCTGCTCAGATACATTTTGGTTCATCATAATCATGACAAACGGGAATGAACTACGTGAAACCATCAATGGCAACAAAACAGGTCCAACAGTAGCAACAGCTTTCTTCAAAGCTTCTTCACTTTCCTCGCTAATCAAAAAGTCATTGTCTCCACACCTGACTAGCATGGGTAATACCAACATTTGTCATCCTCAGCTTCATAGGGGATGCATCTTCGGCGTCATTTCCACGTTGTCGCCATTATCACACTTGACAGAACAATCAACCAGGTTCTGCTCAGAGGGACTCACCAGTTATTCCAGTCTGGCGGAAATACGGACTCCTGCTCAGGGACTAACTTGTGATACAGAGGCTAGTGTGTCAGAAGTGTATGCTGACTTCTGCTCAGGGACTAGCTTATACGACAGTGGCTAGTATGTCAGGAGGCGTATGCAGGCTTCTGCTCAGGTACTAGCTTATTAAACAGACTAGTGTGTCAGAAGGCGTGCATGAAATATAAATCCTGGGAGTGAATTTTTTCCCAGGCACCAAGAACAACGACGTCTTGAAGAAAAAACGAAGAGCTTCCTGAAGTGTCCGTCGAGTCTACTCTCATGTCCCTCTGCTGGACTGGTGTACCTTCAAAACAACCTCTTCCAGGTGATGAAGGAAACTAAGCGCAATGTTCCGACGAAAAGATGCAGCAGCACGAGACAATGTGGCGGAAACCGTTGAATTCAAGGTTATCTTGGGGTTCAGACAAACCGTTCCTCTATGTCTCCTCTCAGCTGAGCCATAACACAAGTTGCTGAAGCAACGGCTCAGTAACAGACAGGACAACAACCGTTGGCTCATACATGGGGAAAGCAATACGAGAAATCACATGTCCCTTGCCGTGATAAGTCCGACTCAGAAAGTGACTTTCCCGTCGGCTGTCAAAACTGTTGTCTCAAATGACAGTACTTTGACCACTCTTATTACTCCTGTAGGCAAATATGTTGAATTCTCAGTCAGCCATGACTAGCGTAACCCATGACTGTTGTCCAAGAGTAGCCCCTGTAATTTTTTTCTCATCTCTCAACACTCATTACCGAGGGCCAAAGGTGATAAGAATATATCACTATACTTTTTCCATAAAAGCTTAATCAAATACAAGTCTTGTTTCTCATTTTAGTCTTCACGTCTGCAAGTTGACAATAAGACCAATGAGACCAACAGCACTACAAAGATTTCTTTATACAGAAATCACACAAAGAGGCACCAGCAGTATTAGCTAGAGCAGTAGCTGAACCAACAATGCCAACAAGGCTGCAGAACAGATTAATGGAGTCCACATTAACCCGCAGCGGACATAAAGGAACCAGAGTAGGTTCTGTTCCTAAATGTCATCACTTAACTTGTATCCCTTCAGAACAGCAGTGACTCACCGAAAATGACTGAAATTATTGGTCATACTAGGGGTGCGAACAGCAGCACCAACCATGCTAGCTCCCAAGCACCGAGAGGGAGACGAGCCAATCTTCAGAGCTCCAAACGTATAGGGGGACACCAAGAATCTGCCAAAAGCAATCCTTTTGCTCGACTCAGTAATGGTGTCGCCAATACCATATTATTATTATAATCAAAAGGAAGCGCTAAGCCACAAGGGCTATATAGCCGCCAATACCATAGCAATGGGGAGAGAAGGTAGAGACATTCTCGACAGCCCCTTATACCCCGTAGTTGCTTGTCTTCTGGATGAGTGGTATGTGAGAGCCAAACATCAGTAGCCATCATTGCTGGGAGTCTATATTAACACTCAAGTTACCAATTTCCCGCTCTAGAGATTTCTCTATACAGAAAGTAAAATATTAAGTTGGGACCATAGCTCCCTTATCTGATGCTTCAGAACTTCAGCAGGAAAGTATACTTGTACCTCCGAAAGTTCTCACATTATGAAAATATGTTTTTACTCCACAAGAGAGGAAACTACTCCGGGTGTTCGAATGTAGACATAGTCGGTCGAAATGGCCATTGTCTACAACACCTTGGATCAAAAGGCCTCCCGGACAGGCATCCCATTTGTTACAGCTGGGGCCATGTCTATGGGCCTGTTTTGGCCCCTTTCCGTAACAAGATGTCGAATCCAGCTCTCGTCTAGTTGTCTTAGACACATGTCAATTTAATATGGGGATTTTCATTAGTAGACTGATCCGACTAAATAAAAAGTGATCTTTATTATAAAATAACCCATATAAAACTTAGTATATGATACAAAGTTCTCTCTTGTAGTGTTATACATAAAAGTTCACGTTGTCTGGGACTAAGTAATCTTCTAGAGCGGGGAATGTATTAAAGGTTGAGTGTCTGAATGTGCTCAGAAGAGTATGAACAAACTCTGAGAATGTGTGTGGAAACCTACTCAGAGCAAGGGCTGAGAACCTACTCAGAGCAAGAGCTGAAAACCTACTCAGAGCAAGGGCTGAAAACCTACTCAGAGCAAGGGCTGAGAACCTACTCAGAGCAAGGGCTGAGAACCTACTCAGAGCAAGGGCTGAAAACCTACTCAGAGCAAGGGCTGAAAACCTACTCAGAGCAAGGGCTGAGAACCTACTCAGAGCAAGGGCTGAGAACCTACTCAGAGCAAGGGCTGAGAATCTACTCAGAGCAAGGGCTGAGAATCTACTCAGAGCAAGGGCTGAGAATCTACTCAGAGCAAGGGCTGAGACCTACTCAGAGCAAGGGCTGAGAATCTACTCAGAGCAAGGGCTGAGAATCTACTCAGAGCAAGGGCTGAGAATCTACTCAGAGCAAGGGCTGAGAATCTACTCAGAGCAAGGGCTGAGAACCTACTCAGAGCAAGGGCTGAGAATCTACTCAGAGCAAGGGCTGAGAATCTACTCAGAGCAAGGGCTGAGAACCTACTCAGAGCAAGGGCTGAGAACCTACTCAGAGCAAGGGCTGATAACCTACTCAGAGCAAGGGCTGAGAACCTACTCAGAGCAAGGGCTGAGAACCTACTCAGAGCAAGGGCTGAGAACCTACTCAGAGCAAGAGCTGAGAACCTACTCAGAGCAAGGGCTGAGAACCTACTCAGAGCAAGGGCTGAGAACTACTCAGAGCAAGGGCTGAGAACCTACTCAGAGCAAGAGCTGAGAACCTACTCAGAGCAAGGGCTGAGAACCTACTCAGAGCAAGGGCTGAGAACCTACTCAGAGCAAGAGCTGAGAAACCTACTCAGAGCAAGGGCTGAGAACCTACTCAGAGCATAGGGCTGAGAACCTACTCAGAGCAAGGGCTGAGAACCTACTCAGAGCAAGGGCTGAGAACCTACTCAGAGCAAGGGCTGAGAACTACTCAGAGCAAGGGCTGAAAACCTACTCAGAGCAAGGGCTGAGAACCTACTCAGAGCAAGGGCTGAAAACCTACTCAGAGCAAGGGCTGAGAACCTACTCAGAGCAAGAGCTGAGAACCTACTCAGAGCAAGGGCTGAAAACCTACTCAGAGCAAGGGCTGAGAACCTACTCAGAGCAAGGGTGGTGAACCTACCCTGAGCAAGGGTGGTGAACCTACTCAGAGCAAAGCTGAGAACCTACTCAGATTATTATTATAATCAAAAAGAAGCGCTAAGCCACAAGGACTATACAGCGAACCTACTCAGAGCAAGAGCTGAGAACCTACTCAGAGCAAGGGCTGAGAACCTACTCAGAGCAAGGGCTGAGAACCTACTCAGAGCAAGGGCTGAGAACCTACTCAGAGCAAGGGTGGTGAACCTACCCTGAGCAAGGGTGGTGAACCTACTCAGAGCAGGGCTGAGAACCTACTCAGAGCAAGAGCTGAGAACCTACTCAGAGCAAGGGCTGAGAACCTACTCAGAGCAAGGGCTGAGAACCTACTCAGAGCAAGGGCTGAGAACCTACCCTGAGCAAGGGCTGAGAACCTACTCAGAGCAAGGGCTGAGAACCTACTCAGAGCAAGGGTGGTGAACCTACCCTGAGCAAGGGTGGTGAACCTACTCAGAGCAGGGCTGAGAACCTACTCAGAGCAAGAGCTGAGAACCTACTCAGAGCAAGGGCTGAGAACCTACTCAGAGCAAGGGCTGAGAACCTACTCAGAGCAAGGGCTGAGAACCTACTCAGAGCAAGGCTGAGAACCTACCCTGAGCAAGGGCTGAGAACCTACTCAGAGCAAGGGCTGAGAACCTACTCAGAGCAAGGGCTGAGAACCTACTCAGAGCAAGGGCTGAGAACCTACTCAGAGCAAGGGCTGAGAACCTACTCAGAGCAAGGGCTGAGAACCTACCCTGAGCAAGGGCTGAGAACCTACTCAGAGCAAGGGCTGAGAACCTACTCAGAGCAAGGGCTGAGAACCTACCCTGAGCAAGGGCTGAAAACCTACTCAGAGCAAGGGCTGAGAACCTACTCAGAGCAAGAGCTGAGAACCTACTCAGAGCAAGGGCTGAAAACCTACTCAGAGCAAGGGCTGAGAACCTACTCAGAGCAAGGGCTGAAAACCTACTCAGAGCAAGGGCTGAGAACCTACTCAGAGCAAGAGCTGAGAACCTACTCAGAGCAAGGGCTGAAAACCTACTCAGAGCAAGGGTGGTGAACCTACCCTGAGCAAGGGTGGTGAACCTACTCAGAGCAAAGCTGAGAACCTACTCAGATTATTATTATAATCAAAAAGAAGCGCTAAGCCACAAGGACTATACAGCGAACCTACTCAGAGCAAGAGCTGAGAACCTACTCAGAGCAAGGGCTGAGAACCTACTCAGAGCAAGGGCTGAGAACCTACTCAGAGCAAGGGCTGAGAACCTACTCAGAGCAAGGGTGGTGAACCTACCCTGAGCAAGGGTGGTGAACCTACTCAGAGCAGGGCTGAGAACCTACTCAGAGCAAGAGCTGAGAACCTACTCAGAGCAAGGCTGAGAACTACTCAGAGCAAGGGCTGAGAACCTACTCAGAGCAAGGGCTGAGGAACCTACCCTGAGCAAGGGCTGAGAACCTACTCAGAGCAAGGGCTGAGAACCTACTCAGAGCAAGGGTGGTGAACCTACCCTGAGCAAGGGTGGTGAACCTACTCAGAGCAGGGCTGAGAACCTACTCAGAGCAAGAGCTGAGAACCTACTCAGAGCAAGGGCTGAGAACCTACTCAGAGCAAGGGCTGAGAACCTACTCAGAGCAAGGGCTGAGAACCTACTCAGAGCAAGGGCTGAGAACCTACTCAGAGCAAGGGCTGAGAACCTACTCAGAGCAAGGGTGCTGAACCTACTCAGAGCAAGGGCTGAGAACCTACTCAGAGCAAGGGCTGAGAACCTACTCAGAGCAAGGGCTGAGAACCTACTCAGAGCAAGGGCTGAGAAACCTACTCAGAGCAAGGGTGGTGAAACCTAGTCAGAGCAAGGGCTGAGAACCTACTCAGAGCAAGGGCTGAGAACCTACTCAGAGCAAGGGCTGAGAACCTACTCTGACCAAGGGTGGTGAACCTACTCTGAGCAAGGGCTGAAAACCTACTCAGAGCAAGGGTGGTGAACCTACTCTGAGCAAGAGTGGTGAACCTACTCTGAGCAGGTGCTGTGAACCTACTGCTGGTACCACTGAGTGGTAAGCCGACGTCACGTTGGTCAAGTGACTGAGGGAGACTAAGTACCTGAAGTGCTAACCGGTACTTACACTAGTGGTTTCCCACTACATGACAATATTAACAACTGCTAACAAATCATAATATAATACAATATTAACATTAGCATATTCTATTATAAAATATAACGGGTATGACCATACTCGTAACAGTTCTTCAACTCTATATATCCTTGGTTAGGCCTCATTTAGACTATGCTGCTCAGTTCTGGTCACCGTATTACAGAATGGATATAAATGCTCTGGAAAACGTACAAAGGATGATGACAAAGATGATCCCATGTATCAGAAATCTTCCCTATGAGGATAGACTGAGGGCCCTGAATCTGCACTCTCTAGAAAGGTTTAGAAATAGTGGAGATATGATTGAGGTATATAAATGGAAGACAGGATTTAATAAAGGGGACGTAAATAGCGTGCTAAAAGTATCTAGCCTAGACAGGAGTCACAGCAATCGTTTTAAATTGGAAAAATTCAGATTCAGGAAGGATATAGGAAAGCACTGGTTTGGTAATAGAGTTGTGGATGAGTGGAACAAACTCCCGAGTACCGTCATAGAAGCTAAGACGTTGTGTAGTTTTAAAAATAGGTTGGATAAATACATGAGTGGATGTGGGTGGGTATTACAACCCAGGAGTCCAAATGGCCTGTTATCCTGGGTGTAAAGGGAGCAAAATAAACACAGCAGAAAACTTTTGACTTATATTATCCTTCACCAATTTAGAACAGAAGTATGTACACTATATACACTATATACAGTGATAGATATTAGTGCACTCCACGGTAAGCAAGGCAGAATAGACGCCACTAGAGAGCAGACCGTGCTTCTACCAGCTCTAGAATGGGAATGACAAAGGCAGACAGGAGAGTGGTACCCACATAACCTCTGTGATTGCCAAAATCATCTTCTTATTGGCTGGAACCTGGGTACTGGTTGAACGACGGGGCCCCATCGTCAACCCTCAGTCACCTGGTTCGCTGGTTGGGGGAGATAACCTGTAAATAAGGGTGTGTACAGGCGCCGAATAAAGGTTACGTACTCCTTGCATGCCACAGTGGGTGTGAGTTGGACCTGACTAGCTTGTGCTGCTGGGTCTGGTGCCATGCTCCTTCCTTAAGTGAATGTGACTGACCTGACTGGGTCAAGGAACCGGCATAAGCCAGTGGGAGAATAGGACCTGCCTCTCATGGGCAAGTAGCCCTGCTGCAGTGTTTCTTCTTTTTTATGTTATTACATTCCACTACCCACACTGTCAACATTCCACTACCCACACAGTCCACATTCCACTACCCACACAGTCCACATTCCACTACCCACACAGTCCACATTCCACTATCCACACAGTCCACATTCCACTACCCACACAGTCCACATTCCACTACCCACACAGTCCACATTCCACTACCCACACAGTCCACATTCCACTACCCACACAGTCCACATTCCACTATCCACACAGTCCACATTCCACTACCCACACAGTCCACATTCCACTACTACACAGTCACATTCCACTACCCACACACAGTCCACATTCCACTCCCACACACAGTCCACATTCCACTACCCACAGAGTCCACATTCCACTACCCACACAGTCCACATTCCACTCCCCACACAGTCCACATTCCACTACGCACACAGTCCACATTCCACTACCCACAGAGTCCACATTCCACTACCCACACAGTCCACATTCCACTACCCACAGAGTCCATATTCCACTACCCACACAGTCCACCTTCCACTACACACACAGTCCACATTCCACTACCCACACTGTCAACATTCCACTACCCACACAGTCCACATTCCACTACCCACACTGTCAACATTCCACTACCCACACAGTCCAAATTCCACTACGCACACTGTCAACATTCCACTACCCACACAGTCCACGTTCCTCTACCCACACTGTCAACATTCCACTACCCACACTGTCAACATTCCACTACCCACACTGTCAACATTCCACTACCCACACAGTCCACGTTCCACTACACACACTGTCAACATTCCACTACCCACACAGTCCATATTCCACTACCCAAACAGTCCACATTCCACTACCCACAGAGTCCACATTCCACTACCCACACAGTCCACGTTCCACTACCCACACAGTCCACATTCCACATTCCACTACCCACACAGTCCACATTCCAATACCCACACAGTCCACATTCCACTACCCACACAGTCCACATTCAACTACCCACAGAGTCCACATTCCACTACCAACACAGTCCACGTTCCACTACCCACACAATCCACATTCCACTACCCACAGAGTCCACATTCCAATACCCACACAGTCCACCTTCCACTACACACACAGTCCACATTCACTACTCACACAGTCCACGTTCCACTACCCACACTGTCAACATTCCACTACCCACACTGTCAACATTCTACTACCCACACAGTCCACATTCCACTACCCACACTGTCAACATTCCACTACCCACACAGTTCACATTCCTTTACCCACACTGTCAACATTCCACTACCCACACTGTCAACATTCCACTACCCACACAGTCCACATTCCACTACCCAAACTGTCAACATTCCACTACCCACACAGTCAACATTCCTCTACCCACACTGTCAACATTCCACTACTCACACAGTCCACGTTCCACTACCCACACTGTCAACATTCCACTACCCACACAGTCCTCCTTCCACAACACACACAGTCCACATTCCACTAACACAGTCCACGTTCCACTACCCACACTGTCAACATTCCACTACCCACAGAGTCCACGTTCCACTACCCACACTGTCAATATTCCACTACCCCCACAGTACACATTCCACTACCCACACAGTCCACATTCCACTACCCACACTGTCAACATTCCACTACCCACACAGTGCACATTCCACTACCCACACAGTCCACATTCCACTACCCACAGAGTCCACATTCCACTACCCACACAGTCCACCTTCCACTACACACACAGTCCACATTCCACTACTCACACAGTCCACGTTCCACTACCCACACTGTCAACATTCCACTACCCACACTGTCAACATTCTACTACCCACACAATCCACATTCCACTACCCACACTGTCAACATTCCACTACCCACACAGTCCACATTCCACTACCCACACTGTCAACATTCCACTACCCACACAGTTCACATTCCTCTACCCACACTGTCAACATTCCACTACCCACACTGTCAACATTCCACTACCCACACAGTCCACATTCCACTACCCACACTGTCAACATTCCACTACCCACACAGTCCACATTCCTCTACCCACACTGTCAAACATTCCACTACTCACACAGTCCACGTTCCACTACCCACACTGTCAACATTCCACTACCCACACAGTCCACCTTCCACTACACACACAGTCCACATTCCACTAAACACAGTCCACGTTCCACTACCCCACACTGTCAACATTCCACTACCCACAGAGTCCACGTTCCACTACCCACACTGTCAACATTCCACTACCCCCACAGTACACATTCCACTACCCACACAGTAAACATTCCACTACCCACACTGTCAACATTCCACTACCCCACAGTCCACATTCCACTACCACACTGTCAAAATTCCACTACCCACACAGTCCACATTCCACTACCCACACTGTCAACATTCCACTACCCACACAGTCCACATTCCTCTACCCACACTGTCAACATTCCACTACTCACACAGTCCACGTTCCACTACCCACACTGTCAACATTCCACTACCCACACAGTCCACCTTCCACTACACACACAGTCCACATTCCACTAACACAGTCCACGTTCCATACCCACACTGTCAACATTCCACTACCCACAGAGTCCACGTTCCACTACCCACACTGTCAACATTCCACTACCCCCACAGTACACATTCCACTACCCACACAGTCCACATTCCACTACCCACACTGTCAACATTCCACTACCCCCACAGTCCACATTCCACTACCCACACTGTCAACATTCCACTACCCCCAGTCCACATTCCACTACCCACACTGTCAACATTCCACTACCCCCACAGTACACATTCCACTACCCACACTGTCAACATTCCACTACCCACACAGTACACATTCCACTACCCACACAGTCCACATTCCACTACCCACACTGTCAACATTCCACTACTCACACAGTCCACGTTCCACTACCCACACTGTCAACATTCCACTACCCACACAGTCCACCTTCCACTACACACACAGTCCACATTCCACTAACACAGTCCACGTTCCACTACCCACACAGTCCACCTTCCACTACACACACAGTCCACATTCCACTACTCACACAGTCCACGTTCCACTACCCACACTGTCAACATTCCACTACCCACACTGTCAACATTCCACTACCCACACAGTCCACATTCCACTACTCACACTGTCAACATTCCACTACCCGCACACTCCACATTCCACTACGCACACTGTCAACATTCCACTACCCACACAGTCCACGTTCCTCTACCCACACTGTCAACATTCCACTACCCACACTGTCAACATTCCACTACCCACACTGTCAACATTCCACAACCCACACAGTCCACGTTCCACTACCCACACTGTCAACATTCCACTACCCACACAGTCCATATTCCAATACCCACACAGTCCACATTCCACTACCCACAGAGTCCACATTCCACTACCCACACAGTCCACGTTCCACTACCCACACAGTCCACATTCCACTACCCACACAGTCCACATTCCAATACCCACACATTCCACATTCCACTACCCACACAGTCCACATTCAACTACCCACAGAGTCCACATTCCACTACCAACACAGTGCACGTTCCGCTACCCACACAATCCACATTCCATTACCCACAGAGTCCACATTCCACTACCCACACAGTCCACCTTCCACTACCCACACAGTCCACATTCCACTACTCACACAGTCCACGTTCGACTACCCACACTGTCAAACATTCCACTACCACACTGTCAACATTCTACTACCCACACAGTCCACATTCCACTACCCACACTGTCAACATTCCACTACCCACACAGTCCACATTCTACTACCCACACTGTCAACATTCCACTACCCACACAGTTCGCATTCCTCTACCCACACTGTCAACATTCCACTACCCACACTGTCAACATTCCACTACCCACACAGTCCACATTCCACTACCCACACTGTCAACATTCCACTACTCACACAGTCCACATTCCTCTACCCACACTGTCAAAATTCCACTACTCACACAGTCCACGTTCCACTACCCACACTGTCAACATTCCACTACCCACACAGTCCTCCTTCCACTACACACACAGTCCACATTCCACTAACACAGTCCACGTTTCCACTACCCACACTGTCAACATTCCACTACCCACAGAGTCCACGTTCCACTACCCACACTGTCAACATTCCACTACCCCCACAGTACATATTCCACTACCCACACAGTCCACACTCCACTACCCACACTGTCAACATTCCTCTACCCACAGAGTCCACATTCCACTACCCACACAGTCCACCTTCCACTACACACACAGTCCACATTCCACTACTCACACAGTCCACGTTCCACTACCCATACTGTCAACATTCCACTACCCACACTGTCAACATTCTACTACCCACACAGTCCACATTTCCACTACCACTCTGTCAACATTCCACTTCCCACACAGTCCACATTCCACTACCACACTGTCAACATTCCACTACCCACACAGTTCACATTCCTCTACCCACACTGTCAACATTCCACTACCCACACTGTCAACATTCCACTACCCACACAGTCCACGTTCCACTACCCACACTGTCAACATTCCACTACCCACACTGTCAACATTCCACTACCCACACAGTCCACATTCCACTACCCACACTGTCAACATTCCACTACCCACACAGTCCAAATTCCACTAAGCACACTGTCAACATTCCACTACCCCACACAGTCCACGTTCCTCTACCCACACTGTCAACATTCCACTACCCACACTGTCAACATTCCACTACCCACACTGTCAACATTCCACTACCCACACAGTCCACGTTCCACTACACACACTGTCAACATTCCACTACCCACACAGTCCATATTCCACTACCCAAACAGTCCACATTCCACTACCCACAGAGTCCACATTCCACTACCCACACAGTCCACGTTCCACTACCCACACAGTCCACATTCCACATTCCACTACCCACACAGTCCACATTCCAATACCCACACAGTCCACATTCCACTACCCACACAGTCCACATTCAACTACCCACAGAGTCCACATTCCACTACCAACACAGTCCACGTTCCACTACCCACACAATCCACATTCCACTACCCACAGATTCCACATTCCAATACCCACACAGTCCACCTTCCACTACACACACAATCCACATTCACTACTCACACAGTCCACGTTCCACTACCCACACTGTCAACATTCCACTACCCACACTGTCAACATTCTACTACCCACACAGTCCACATTCCACTACCCACACTGTCAACATTCCACTACCCACACAGTTCACATTCCTTTACCCACACTGTCAACATTCCACTACCCACACTGTCAACATTCCACTACCCACACAGTCCACATTCCACTACCCACACTGTCAACAATCCACTACCCACACAGTCCACATTCCTCTACCCACACTGTCAACATTCCACTACTCACACAGTCCACGTTCCACTACCCACACTGTCAACATTCCACTACCCACACAGTCCTCCTTCCACTACACACACAGTCCACATTCCACTAACACAGTCCACGTTCCACTACCCATACTGTCAACATTCCACTACCCACAGAGTCCACGTTCCACTACCCACACTGTCAACATTCCACTACCCCCACAGTACACATTCCACTACCCACACAGTCCACATTCCACTACCCACACTGTCAACATTCCACTACCCACACAGTGCACATTCCACTTCCCACACAGTCCACATTCCACTACCCACAGAGTCCACATTCCACTACCCACACAGTCCACCTTCCACTACACACACAGTCCACATTCCACTACTCACACAGTCCACGTTCCACTACCCACACTGTCAACATTCCACTACCCACACTGTCAACATTCTACTACCCACACAATCCACATTCCACTACCCACACTGTCAACATTCCACTACCCACACAGTCCACATTCCACTACCCACACTGTCAACATTCCACTACCCACACAGTTCACATTCCTCTACCCACACTGTCAACATTCCACTACCCACACTGTCAATATTCCACTACCCACACAGTCTACATTCCACTACCCACACTGTCAACATTCCACTACCCACACAGTCCACATTCCTCTACCCACACTGTCAACATTCCACTACTCACACAGTCCACGTTCCACTACCCACACTGTCAACATTCCACTACCTACACAGTCCACCTTCCACTACACACACAGTCCACATTCCACTAACACAGTCCACGTTCCACTACCCACACTGTCAACATTCCACTACCCACAGAGTCCACGTTCCACTACCCACACTGTCAACATTCCACTACCCCCACAGTACACGTTCCACTACCCACACAGTCCACATTCCACTACCCACACTGTCAACATTCCACTACCCCCACAGTCCACATTCCACTACCCACACTGTCAACATTCCACTACCCACACAGTCCACATTCCACTACCCACACTGTCAACATTCCACTACCCACACAGTCCACATTCCTCTACCCATACTGTCAACATTCCACTACTCACACAGTCCACGTTCCACTACCCACACTGTCAACATTCCACTACCCACACAGTCCACCTTCCACTACACACACAGTCCACATTCCACTAACACAGTCCACGTTCCACTACCCACACTGTCAACATTCCACTACCCACAGAGTCCACGTTCCACTACCCACACTGTCAACATTCCACTACCCCCACAGTACACATTCCACTACCCACACAGTCCACATTCCACTACCCACACTGTCAACATTCCACTACCCCCACAGTCCACATTCCACTACCCACACTGTCAACATTCCACTACCCCCACAGTCCACATTCCACTACCCACACTGTCAACATTCCACTACCCCCACAGTACACATTCCACTACCCACACTGTCAACATTCCACTACCCACACAGTACACATTCCACTACCCACACAGTCCACATTCCACTACCCACACTGTCAACATTCCACTACTCACACAGTCCACGTTCCACTACCCACACTGTCAACATTCCACTACCCACACAGTCCACCTATCACTACACACACAGTCCTCATTCCACTAACACAGTCCACGTTCCACTACCCACACAGTCCACCTTCCACTACACACACAGTCCACATTCCACTACTCACACAGTCCACGTTCCACTACCCACACTGTCAACATTCCACTACCCACACTGTCAACATTCCACTACCCACACAGTCCACATTCCACTACCCACACTGTCAACATTCCACTACCCACACAGTCCACATTCACTACGCACACTGTCAAACATTCACTACCCACACAGTCCACGTTCCTCTACCCACACTGTCAACATTCCAGTACCCACACTGTCAACATTCCACTACCCACACTGTCAACATTCCACTACCCACACAGTCCACGTTCCACTACCCACACTGTCAACATTCCACTACCCACACAGTCCATATTCCACTACCCACACAGTCCACATTCCACTACCCACAGAGTCCACATTCCACTACCCACACAGTCCACGTTCCACTACCCACACAGTCCACATTCCACTACCCACACAGTCCACATTCCAATACCCACAAAGTCCACATTCCACTACCCACACAGTCCACATTCAACTACCCACAGAGTCCACATTCCACTACCAACACAGTCCACGTTCCGCTACCCACACAATCCACATTCCATTACCCACAGAATCCACATTCCACTACCCACACAGTCCACCTTCCACTACCCACACAGTCCACATTCCACTACTCACACAGTCCACGTTCCACTACCCACACTGTCAACATTCCACTACCCACACTGTCAACATTCTACTACCCACACAGTCCACATTCCACTACCCACACTGTCAACATTCCACTACCCACACAGTCCACATTCTACTACCCACACTGTCAACATTCCACTACCCACTCAGTTCGCATTCCTCTACCCACACTGTCAACATTCCACTACCCACACTCTCAACATTCCACTACCCACACAGTCCACATTCCACTACCCACACTGTCAACATTCCACTACTCACACAGTCCACATTCCTCTACCCACACTGTCAACATTCCACTACTCACACAGTCCACGTTCCACTACCCACACTGTCAACATTCCACTACCCACACAGTCCTCCTTCCACTACACACACAGTCCACATTCCACTAAGACAGTCCACGTTCCACTACCCACACTGTCAACATTCCACTACCCACAGAGTCCACGTTCCACTACCCACACTGTCAACATTCCTCTACCCCCACAGTACACATTCCACTGCCCACACAGTCCACATTCCACTACCCACACTGTCAACATTCCACTACCCACAGAGTCCACATTCCACTACTCACACAGTCCACGTTCCACTACCCACACTGTCAACATTCCACTACCCACACTGTCAACATTCTACTACCCACACAGTCCACATTCCACTACCCACTCTGTCAACATTCCACTTCCCACACAGTCCACATTCCACTACCCACACTGTCAACATTCCACTACCCACACAGTTCACATTCCTCTACCCACACTGTCAACATTCCACTACCCACACTGTCAACATTCCACTACCCACACAGTCCACGTTCCACTACCCACACTGTCAACATTCCACTACCCACACTGTCAACATTCTACTACCCACACAGTCCACATTCCACTACCCACACTGTCAACATTCCACTACCCACACAGTCCACATTCCACTACCTACACTGTCAACATTCCACTACCCACACAGTTCACATTCCTCTACCCACACTGTCAACATTCCACTACCCCACACTGTCAACATTCCACTACCCACACAGTCCACATTCCACTACCCACACTGTCAACATTCCACTACCCACCAGTTCACATTCCTCTACCCACACTGTCAACATTCCACTACCCACACTGTCAACATTCCACTACCCACACAGTCCACGTTCCACTACCCACACTGTCAACATTCCACTACCCACACTGTCAACATTCTACTACCCACACAGTCCACATTCCACTACCCACACTGTCAACATTCCACTACCCACACAGTCCACATTCCACTACCCACACTGTCAACATTCCACTACCCACACAGTTCACATTCCTCTACCCACACTGTCAACATTCCACTACCCACACTGTCAACATTCCACTACCCACACAGTCCACATTCCACTACCCACACTGTCAACATTCCACTACCCACACAGTCCACATTCCACTACCCACACTGTCAACATTCCACTACTCACACAGTCCACGTTCCACTACCCACACTGTCAACATTCCACTACCCACACAGTCCTCCTTCCACTACACACACAGTCCACATTCCACTAACACGGTCCACGTTCCTCTACCCACACTGTCCATTCCACTACCCACATAGTCCACATTCCACTACCCACACTGTCAACATTCCACTACCCCACTAGTACACATTCCACTACCCACACAGTCCACATTCCACTACCCACACTGTCAACATTCCACTACCCACACAGTACATATTCCACTACCCACACAGTCCACATTCCACTACCCACAGAGTCCACATTCCACTACCCACACAGTCCACCTTCCACTACACACACAGTCCACATTCCACTACTCACACAGTCCACGTTCCACTACCCACACTGTCAACATTCCACTACCCACACTGTCAACATTCCACTACCCACACTGTCAACATTCCACTACCCACACTGTCAACATTCCACTACCCACACTGTCAACATTCCACTACCCACACTCTCCCAGACAGTCCTGATATAGACAGTTGCAACACCGAGACTCTGCGATAGAACACTAAAAACATGACTCCAAATGGAAGCCACAGAGATGTATTTATACTACAGTGTTGGCGATGGTGTTGGTGTTGTGATGGTGATGGTGTTGTTGATGGTGTTGTGATGGTGATGGTGTTGTATAGTGTTGTGATGAGAGTGTGTGAAGGAGTTGTCGATGGTAGTGATGGTTTGTGATGGTTGGTGTTGTGATGGTGATGGTGTTGTTGATGGTGTTGATGGTGTATGTTTGTGATGGTGTTGTGATGGAGATGGTGTTGTGATGGTGTTGTGATGTGTTGGTGTTGTGATGGTGATGGTGTTGTTGATGGTGTTGTGATGGAGATGGTGTTGTGATGGTGTTGTGATGGTGTTGGTGTTGTGATGGTGATGGTGTTGTTGATGGTGTTGTGATGGTGATGGTGTTGTTGATGGTGTTGTGATGGTGATGGTGTTGTGATGGTGATGGTGTTGTGATTGGTGATGGTTGTGTGTGTTGGTGATGGTGTTTGTGATTGTGTGATGGTGTTGGTGTGTTGTGGATGGTGTTGTGATGGTGATTGTGTGATTGTGATGGTGTTGTGATGGTGTTGGTTGTTGTGATGGTGTTGTGATGGTGATGGTGTTGTTGATGGTGTTGTGATGGTGTGGTGTTGTGATGGTGTTGGCGATGGTGTGGTGTTGTGATGGTGATGGTGTTGGTGTTGGATGGTGTTGTGATGGTGATGGTGTTGTGATGGTGTTGTGATGGTGTTGGTGTTGTGGTGTGATAGCGTGGGTGTTGTGATGGTCTTGATGTTAGTGTTGGTGTCTGTGATGGTGACAGTGTTGGCGTTGTGATGGTGATGGTGTTGTGATGGTGTTGGTGTTGTGGTGGTGATAGCGTTGGTGTTGTGATGGTCTTGATGTTAGTCTTGGTGTCTGTGATGGTGACAGTGTTGGCGTTGTGATGGTGATGGTGTTGTGATGGTGTTGGTGTTGTGGTGGTGATAGCGTTTGTGTTGTGATGGTCTTGATGTTAGTGTTGGTGTCTGTGATGGTAAGAGTGTTGGCGTTGTGATGGTGATGGTGTTGTGATGGTGTTGGTGTTGTGGTGGTGATAGCGTTTGTGTTGTGATGGTCTTGATGTTAGTGTTGGTGTCTGTGATGGTAAGAGTGTTGGCGTTGTGATGGTGATGGTGTTGTGATGGTGTTGGTGTTGTGGTGGTGATAGCGTTTGTGTTGTGATGGTCTTGATGTTAGTGTTGGTGTCTGTGATGGTAAGAGTGTTGGCGTTGTGATGGTGATGGTGTTGTGATGGTGTTGGTGTTGTGGTGGTGATAGCGTTGGTGTTGTGATGGTCTTGATGTTAGTGTTGGTGTCTGTGATGGTGACAGTGTTAGCGTTGTGATGGTGATGGTGTTGGAAATTATGTTAGTGTTGATGTCAGTGATGGTGTTGGTGCTCTTAATAATACTAGACTTGGCAATGGTGATATTGTTCATGGTGATGGTGATAGTAATGGTGGTGGTGTGTGATGGTGGAGGTGATGTGTGTGTGTGGAGGTGGTGGTGGTGAAGTGTGTGGTGGTGGTGTTGTTGTTGTGGTGGTGATGGTGGCAGTGTGTGGTGGTGGTGTGGTTGTTTTGGTGGTGGTGGTAGTGTGTGGTGGTGGTAGTGTGTGGTGGTGGTGTGTTGTTGTGGTGGTGGTGGTAGTGTGTGGTGGTGGTAGTGTGTGGTGGTGGTGTGTTGTTGTGGTGGTGGTGGTAGTGTGTGGTGGTGGTAGTGTGTGGTGGTGGTGTGTTGTTTTGGTGGTGGTGGTAGTGTGTGGTGGTGGTAGTGTGTGGTGGTGGTGTGTTGTTGTGGTGGTGGTGGTAGTGTGTGGTGGTGGTAGTGTGTGGTGGTGGTGTGTTGTTGTGGTGGTGGTGGTAGTGTGTGGTGGTAGTGTTGTTGTTGAGAGTTTGTATGTATGTTTAAAGAGTTTGTATGTAACTTAGAAAGACAGCTCATCGCCTGCACAGCCGCCCCTGCAGACGAGGTCTTGAGAAGCTGTCGAAGTCATCTCTCAACGGGCTGTAAAGATTTATAATTTGTAAGATTATAAATTACCCGTAGGGGGTGTTATGTCAGCATATTTATTCACTGATGGCTGACAAATTACATACTTGTTTGGACTCAAAAGTCCGCACCTTACTGCCGACTATAGGTTGATTACAAACTCCTTGTGACTCAAGAACTGCGCAGTCCCCCGTTCTACAAGAAATTCGTAACCTACCTTGTTCTTGTAGCGTGAGCTATGGTGTTCTTCACACCTTCGACAGGTATCGGTGACTTGATAGAAGCTGAAGTGTCCTTGGATGTCCACGTCTTCCATTGTCTAGGAAAACACACACTGGTACACTATGTTCCACAAGATATGTCTTTATTGTTCACAATCTTATCACAAGAGAAGCTGATTACACTTCTCTTAAGTGTTTATTGTGTTTTATGAGACACTTTGTTCACACTAACGCACAGATCGTTCTTTGTTGGTTATCCTGGCGTCAGTGTCACTCTCAGTAGAGTCAAAAGTAATCTGAAGACGCCACAGCGCCCCACGCCATTACTCCCCTAGCACAAAGGAAAAGCTGACCTAGTACTTTTGCTTCCTTGCCACTTCCTCGATGAAGCAATGCAGAATGTTTGATTCTTGCTGTCTTAAGCATAGACAACAATGTGCACTATCTTTACCATGGTAATAAAGTGGGAGCAGGATTTTCCTTAATTGTCCTGCTAAAGTAAGAGATGTACTGTCTCTTATTAAGCTACACTTTGCAACACTGGACTGCAAGGAGCAGCGGTCACTTGACCACGTCAGATACTCGTACGGCATCTGTGATCAATTACTCACTGTAGCAGTAAACAAGACGCTTGCCCCTTCTGAGAGGGCTGGGCCCCTCAGGGCTGAAAGGGGCTGAAGGGGCTGAAGGGGGCTGATACCCCCCTCCTGAAGAAAATTTCTCCACAGTTGTTGTGGTGGTGGTGGTAGTGTGTGGTGGTGGTGTGTTGTTTTGGTGGTGGTGGTAGTGTGTGGTGGTAGTGTGTTGTTGTGGTGGTGGTGGTAGTGTGTGGTGGTAGTGTTTGTTGTTGTGGTGGTGGTGGTGGTGGTAGTGTGTGGTGGTGGTGTGTTGTTGTGGTGGTGGTGGTAGTGTGTGGTGGTAGTGTGTTGTTTGTGGTGGTGGTGGTAGTGTGTGGTGGTGGTGTGTTGTTGTGGTGGTGGTGGTAGTGTGTGGTGGTAGTGTGTTGTTGTGGTGATGGTAGTAGTGTGTGGTGGTGGTGTGTTGTTGTGGTGGTGGTGGTAGTGTGTGGTGGTAGTGTGTTGTTGTGGTGGTGGTGGTGGTAGTGTGTGGTGGTGGTGTGTTGTTGGGGCTGGTGGTGGTGGTAGTAGTGTGTGGTGGTGGTGTGTTGTTTGTGGTGGTGGTGGTAGTGTGTTGTTGTGGTGGTGGTGGTAGTGTGTGGTGGTGATGTGTTGTTGTGCTGGTGGTGGTGGTAGTAGTGTGTGGTGGTGGTGTGTTGTTGTGGTGGTGGTGGTGGTAGTAGTGTGTGGTGGTGGTGTGTTGTTGTGGTGGTGGTGGATGTGTGTGGTGGTGGTGTGTTGTTGTGGTGGTGGTGGTAGTGTGTGGTGGTGGTGTGTTGTTGTGGTGGTGGTGGTAGTGTGTGGTGGTGTGCTGTTGTTGTGGTGGTGGTAGTGTGTGGTGGTGGTAGTGCGTGGTGGTGGTGTGTTGTTGTGGTGGTGGTGGTGGTAGTGTGTAGTGGTGGTGTGTTATTGTGGTGGTGGTAGTGTTTGGTGGTGGTGGTGTGGTAGTGCGTGGTGGTGGTGGTTGTGTGTGGTGGTGGTGGTGAGTGTGATGGTCGGGGTGGTGGTAGTGAGTGTGATGGTGGGGTGGTGAGTGTTGTGGTGGTAGTGTGTGGTGGTGGTAGTGCGTGGTGGTGGTGTGTTGTTGTTGTGGTGGTGGTAGTGTGTAGTGGTGGTGTGTTTATTGTGGTGGTGGTAGTGTTTGTTGGTGGTGGTAATGCGTGGTGGTTGTGTGTGGTGGTGGTGGTGGTGGTGGTTGTGTGTGGTGGTGGTGGTGGTGAGTGTGATGGTGGGGGTGGTGAGTGTGGTGGTGGTAGATTGATGGTGGTGGTAGTGGTGGAAGTGGTAGTAGTGTAGGTGGAGTTGGTGTGTGGTGGTGTGTGGTGGTGTGTGGTGTAGGTGGTGGTGGTAGCAGTGGTGGTAGTGATGGTTGAGGTAGTGGTGGTGATAGTGGTGGTGGTAGTGTGTAGTGGTGGTGGTAGTGTGTAGTGGTGGTAGTGTGGTGGTGGTGGTAGTGTTAGTGGTAGCAGTGGTAGTAGTTGTGGTGGTAGTGGAGGTAGTGTTAGTGGTAGTAGTTGTGGTGGTAGTGGTGGAAGTAGTAATGGTAGTGGGGAAGTAGTAATGGTAGTGGTAGTGGTGGTGGTAGTGGTGGTGGTAGTGGTGGTGGTAGGTGGTGGTAGGAGTGTTGATGGCGTTGTTGGTAGTGTGTGGTGATGGTGGCAGTTTGTGGTGCTGGTAGTACTGGTGATAGTGGTGGTGCTGGTGGTTGTGGTGGTTGTGGCGGTGGTAGTGGTGGTGGTAGTGGTGGTGTTGATGATCGTGAGGGGTGTTGGTGAAGGTGAGGGTGTTAGTAAGGTTGATGATGTTGGTGAGAGTGATGGTGAGAGTGATGGTGAGAGTGATGATGAGGGTGATGGGGGAGGGTGACGGGGAGGGTGTTGGTGAGGGTGATGGGCGGATGTTGGTGATGGTGAGGGTGATGGGGAGGGTGTTGGTGATGGTGAGGGTGATGGGAGGGTGTTGGTGAGGCTGTTGGTGAGGGTGTTGGTGAGGGTGATGGGAAGGGTGTTGGTGAGGGTGATGGGAAGGGTGTTGGTGAGGGTGATGGGAAGGGTGTTGGTGAGGATGATGGGAAGGGTGTTGGTGAGGGTGATGGGGAAGGTTTTGGTGAGGGTGATGGGGAAGGTGTTGGTGAGAGTGATGGGGAGGGTGTTGGTGAGGGTGTTGGTGAGGGTGATGGGGAAGGTGTTGGTGAGAGTGATGGGGAGGGTGTTGGTGAGAGTGATGGGGAGGGTGTTGGTGAGGGTGATGGGGAAGGTGTTGGTGAGAGTGATGGGGAGGGCATTGGTGAGGTGATGGGGAAAGTGTTGGTGAGAGTGATGGGGAGGGTGTTGGTGAGGATGTTGGTGAGGGTGATGGGGAAGGTGTTGGTGAGAGTGATGGGGAGGGTGTTGGTGAGGGTGTTGGTGAGGGTGATGGGGAAGGTGTTGGTGAGGGTGTTGGTGAGGGTGATGGGGAAGGTGTTGGTGAGAGCGCACGACAGCTCCAAAACAGGAAGAGATGCCAAGGGAGGTGGCGGCGGCGGCGGAGAATATGCCGAAATCGTCGATGATGAAGGTGACTACTCTATTCCGGCGTCCGAAAACTGCGAGGTGGGGTCTTGTTCAGTGATGCATTGAGATGTATCACTCGCGGGACGACTCTACGGTGCTGGTCGCCATCAAGACTTTTAGAACAACAAAGACGTACTCAGCCTGAACAATAATGCTCTTCGCCTTCCAACTCTCTACTTTCAAAGCCAATAATTTGTTCCCGGAAACATACTGCCAGGAACGTGTCGGTGTACTCACGAATCAACAAATACAGGTCTTCTTTCTTATGCTAGTCTTCGACGTCTCCAAATGACAATATGACCAATGAGAGCAACAACACTACGAAGATTTCTATATACAGAAATCACACGAAAAGGCACCAGCGACATCAGCTAGAGTAGTAACTGAACCAACAATGCCAACAAGACTACATAACAGATTGTTGAAGGCCTCATCAACCTGCAGCAAACATAAAGGAACCAGAGAGTAGGTTCTGCTCCTAAATGTCATCACTAACTTGTTTTTCAATATACCACCTAGAATGATATGCTTCGTCCCAGGGCAGCAGTGACTCACAGAAAATGACTGAAAGATTCTTAGTCTAACTTGGGTGTAAACAACAGCACCAGCCATGCTAACTCCCGTCGTGTGGATGCTCTTGGCAGCTTCGACACGTGAGAAGACAATCATGCCAACCTTCATAGTTCCAAACGTATAGGGAGACACCAAGAACCTGCCAATATCAATCCTTTCACTCTGCCCAGTAATGGTGTCGCCAATACCAATTGCAATGGGGAAGAGACAGTTCCTTATACCCCGTAGTTGTTTGTATTCTGGGTGAGTGGTAAGTGAGAGCCAAACATCGGTAGCCATCATGCTCTGAGTCAATAATAACACACAAGTTAGCAACCTCCCGATCTAGAGATTTCTCCATACAGATTGCCATACTCTTAAGTTTTTTAGGTCATCCATTTTAACCAGAAAGAAGGAACTTCCATTTGTTGTGGTAATATACTGCATCGATCCTTTTCCTTGGATCAGATTCCCGGACGCAAGGCGCCCATTTATTGGGTAGAGTATAGCTAAAGCTCCCGGACAAGCATCCCATTTATCGCGTGAAGAGTGTTTAACATTAGACCACTGATCCTTGATGGGGGGTATGAGTTGCTAAATTGGCTATTGTTGTCTATGTTGGCTATGTTGTCTAGGATAGAACTCCAATAGCAACAAGTTTTTTAGTACTGCAAATATAGCCTTCTTAACCAAAGACTTTGTTAACTTTGTTTCTGTAGGATGACCAAAACTCAAGTAAAAGTCATATCTTTAATAACAATTAAACTTAGAGAAGATCTTCATATCTCTATGAACCATAATCTTAAAATATAGCAATAAAACTGTTTATAAATTTTTCCTCTACACATAAAGGGAACAGTTATATATACACAGGTATTGTTAGGACACAAGAGTTTACTGGGAAGACATAATTCCCAGAAGAAGAGTTAGGGAACCTATATATGACGTGAAGTAACTAATACTTGCTAACATAACCCTTATCAATGTCTTCACCCAGACATTCAATTCAAATTATTCATACGGGAAGTTTGATTGATATTCCCGGGCAAGGGATGTATATATGAATAGTGAACTCTAGATATCAGAGATAAGACTAGGTGTGAGAGTACAAGGCAGAGTACTACTCGAGAGTGAGTGTGTGAACCTACTGGGAGTGTGTGGACCTACTGTGAGTGTGTGTGTGAACCTACTGGGAGTGAGTGTGTGAACCTACTGTGAGTGAGTGTTGTGAACCTACTGTGAGTGAGTGTTGTGAACCTACTGTGAGTGAGTGTCTGTGTGAACCTACTGGGAGTGAGTGTGTGAACCTACTGTGAGTGAGTGTCTGTGTGAACCTACTGGGAGTGAGTGTGTGAACCTACTGTGAGTGAGTGTTGTGAACCTACTGTGAGTGAGTGTTGTGAACCTACTGTGAGTGAGTATTGTGAACCTACTGTGAGTGAGTGTTGTGAACCTACTGTGAGTGAGTATTGTGAACCTACTGTGAGTGAGTGTTGTGAACCTACTGTGAGTGTTGTGAACCTACTGTGAGTGAGTGTTGCGAACCTACTGTGAGTGAGTATTGTGAACCTACTGTGAGTGTTGTGAACCTACTGTGAGTGAGTGTTGTGAACCTACTGTGAGTGTTGTGAACCTACTGTGAGTGTTGTGAACCTACTGTGAGTGAGTGTTGTGAAACTACTGTGAGTGTTTGGAACCTACTGTGAGTGAGTGTTGTGAACCTACTGTGAGTGTTTGGAACCTACTGTGAGTGAGTGTTGTGAACCTACTGTGAGTGTTTGGAACCTACTGTGAGTGAGTGTTGTGAACCTACTGTGAGTGTTTGGAACCTACTGTGAGTGAGTGTTGTGAACCTACTGTGAGTGTTTGGAACCTACTGTGAGTGAGTGTTGTGAACCTACTGTGAGTGTTGTGTGTGAACCTACTGTGAGTGTTGTGTGTGAACCTACTGTGAGTGAGTGTGTGAACCTACTGTGTGTGCTGTGAACCTACTGTGAGTGAGTGAGTGAACCTACTGACTTTACCAGTGAGAGGTAAGCTGACGTCAGGTTGGGTCACGTGACTGGCACTCCAATTAGCAGTTTCTCACTGTATGAAACTTATTCTTAACATAATGCCCAACAAACAATACAATATAATATTAATATTAATATATATATAATAAGATATAGAGCAATATCCTATAGGAATATTTCTCAAATACAAATCGGGTAAGGTCATACTCGTAACAGTGTGAGGGTGATGGTGAGTGTGATGGTGAGTGTGATGGAGAGTGTGATGGCGAGTGTGATGGCGAGTGTGATGGTGAGTGTGATGGTGAGGGTGATGGTGAGTGTGATGGTGAGTGTGATGGAGAGTGTGATGGCGAGTGTGATGGTGAGTGTGATGGTGAGGGTGATGGTGAGTGTGATGGTGAGTGTGATGGTGAGTGTGATGGAGAGTGTGATGGTAAGTGTGATGGTGAGTGTGTTGGTGAGTGTGATGGCGAGTGTGTTGGTGAGTGTGATGGTGAGTGTGATGGTGAGTGTGATGGTGAGTGTGTTGGTGAGTGTGATGGTGAGTGTGATGGTGAGTGTGATGGTGAGTATGATGGTGAGTGTGATGGTTAAGTGTGATGGTGAGTGTGATGGTGACTGTGTTGGTGAGTGTGATGGTGAGTGTGATGGTGAGTGTGTTGGTGAGTGTGATGGTGAGTGTGATGGTGAGTGTGTTGGTGAGTGTGATGGTGAGTGTGATGGTGACTGTGTTGGTGAGTGTGATGGTGAGTGTGATGGTAAGTGTGATGGTGAGTGTGATGGTGACTGTGTTGGTGAGTGTGATGGGAGTGTGTGATGGCGAGTGTGTTGATGAGTGTGATGGTGAGTGTGTTGGTGAGTGTGATAGTGAGTGTGATGGTAAGTGTGATGGTGAGTGTGATGGTGACTGTGTTGGTGAGTGTGATGGTGAGTGTGTTGGTGAGTGTGTTGGTGAGTGTGATGGTGAGTGTGTTGGTGAGTGTGATGGTGAGTGTGATGGTGAGTGTGATGGTGAGTGTGTTGGTGAGTGTGTTGGTGAGTGTGATGGTGAGTGTGTTGGTGAGTGTGATGGTGAGTGTGATGGTAAGTGTGATGGTGAGTGTGTTGGTGAGTGTGATGGTGAGGGTGATGTGAGTGTGATGGTGAGGGTGGTGGTGAGTGTGAGGTGAGGGTGATGGTGAGTGTGATGGTGAGGGTGATGGTGAGTGTGGTGGTGAGTGTGATGGTGAGGGTGATGGTGAGTGTGGTGGTGAGAGTGATGGTGAGTGTGTTGGTGAGTGTGATGGTGAGGGGTGATGGTGAGTGTCATGGTGAGTGTCATGGTAAGTGTCATGGTGATGGTGTTGGTGAGTGTGGTGGTGAGTGTGATGGTGAGTGTGATGGTGAGCGTGATGGTGAGTGTGATGGTGACTGTGTTGGTGAGTGTGATGGTGAGGGTGAGGGTGAGTGTGATGGTGAGGTGTGGTGGGGAGTGTGATGGTGAGTGTGATGGTGACTGTGTTGGTGAGTGTGATGGTGAGGGTGAGTGTGATGGTGAATGTGGTGGGGAGTGTGATGGTGAGGGTGATGGTGAGTGTGGTGGTGAGTGTGATGGTGAGTGTGATGGTGTGTTGGTGAAGGTGATGACGAGGGTGATGGTGACTGTGTTGGTGAATGTGATGGTGAGTGTGATGGTGAGTGTGATGGTGAGTGTGATGGTGAGGATGATGGTGAGTGTGATGGTGAGGGTGATGGTGAGTGTGGTGGTGAGTGTGATGGTGAGTGTGATGTGTGTTGGTGAGGGTGATGGGAGGGTGATGGTGACTGTTGGTGAGTGTGATGGTGAGTGTGATGGTAAGGGTGATGGTGAGAATGATGGTGAGGGTGATGGTGACTGTGTTGGTGAGTGTGATGGTGAGTGTGATGGTGAGGGGTGATGGTGAGTGTGATGGTGAGTGTGATGGTGAGTGTGTTTGTCAGTGTGATGGTGAGTGTGTTGGTGAGTGTGATGGTGAGGGTGATGGTGAGGGTGATAGTGAGTGTCATGGTGAGTGTCATGGTGAGTGTGATGGTGATGGTGTTTGGTGAGTGTGGATGGTGAGTGTGATGGTGAGGGTTATGGTGTGATGGTGAGGGTTTATGGTGTGATGGTGAGTGTGATGGTGAGTGTGATGATGAGTGTGTTGGTGAGTGTGATGGTGAGGGTGATGGTGAGGGTGATAGTGAGTGTCATGGTGAGTGTCATGGTGAGTGTGATGGTGATGGTGTTGGTGGAGTTGATGGTGAGTGTGATGGTGAGGGTTATGGTGTGATGGTGAGGGTTATGGTGTGATGGTGAGTGTGATGGTGAGTGTGATGATGAGTGTGTTGGTGAGTGTGAGGGTGAGTGTGATGGTGATGGTGACGGTGAGTGTGATGGTGAGTGTGATGGTGATGGTGACGGTGAGTGTGATGGTGAGGGTGATGGTGTGTTGGTGAGTGTGATGGTGAGTGTGATGGTGAGGGTGATGGTGACTGTGATTAGTGTGTTGGTGAGTGTGATGGTGATGGTGAGTGTGATGGAGAGGGTGATGGTGAGAGTGATGTGAGTGTGATGAGTGTGTTTGATGAATGTGATTGTGAGTGTGTTGGTGAGTGTGATGGTGAGTGTGTTTGGTGAGTGTGATGGTGAGGGTGATGGTGAGTGTGATGATGAGTGTGATGATGAGTGTGTTGGTGAGTGTGATGGTGAGTGTGTTGGTGAGGGTGATGTGAGTGTGATGGTGAGTGTGATGGTGATGGTGACGGTGAGTGTGATGGTGAGTGTGCATGGTGAGGGTGATGGTGTGTTGGTGAGTGTAATGGTGAGTGTGATGGTGAGGGTGATGGTGTGTTTGGTGAGTGTGATGGTG
The DNA here is from genome assembly GCF_026875155.1 of Cherax quadricarinatus. Classification (NCBI taxonomy): domain Eukaryota; kingdom Metazoa; phylum Arthropoda; class Malacostraca; order Decapoda; family Parastacidae; genus Cherax; species Cherax quadricarinatus. Next base: position 40,690,000 of record NC_069433.1, on the reverse strand, counting down.
AGTGTGATGGTGAGTGTGATGGTGAGGGTGATGGTGACTGTGATGAGTGTGTTGGTGAGTGTGATGGTGATGGTGAGTTGTGATGGAGAGGGTGATGGTGAGAGTGATGGTGAGTGTGATGATGAGTGTGTTGATGAATGTGATGGTGAGTGTGTTGGTGAGTGTGATGGTGAGTGTGTTGGTGAGTGTGATGGTGAGGGTGATGGTGAGTGTGATGATGAGTGTGATGATGAGTGTGGTTGGTGAGTGTGATGGTGAGTGTGTTGGTGAGGGTGATGGTGAGCGTGATGGTGAGTGTGATGGTGAGTGTGATGGTGAGTGTGATGGTGAGTGATGGTGAGTGTGATGGTGAGTGATGGTGAGTGTGATGGTGAGTGTGATGGTGAGTGTGATGGTGAGTGTGTTGGTGAGGGTGATGGTGAATGTGATGGAGAGGGATGATGGTGAGTGTGATGGTGAGGGTGATGGTGAGTGTGATGGTGAGGGTGATGGTGAGGGTGATGGTGAGGGTGTTAGTGAGTGTGTTGGTTAGGATGATGGTGAGTGTGTTGGTGAGTGTGATGGTGAGGGTGATGGTGAATATGATGGTGAGGGTGATGGTGAGTGTGTTGGTGAGTGTGATGGTGAGGTGATGGTGAGTGTGACGGTGAGGGTGAGGGTGTTGGTGAGTGTGACGGTGAGGGTGATGGTGAGTGTGATGGTGAGCATGATGGTGAGTGTGATGGTGAGTGTGATGGTGAGTGTTGATGGTGAGGCGATGGTGAGTGTGATGGTGAGTGTGATGGTGAGTGTGATGGTGAGTGTGATGGTGAGTGTGAGGGTGATGGTGAGGGTGTTGGTGAGTGTGATGGTGAGGGTGGTCGTGAGTGTGATGGTGAGGGTGATGGTGAGGGTGATGGTGAGTCTGGAATAGTGACGTCATTCACCTTACGGTAGTCTGTACACATTCAAAAGCCTCCATCGGATGGAAATAAATGGTATAAAATACCGACACAATGGCAATATAAACACAAATGCAGTATAATGTGATCCTTTATTGACTACGTTTCGCCCACACAGTGGGCTTTTTCAAGTCACAAACAGAACTACCTGTGGTGGAAGGAACGCGAGTATTTATAGTCCGGCTGAGGTCAGGTGAAGAATGCTGCATCTGATGATGTACCGAGTTGGGTTGTAGAGTCTAAAAACTTGGGTAGCTTGGAAAGGAGACTGGACAAGTTGGTGAGCAGACCTTCTACAGTGTTCTTATGTGGGATAGCGATGAAGAAGTTTCTTGGCAAGTGGTTCAGCTATGTTATAGAAGCCACTATTCTGGTTGAAGTTGTCGGATATAGAAATAAGTGATGATTCCAGGATTCTTCGGTATTGAGTGTTGTCTTCTGTGGCGATAAGTCTTGAGTTTCTGTAGTTTTATCAAGTGGTTGTGTGAATTACGGTGTTGTACGCAGGCATTCTTGTGTCGTCAGACCTGCTTGCGTATTGGTGTTCTGAAATACGTGTTTGGAGGTCCCTTGATGTTTCGCCCACGTATAACTTGTTGCAGTCATTACAAGGATTATGTATACCCCTGCAGAGGATGGAGGCTTGTCCTGCCTACTACTGGTGATGTCCTTGATGGTCGTGGTTGTGGAGGTAGATACTTGGAATGATGTTTTGGCAAAGATGTTGGAAACATGTTTGGCAATGGAGTTGGTGGGAAGGACTATGTATCTCTTCTCGGCAGTGTCTTCTCTGGGTGTGTTGAAGATGTTTAGTGCTCGCCGTCTGCAGTCTCTGATGAAGTGACGAGGATAGTGGAGTTTGGAAAATACCTGTTCAATTATAGTGCATTCTTCCTCAAGGAACTCGTTGCTGCAGATTCTGAGTGCACGCAGGAAGAAGCCTAATAATTACACCACGTTTGGTTTTGGTGTCGTGGTGAGAGTAGAAGTGGAGAAGATCGTTTTGGTTGGTGGGTTTTCGATAGACTTTAAAACGAAGTTCGTGGTCAGCTTTGCAGAGTAGAACATCAAGGAAAGGAAGAGTGTTGTCGACCTCTTCTTCAAGTGTGAACTGGATTGAAGGCTCGACCTGGTTGAGCTTGTCTTGGAGAGCTTGAACGTTGAAGCGTTTAGGAGTTATGAGGAGAATGTCGTCAACAAAAACGGAGCCAGGTGACAGACGAAGGAATAATGGTGGAGAAACGTTCGGCTTCTAGATGTTCCATGTATAGGTTCGCTAGGACTGCACTGAGTGGCGAACCCATGGGTAGTCCAAAAGTCTGCTGAAAGAGGTGATCTTCAAAAGAGAAACACGTAAAGCCAACACATAGTTCAACCAGGTCGATGAAGTCGCTGGCTGGAATGGGAAGATCAAGTGAATCGTCAATTTTCTTGCGCAAGAGATCGATGGCTTGTTTAGTAGGTACTTTAGTGAATAGGGAAGTCACGTCAAGGCTGGAAAGTTTCTTGTTCCTGATGTTGATGTTGCGAATGCGATTGAGAAGATCACCTGAGTGTTTGAGATGTGCTGGACTGATAGTGCCCAAGAGTTTCGAGAGGTGTTTGGCGAGAATTTCTGAGAGCTTGTGGGGAGCACTGCCTATTCCCGAGGATATGGGCCTCAGTGGGATACCAGGCTTGTGAGTCTTTGGCAGGCCGTACATTCTGGCAGGTCTGGGGTTGCTGGGCATGGTGTGCAGAAGTTTCTTCCCTTGTTCTGAGCTCCTCAGAATGCGGCGAGTCCTTTGAAGAAAAGTTTTAGTAAGGTTGTCCACTTGGTTAGTTGTGAGAGGTTTGTAGGTATCTGGGTCATTAAGTAGATTGAGCATTTTGTTCCTGTAATCGTCAGTGTTCATGATAACAACACCACCTCCTTTATCAGCGGTGGTGACCCTGATGGTCGTGTCTTCTGCTAAACCTTTGAGTGCATTGATGTAACGTCGGGGTATGACTGGGGAGCTGCGTGTTGAGATGGCTGCTGAGATGATGCCTTGAAGATAGCCTTTTTGGAAGTCGGAGTCATTGTGTCTGTAGTTTTTGGCGATGAAATTGAGGTCTTGTTTTGGTTTCGTAATTCCTGTTGCGAATTTGAGGCCTAAGCTGAGGGCTTCAGTTTCTGTGGTTGACAGTGGACGAGATGAAAGATTTTGAATAATTTCAGGTCTTCCTAAACTTTTCCAATTACTATTATCGCAGAGTGTTTGTAGTTTCCTAGTAAGTCTGATCTTCTGTTGAACATTCGCTGTGGTAACTCTGCTGCGAATGATTTCGGCGGTGCGTCTGTTCATGTTGCCCCGGAAGAAACTTCTGCACACCATGCCCAGCAACCCCAGACCTGCCAGAATGTACGGCCTGCCAAAGACTCACAAGCCTGGTATCCCACTGAGGCCCATATCCTCGGGAATAGGCAGTGCTCCCCACAAGCTCTCAGGAATTCTCGCCAAACACCTCTCGAAACTCTTGGGCACTATCAGTCCAGCACATCTCAAACACTCAGGTGATCTTCTCAATCGCATTCGCAACATCAACATCAGGAACAAGAAACTTTCCAGCCTTGACGTGACTTCCCTATTCACTAAAGTACCTACTAAACAAGCCATCGATCTCTTGCGCAAGAAAATTGACGATTCACTTGATCTTCCCATTCCAGCCAGCGACTTCATCGACCTGGTTGAACTATGTGTTGGCTTTACGTGTTTCTCTTTTGAAGATCACCTCTTTCAGCAGACTTTGGACTACCCATGGGTTCGCCACTCAGTGCAGTCTAGCGAACCTATACATGGAACATCTAGAAGCCGAACGTTTCTCCACCATTATTCCTTCGTCTGTCACCTGGCTCCGTTATGTTGACGACATTCTCCTCATAACTCCTAAACGCTTCAACGTTCAGCTCTCCAAGACAAGCTCAACCAGGTCGAGCCTTCAATCCAGTTCACACTTGAAGAAGAGGTCGACAACACTCTTCCTTTCCTTGATGTTCTACTCTGCAAAGCTGACCACGAACTTCGTTTTAAAGTCTATCGAAAACCCACCAACCAAAACGATCTTCTCCACTTCTACTCTCACCACGACACCAAAACCAAACGTGGTGTAATTATAGGCTTCTTCCTGCGTGCACTCAGAATCTGCAGCAACGAGTTCCTTGAGGAAGAATGCACTATAATTGAACAAGTATTTTTCCAAACTCCACTATCCTCGTCACTTCATCAGAGACTGCAGACGGCGAGCACTAAACATCTTCAACACACCCAGAGAAGACACTGCCGAGAAGAGATACATAGTCCTTCCCACCAACTCCATTGCCAAACATGTTTCCAACATCTTTGCCAAAACATCATTCCAAGTATCTACCTCCACAACCACGACCATCAAGGACATCACCAGTAGTAGGCAGGACAAGCCTCCATCCTCTGCAGGGGTATACATAATCCCTTGTAATGACTGCAACAAGTTATACGTGGGCGAAACATCAAGGGACCTCCAAACACGTATTTCAGAACACCAATACGCAAGCAGGTCTGACGACACAAGGAATGCCTGCGTACAACACCGTAATTCACACAACCACTTGATAAACTACAGAAACTCAAGACTTATCGCCACAGAAGACAACACTCAATACCGAAGAATCCTGGAATCATCACTTATTTCTATATCCGACAACTTCAACCAGAATAGTGGCTTCTATAACATAGCTGAACCACTTGCCAAGAAACTTCTTCATCGCTATCCCACATAAGAACACTGTAGAAGGTCTGCTCACCAACTTGTCCAGTCTCCTTTCCAAGCTACCCAAGTTTTTAGACTCTACAACCCAACTCGGTACATCATCAGATGCAGCATTCTTCACCTGACCTCAGCCGGACTATAAATACTCGCGTTCCTTCCACCCCAGGTAGTTCTGTTTGTGACTTGAAAAAGCCCACTGTGTGGGCGAAACGTAGTCAATAAAGGATCACATTATACTGCATTTGTGTTTATATTGCCACAGCCTCCATCGGAGTTGTTAACAAGGATGTATGGTGAAGCCCACGGACTGGCTGACTCCTCCACTAACTCCTGCTCTAACACAAACTCTACCTCCTGCTGAAGTAGCCTCTGTTTTCCAGTATTAGCTCTGTAGGGGCAAAGTTTAATAGGTTTAGAGTTTCCAACATCTACATCATGATATCCTAGTGTATATTTTATCGGGACATCCGAAAATATGTCATAGGAATATAAGAACATAAGAAAGAAGGAACACTGCAGCCGGCCTACTGGCCCATGCGAGGCAGGTCCGGTTCTCCCACCAGCTTAAGCCAATGCCCCAACCTAGTCAGGTCAGGTCACATTCACTTAAGGAAGGAGCGTGGCACCAGACCTACTGTCCCACCATTAAAAGACAAGGGTCCTTGAGGAGGACGGAAATGGGAAGCTTGACTTGAATTTCGGGAATAGCGTGCAAGGAGTCAGAGTCGTCTACAAAGTAATTACTGGGACTTTATTTGGACCATTCAATGCTTTAATCTGATTTATGTGGTAAATTTTACTCTTTGAGGACTTATCAAGGGGAGCTACTACATAATTTGCATTAGATAGTTTACTTACAATTTGCATAAGTTCCGTAAATCTAGCTTTTAAGGTGTGGCCAGGTATAGGTTCCTGTACCAACGCCTTGTCTCCTGGACTGAAGAAGCGAAACTTGAGTTTCTGTCAACTATCCCACCTGCCACCTTAAAGAAGGGTTGTAGGGTATTATGCAGGCATCTTCTCCCATCCATCCTTCCTTGAGCACCTGAAGAGGACCTTGTACATTATGCCTAAAGATCAGTTCAAATGGACTGTACCCTGTTTGGGCGCCAACAACAGTGGATGTGATTCTCCACATCTTGCCTTATTTATGGCCAGTAAAACTCTTTTAGTATTCAATACAAGGTTTTGGTAATTCCTAAGCGTCCTCCTAATGAAGAATTGTGAGCTATATTTAATATTTGTGATCTAAACTTTTTAGGAATTACCAATCTATCTGTCTTTTGCCTTCTCTGTGCAGATCAAGAAATCGTTTTTAATTTTATATTTGATTTGATGACCTGAGTGCAATTCACTCCTGGCAGTCTGAAAAGCGAAGTTTAAGGAGGGATCTTCTCGTTGTTCTTCCCAAAAGGACAGTCCCTCAGGCATGGAGACGGAGATATTCTGCAATCCTGGAACCCTGGAATAGGAAGGCTTGGTCTAGGTCTGTTCACTAAATTTACGAGGCTCTGGCCAGTTTTCCTCGTAAAACATATTGTCTAGTCCTAGATCAGAGTCGTCCAAGGATGGGTCAGCATTCTCAACAGATATCCATTGGGATTTTGCCCAAGTTGTGGCCAACATAGGAGAATTAGTCATTACAGGTTCTGGACACTTGGTGGAATTAATAATGTTATTACCCAGTAATAACACGGCATCTTTCATAGGAAATCCCTCAGAAACACCTAGAGTAAAATATCCAGTGTAACATATACTCTGCACGTATATTCTACGTAGAGGGACAGAAAATACTGCTCCTCTAAATGCTTCTAAGTTTTCTTTGAATTCATCTGAAGGAAGATGTAGCAAGTACTGTAGTAGAGGGTCATACCCCACACTACTTCTTCCCGGTTTATCTCCAATGGAAGGATTCTTACCTAAAGGTTGGGGTTTAACTGGGCAGTTGGACTTTACATGGCCGGGATTATGCCAATGATAACTCGTTACCTCATATTTTACTTTGGCTTCCTACTGATTTGTGGTTGGCACCACTCTTTGTTTTTATGTCATTGTTCACCATGTTGAGCATGAGTTTGATGTCACCAGGTTGGCCGTAAGTTTGATATCGTGGTTCACCAGGTGACTTGGTTGGCATTGTCATTCACCTTCGTCCTGCCACTTCGTCTTCTAGTCAGGAACTCCTCTTTGACAATCTCTACTCATGCCAGGATGTGGGGAAAAAAGATAAGACCGCTCGGACAAGGAGTGGTTAGTCTCAAAAGTGTCAGCCAACATGAGTGCTTCCACTGCAGTGGTCAACGAATGTTCTTCGAGAAAGATCCAACAGATTCCAGCAGGTTATCCACCAAAATTAGTTAAAGTCAGAAAAGTCGACACCACTCGCCTTGTACCACTTGGTGAGGGATTTCAACTGCTGCCTTACAAAGTCTTCATAAGACTGACTCAGCTGACACTTGCCTAATTTGATTTCCTTCTTGTACTTGGAGGGAGTACACTGATATGCTCCAAGAACCTTTGTTTTAACATTCTGATAAATAAAAAATTCTTCATTATTCAACACAGATGTGAACTCTCGTACCTTACTGTACAACGTTGTATGCACCAATGCTGCCCAATGCTCCTCAGGCCACCTTAATGCTCGAGCCTGGTTTTCAAATGCCTCGAGAAACTGCTCAGGCTCGGCTTGAACAAAACGAGGAACTAGCTGCACTGCCTTTTGCAAGATAAATTAGTCATCCACAGTCTGCTTAAATTGCCTCCTCTCTTTCTCTCTTTCAAACTGCTCCCTAGCAAATGCTCGCTGCTCTCTAGTTGTTTCAAGATTGAGTTTGGCTAACTCAAGTGCCAATGAAGTGGACTCGCCCTGAGACAAACCTGGTGTACCTGCTTCACGAGACTGCTGGTCTGGTTGCTCTGGTGTTATGCCTCCTCATTACAAAGGAACTTAAGCAGAGATCGGCAATTAATAGCTCCTGTAGTAGGAGATACCTCAGTTTGGTGCACCATAGTTGCTTCAGCTCTTAACTTTGTCTGAATAATGTCACGAAGCTGTGCAGCAGTAAGAATCCATTAATATTCTCTACCACTATAACAAGCAATTCGCCAGCAGTGCTGTAGAGATAGTCTGGGTACACTTAGTAGAGTATAGTCAGCCACCAACTGCCTGACATGTAGGTAGCATTAACGCCAATGCAACATGCTGCTTGCAATGCATGCAACAAGCAGCAATAGCGCAGTATGACTTGAAGGGATACACACACACAGTAGCAAGGCTGACATGCAATAACAAAAGCGATTGCAAGGCTGACAATACCGAAAGTGATAGTAAGGCTATCTGACCGATACTAAGACCAGCGCCAGCTCCAGATCCCGGACAGGCCCCCATGTTACTAACACAGGTAATAATGGCCTGTGACCTGGTCGTAATGGGTTGGAGCAAAACAAACTCAGCAGTAATATTTGTATTTCCCTCACCAAATATTAATATACAGTTAATGTACACTACAATCAGCAGTTGAATATAAGTGTACCACACGGTGATCAAGGCAAAGACAGTAGCTTGAGAGCACTGTGCTTCAGCCAGCTAGGTGAGAGTGTTGGTGATGGACATGGTGTTGGTGAGGGCGTTGGTGATGGTGATTGTGTTGGTGAGAGTGTTGGTGATGGACATGGTGTTGGTGAGGGCGTTGGTGATGGTGATTGTGTTGGTGAGGGTGTTGGTGATGGACATGGTGTTGGTGAGGGCGTTGGTGACGGTGATTGTGTTGGTGAGAGTGTTGGTGATGGACATGGTGTTGGTGAGGGGGTTGGGGATGGTAGTGTTGGTGAGGGGTTGGTGAGGAATTGTTGGGGGGGTTTGGTAGGTGAGTGTTGGTGGGGGTTGGTGATGGAATGGGTTGGTGAGGGGTTGGTGAGGGTTTTTTTGGGGTGAGGGTTTGTGAAAGGTTTGTGGGGGGTTTGGGTGAGGGGGGTTTGGTGAGGTTTTTGGAGGACGGTTTGGGGGGGGTTTTGGTGAGGTGATTTGTTGGTGATTGTTGGGGGGGGGAAGGTTTTGTTGTGGGGGTTGGGAGGGTTGGTTGGTGGGTGTTGTGATTTGGGTGAGGGTTTTGGGAGGGTTTTGGTGAGGGTGTGGTAAAATTTTGGGAGTGTGGGAGGGGTTTGGGGGGGGGTTTGGGGAAGTGGGGGTTGGTGAGGGTGTTGGAGAGGGTTTTGGGTGAGGTGTTGGGGTTGGGGAGGGTTTTTTGGGGGGAAAGTGTTGGTGAGGGTGTTGGTGTGGGGGTGTTGGTGAGGGTTTGGTGGGGGTGTTGGGGGTAGGTGTTGGGTGGGGTGTTGGTGAGGGGGAGGGGTTGGTAGGTGTTGGTAGGGGTTGTGGGGGGAAGTGTTGGTGATTTTGTGAGGGGTTGTGGGTGTTGGAGGGTGTTTGAAAGGGGAGAGTTTGGTGAGGGTGTTGGTGAGGGTGTTGGTAGATGTTGGGAGGGTTTTGGGGTTTTGTGGGGTTTTGGGAGGGGTTGGTGAAGTTTGGTGAGGGTGTTGGTGAGAGTGTTGGTGGGTGTTGGTGAGGGTGTTGGTGAGAGGTTGTTTGGTGAATTTGTTGGTGAGGTGTTGGTTAGAGTGTTGGAAAAGAGGGTGAGGTGTTTGTGAAGTGTTGGTGAGGTGGGGTGAGAGTGTTGGTGAGGTTTTGGAGGGTGTGGAGAGTGGGTGAGGGTTTGTGAGAGTTGGTGAGGGGTTGTGGGTGTTGTGAGGGTGTCGGTGAGAGTGTGGGAAAGAGGTGTTGGTGAAGGTGGTGAAGGTGTTGGTGAAGTGTTGGTGAGGGTGTTGGTGGAGGTTGGTTTGTTTTTGGTGAGAGTTTTTGGTGAGGTGGTTGGGTTGAGAGTGTTGGGAGTGTTGGTGAAAAGGTTGGTGAGGGTGTTGGTTGAGAGTTTTGGGTTTGAGGTGTTGGTGAGAGTGGGTTGGTGAGGGTGTTGGTGAGGTTTTGGGTGAGGGTGTTGTGGTTGAGAGTGTTGGGGTGGTGGAGGTGTTGGTGAGAGTGTTGGTGAGGGTGTTGGTGAGGGGTGTTGGTGAGGGTTTTGTTGGTGAGGGTGTTGGGTGAGAGTGTTGGTGAGAGTGTTGGTGAGAGGTGTTGGTGGGGGGTTTTGGTGAGGTGTTGGGTGAGAGTGTTGGAGGGTGTGGTGAGAGTGTTGGTGAGGGTGGTTGGGGATGTGTTTGGTGGGGAGTGTTAGGTGATGGCTTGAGTGTGGTGAGGGTTGGTGAGGTTTGGTGAGAGTTTGTGGTGAGGGAAGGTGTTGGTGAGGTGTTGGTGAAGTGTTGGTGGGTGTTTGGTGAGGAGGTTGGTGATTGTTGGTGATTGTGTTGGTGAGAGGTAGTGAGGACATGGTGTTGGTGGGGGCGTTGGTGATGGTGATTGTTGGTGAGGTGTTGGGATGGAGGTTTTTGGGTGAGGGTGTTGGTGAGGTGATTGTGTTGGTGAGAGTGTTGGTGAGGGTATTGGTGAAGTGTTGGTGAGGGTATTGGTGAGGGTGAAGGAAGAGTGGTTGAGGGTGTTGGGAGGGTGTTGGTGAGGGTATTGGTGAGGGTGATAGTGAAGATTTGGTGAGGGTGTTGGTGAGGGTGTTGATGATGTTGGGAGAGTGTTGGTGAGGGATTTGGGTGAGGGGGAATGAAGTTTTTGGTGAGGTGTTGGTAGGGTGTTGGTGAGGGTTTTGGTGAGGGTGTTGGTGAGGGTTTTGGGTGAGGGGAGGGTTTGGTGACAGTGTGGTGAGAGTGTTGGTGGGGTGTTGGTGAGGGTGTTGGTGAGGGTTTTGGGTGACAGTTGGTGAAGTTGGTGGGGGTTGGTGAGGGTGTGGGGAGAGTGTTGGGAGGTTGGGTGACGTTGGGAGAGTGTTGGGGGAGGGTGTTGGTGAGGTGTTGGTGAGAGTTGGTGAGGGTGTTGGTGAGAGTTTTGGTGAGGGGGGTGAGGGTGTGGTGAGAGTGTTGGTGAGGGTGTTGGTGAGGGGGGTTGGTGAGGTGTTGGGGAGGGTGTTGGTGAGGTGTTGGTGAGGGTGTTGGTGAGGGTGTTGGTGGGGGGTGTGTTGGTGAGGTGTTTGTGAGAGGGGTTGGTGGAGTGTTGGTGGGGTGTTGGTGAGAGTGTTGGTGGGGGTGTTGGTGAGGGTTTTGGTGGTGTTGGTGAGGGTGTTGGTTAGAGTGTTGGTGAGGGTGTTGGTGAGAGGGGTTGGTGAGGGTGTTGGTGAGGGTGTTGGTGTGGGTGTTGGTGGAGTGTTGGTGAGGTGTTGGTAAAGGTGTTGGTGAGGGTGTTGGTGAAGTGTTGGTGAGGGTGTTGGTGAGAGTTTTCGGAGGGTGTTGGTAGAGTTTTTG
>NC_069433.1:40633937-40671437 GCF_026875155.1 Cherax quadricarinatus | reverse complement strand
ACAAAAATTAAAATAAGGGGTATATTTGAGTGACGTGTGATACAGAAAGTCGACACTAACAATACAAAAAACAACACATAAAATTTGAGTTTAGTGAGTGAGTGTGATACAGTAGTCGAATTTTACTTTACAAAAAAAACCTTTACAATAAGGTTAGTGATGAGTTTTATACAGTAGTGGGAACACTAACAATACAACAACAACAATACAATAAGAGTTTTAGTGGGGAGGGTGATACAGTAGTCGACACAACAATAAAAAAAACAAACATAAAATTTAAGGAGTATTGTGAGTAAATGTATACAGAAAGTCGACACAAAACAATACAAACAACAACACATACAGAAAGAGTTTTTAAGTGAGTGAGTGTATCAGTAGTCGACACTAACAATACAACAAAACCCACATAAAATTTAGAGTTTAGGGAGTGGGGGGGATACAGTAGCGACATTAAATACAACAACAACCCCAAAACTTTTAAAATGGTAAAAAATACGACGGGTTTTGTTAGGTAAGACAATTTAACAGTTAGGTATCTTTATTTCAAAACCCGGTTTCGCCTACACAGTGGGCTTCTTAAGTCGATTTACAAAAAATTTGGGTAAAAGCAAAAGTATTTGAAGAGATATAATCGTTCCATCCCCCTTAAAATTTTTTGAATTGGTCAGCCCCTCAGTTGGAGAAGAGCTTTGTTCATAGAATAAAACCCAATATGGAGATGAAGTGAAAGAGGGAAACCCTTTAAATTACCCCAAAGAGGTGGGGGTTGGTCACTAAAAGAGGTAAGAACTCGATGTTAAGAGGTAAGGCCCTCTCAAATCCACCCGCTCTCACTGGGTGGAGGTTGTCGAAAAGTTTTTTGGGGGTTGAGTGTGATACAGTAGTCGACATTTTAAAATAAAACAAAAAAACCATACAATAAGAGTTATGGGGTGAGTGGGGATACAGTAGTCGACATTAAAATTTAACAACAAAACTTTTTCAATAAGAGTATATGGGGGGTGAGTGTGTACAGTAGTCGAAACTAAAATTACAAAAAACCAACACATACAATAAAAATTTAAAAGGGGTGAGTGTGATACAGTAGTCGACATTTACAATACAACAAAAAACCATAACAATAAGAGTTTTGTGAGTGAGTGTGTACATTGTCGCCTCAAAACAATACAACAAAAAAACACTTTAAAAAAGGTATAGTGAGTGATTTGTGTTTACGTAGTCGACATAACAAAAAAAAAACCAACAATTCAATAAGATTTATGTAAAGTGGGGGTGTGTTTTACAGTTTCGACACAAAACAATCAAAAACCAAAACATACAATAAGGTTATAGTGAGGGGAGTGTGATCGTAGTCGACACTAACAAAACAAAAAAACAAAAATAAAATTAAGAGTTTTGTGGTGAGTGTGATATAGGTCGACACAAAACAATACAACAACAAAAATACATTAAAATGGTAAAAAATTACCGACAGGTTGTTAGGTAAGAAAAATATGAACAGTTGGTATCTTTATTTCGAAACGTTTGCCAAACAAGTGGGCCTTTTTCAGTCGGGGAAACAGAAAAGTTGTTAGAAGCAAAAGATACTTGAAGAGGGATGAAAATCAGTCCATCCCCCTTAAATTTTTTAAAGGGTGGTCAGCCCCCCAGTTGGAAGAAAAGAGCATTTTTCCCAGAATGAAACAATATGGAAGAAGGGACGGAGGGACCCTTTATTTTCCCCCAAAGGGGGGAGGGTAGGTCACTAGAAAGGTAAGAACTCAGTGTAAAGAGGAAGGTCCCTCTCAATCCACCCCGCTCTCACTTTTGGGAGGTTGTCGAAGAGTATAGGGGGGTTTTGGTGTGTTTCAGTAGTCGACACTTTTAAATTTACAACCCCAATACAATAAGAGTTAGGGGGTGAGTGTGTTCCCGTAGTCGACACTTAAAATACAACAACAAACATACAATAAGGTATAGGGGGTTTGAGTGTGATACAGTAGTCGACACTTAAAATTTACAACAAAAACCCTTAAAATTTAAGGGATTTATTTGGGGTTTGGTGTGATCCAGTAGTCGCCCTTTTTAAAAATCCCAACAACAAAAATTAAAATAAGGAAATAGTGAGTGATTTGTGAACAGTAGTGGGACTCAAAAAATAAAAACAACAAAACATAAAATAAGAGTATAGTGGTAAAGTGTGTTTACAGTAGTGGGAATTTAAAATACTAAACAAAACCTTTACAATAAGAGTACAGTAAATTTGAGTGTGATACGTAGTCGACACTAAAAATTACAAAAAAAAAACCATACAATAAGGTATAGTGGGGTAGTGTGATACAGTAGTCGACACTAACAATACAAAAAACAACCATAAATAAGAGTATAGTGAGTGAGTGGGGTTTACAGTATTTCGCCCAAAACCCAATACAACAACAACACATTACAATAAGAGTATAGTAAATTTGATTTGTGATAAAAGTAGTGACACTAAAATATAAAAAAAAACACAAAAAATAAAAAGTTTAGTGAGTGAGTGTGATACTTTGTAACCCCAACAATAAAAAAACCCAAAAACTTTAAAAATAAGAGAAAAAAAAAGGAGTGATTTGTTTTTACAGTAGTCGACATAACAATAAAAAAACAAAAACATACAAAAAAGAGTATAGTGGTGAGTGTGAAAACAGTAGCCCGACATAAAAATTCAACAACAACCATACAAAAAGGATAGGGGAGTGGTGTGAAAACAGTAGTGACCCTTCCCAATACAACAAAAACTTTACAATAAGGTTTTGTGAGTGGTGTGTTCAGTAGTCGACACTACCAATACAAAAAAAAACAATAAAATAAGAGTATAGTGAGGGGAGTGTGATACAGTTTTTCGACAAAAACAATACAAAAAAAAACCATAAATAAGGTTAGGAGTGAGTTGTGATACAGTAGTCGCCAAAAAATTTACAACAACAACAATACTTTAAGAGTATGTGAGTGAGTGTGAAACAGTAGTCGAAACTAACAATACAACAAAAAACCCAAATACAATAAGATTTATAGTGAGGAGTGTGATACAGTAGTCGACACTAAAAAAAAAATACAACAAAACACATACTTAAAATGGTTAAAAAATTGGGACAGGTTTTTTAGGTGGACACATATGAAACAGTTGGGAATCTTTATTTGAAACTTTTGCCTCCACAGTAGGCTTCTTCAGTGGGTTTACAAAAAGTTGATAGAAGCAAAAAGATACTTAAAGGGACGTTTGGAATCAGTCCTCCCCCTTTAAAAAGTTTTGAGGTGGTCGTCCCTCGTCGGGGAAAAGAGCATTTTTTCCCATAGGAATAAAAACAATTGGGATAAAAGTGACAGGATGGAGCCTTAAAAGCCCCAGAGGTGGGGGCAAAGGTCACTGGGAAGAGGTAAAAACCCTGGATTTTAAGAGATAGGTCCCTCTCAAATCCACCCGCTTCACTAGGGGAGGTTGTCAAAGAGTAAAATGGGGTGGTGTGATAAAGTAGTCGACATTTAAAAATTTACAAAACAACAAAAACAAAAAGGGGTAAAGGGGGTGAGTGTGTTTTCGGGAGTGGGACACTTAAAATACAACAACAACACAACAATAAGGGTAAATGGGGGTGAGTGGATCCCAGTGGGTGACACTTTCAATAAAACAAAAAACCACTTTAAAATTTAAGAGTATAGGGGGTGGGTGTGATACAGTAGTCGAACTTACAAATTCAAAAAAACAAAACACATACAAAAGAGTATAGGGGGGTGAGTGTGATTCAGTAGTCGCCCTTACAATCAACAAAAAACACTCAATAAAAAGTTTTAAGTGAGTGAGTGTGATACAGTATTTCGTTTTTCAATACAAAAAAACCCAAAAAAAAGGTATAGTGAGTGAGTGTGATTCAAGTTGTCGACACTAAAAATCCCAAAAAAACCAACCTCAAAAGAGTTTTGTGAGGGAGTGTGATACAGTAGTCGACATAAAAAATTTCAAAAACAAAAATTTACAAAAAGGGTTTATAGTGAGTGAGGGATACAGTGTGGGGACCTAACAATACAAAAAACAAACACATAAAATAAAAAGTATAGGGGAGTGGTGTGATACAGCAGTGGGACACTAAAAATACAAAAACAACAAAAATTAAAATGGTATAAAAAAAACCGACGGGTTTGTTGGGTTTAAGACACATATGCAACGTTGGTATCTTTATTTCGAAACGTTTCCCCCTAAAATTTGGCTTCTTCAGTCGATTTTCAGAAAATTGTTTGAAGCAGAAGTTTACTTAAAGGCGATGAAATTCAGTTCACCTTAAAGTTTTGAGGTGGTCAGTCCCTCAGTCTGGAGAAGAGCATTTTTTCCCTTTGGGAAATGAAACAAATGGAGATAAAGGGGAACAGGATGGAGATTTTATATACCCCCAAGGGGTTTAGACGAAAAGGTCACTAGAAGAGGAAAGAACAAAGATGTTAAGAGGTCAGGCCCCTTCATATAAACCCCCCCCTCTTCTGGGGAAAGGTTTTTCGAAGGTTAGGGGGGTTTTGGAGTGGGGGTTTTTTACAGTAGTCGCACTTACAATACAACAACAATTTCATTAAAAATAAGGTATAGTGAAGTGAGTGTGATAAATAGTCGACTCTAACAAAAAAACAACAAAAATACAAAAAGGGAGTTTAGGGGAGTGAGTTTTATACAGAAGTCGAAAACTAAAAAATACAACAAAAACACTACAAAAAGGGAGTTGGGTGAGGTGTTTCGTAGTGGGAACAAACAATCCCAAAAAAAACCCATAAAAAAGGGAGTATGGGTCCCCCCCCCCCCCCCCCCCCCCCCTTATTGTACATTTATTTCGACAAAAAACAATCAACAACCATACAAAAAAGAGTATATTTGAGGATTTGGTTACAGTAGTCGCACTAAAAATCCAACAAAAACCCACTTTCCAAAGATTTTAGGGGAGTGAGTGTGATACAGTGGGCGACACTAAAAATTTAAAAACAACACATACTTTTAAGAGTATAGTGATTGAGGGTTTTTACAGTAGTCGACACAACAATACAAAAAAACACTTTAAAAAATAAGAGTAAAAAGGTGAGTGAGTGTGATACAGTAGTGGGACAAACAATACAACAAAAAAACCCCTTACAATAAGAGTTTTTAGTGAGTGGGGTATGTCCAGTGTCGACACAAACCCTTTCAACAACAACAAATAAAATAAGATTATAGTGAGTGGTATGAAAAGAAATTCCCGCACAAACAATAAAAAAAACAACAATACAATAAGAGTATAGTTGAGTGAGTGGATACGTCGTCGACACTAAAATACCAACAACACATAAAATTAAAGAGTAAAGTGAGTGGGGTTTTGTGTTTTACAGTAGTCGACATTTCAATCCCAAAAAAAACCATAAAATTTAAGAGTTTTGTGAGTATTTGTGATCCCAGTAGTGGGACACAAAACAAAACAACTATCACATGCAATAAGAGTTAGTAGTGAGTTTGTACAGTAGTCGACACTAACAATAAAAAACAAAAACATCCCAAAAAGGGAGTATTGTGAGTGAGTTTTGTTTCAGTGGGCGACACTAACAATAAAAACAACAACCCTTTACAAAAAGGGAGTATAGTAAAGTGAGTGTGATACTTTTAAGTGGGACCTAAAAAATACAAAAAAAAACACATACAAAAAGAGTTAGTGAGTGAGTGTGCCCCAGTAGTCGACCTTGCAATACAACAAAAAAACAAAATACTTTAAAAATGGTATAAAAATCCCGACATTTTTGTTGGGGAAAGGGACAAATAGGGCAACTTTTTAGGAAACTTTTTTTCCCGAAACGTTTCGCCTAAAACAGTAGGTTTCTTCGGGTGTGTACAGAAAAGTTGATGGGAAGCGAAGTTTACTTGAAGACGTATAATCGCCCTTTTCCCCTTTAAAAGGGTTTAAAAGGGGGTCGCCCCTCTCTGGAAAAGGGAAATTTTTTCCATAGAATGAAACAATATGGAGATAAAAGTGCCCGGGGATGGAGCCTTTTTATAGGCCCCCAAGAGGGGGACGTGGGTCACTAAAAAGGGGTTTAAAAAAATCAGATTTTAAAAGGGTAGGTCCCTTCAAATCCGGGCCGGGCTCCATGTGGGGGTTTCGAAGAGTATATCCCGGTGGTGGGATAAAAGTAGTCGACACTTACAATACAACAAAAAACACTTTCAAAAAGAGTATTGGGGTGAGTGTGATACAGTAGTCGACACTTAAAATTTCAAAAAACCACATACAATAAGATTTTTGGGGTGAGTTTTATACAGTAGTCGACACTTAAAATTAAACAAAAAACACATACAATAAGAGTATTTTTGGGGGTGGAGTGGATACGTATTTCGACATTTAAAATTTAAAACAAAAACATACAATAAGGTTAGTGGGTGAGTGTAAATACATAGTCGATTTCTAAAAAAACAAAAACAACACATACAATAAGAGTATAGTGATTTGAGTGTGATACAGTAGTCGACATAAAAATTTACAAAACAAAAACCTTAAAATTAAGAGTTAGTGAGGGGTTGGTGTGTTACGGGAGTCGAAAAACAATACAAAAACAACACAAAATAAGAGTATTGTGAGTGAGTGTGAAAACAGTATTTCGACAAAACAATAAAACCCAAACAACACATAAAATAAGATTTATAGTGAGTGAGGTGTACAGTAGTCGACACTAAAAAAATACAAAAACAACACATTTTTTTTAAAAATGGTAAAAAATTACCGCCCGGGGTTGTTAGGTAAGACAAATAGAAACCCTTTGGGTATCTTTATTTCAAAAACTTTTTCCCCAAAACACATTTAGGTTCTTCAGTCAAAGTACAGAAAATTTTGAAAAAGGGCAGAAGATACTAAAGGGAGGGATGTAATCAGTCCATCCCCTTTAAAATTTTTAAAGGTGGTCAGCCCCTCGTCTGGAGAAGAGCATTGTTCCATAGAATAAAAACAATTGGAGATGAAGGGGGACGGAGGGACCCTTATATAGCCCCAAGAGGTGGGGGCGTAGGTCACTAGAAGAGGTAAAAAAACTAGATGTTAAGGGGTTTAAAGGTCCCTCTCAAATCACCCGCTTCACTAGTGGGGGTTTGTGGGAAGGGAGTATTTTGGGGTGATTTGTGTACAGTAGTGGGAACTTACAATACAAAAAAAACACATAAAAATAAGTTTAAGGGAGGTGAGTGTGATACAGTAGTGACTCAAAAATTTCCAACAACAAAAAATTTCAAAAAGGGAGTATAGTGAGTGAGTTAAAACAGAAAGTGGGACACTAACAATACAAAAAAAAACACATAAAATTTAAGGGAGTATAGGAGGGTGTGTTTCCCGTGTCGACACTAAAAATTTTTAACAACCCCATCAATAAGAGAATAGTGAGTGAGTTGAAAACAGTAGTCGACACTAAAAATTTACAACAAAAAACACATACAATAAGAGTATATTGAGTGAGTGTGATACAGAGTCGACACTAACAATATAAAAAAACACATACAAAAAAAAGTATAGTGAGTGAGTGTGTTTCAGTGGGTCGACACTAAAAAATACAAAAACAAACTACAAAAAGATTTATAGTGAGTGAGTGTGATACAGTATTTCGACACTAACAATACAACAAAACCATACAATAAGTTTATAGTGATTTGGGGGTGATACAGAAGTCGAAACTGACAATAAAAAAACAAACACTTTAAAATTAAGAGTTTAGTGGGGTGATTTTGGGGAATCAGTAGTCACACTAAATCCCAAAAAACAAAACATCAATAAGAGTTGGGAGTGATTTGTGATACAGTAGTCGAAAAAACAATACAACAACAAACATACAATAAGAGAATAGTGAGTGAGTGTGATCAGTAGTCGAAAATAAAAATTTCAACAACAACCATACAATAAGATTTATAGGAGTGAGTGTGATACGTATTTCGACATAACAATACAAAAAACAACCCCAATAATTAAAATGGTAAAAAATCCCGACAGGTTGTTGGGTTTAAGACACATTTTGAACAGTTAGGTACCCTTTAAATTTCAAAAACGTTTGCCTAACAGTAGGTTCTTCAGTAAAGAACAAAAAGGGGTTGTTTAAAAGCAAAAGATACTTGAAGACGTTTTAATAAATTCCATCCCCTTTAAAAGTTTTGAGGGGGGTTTAAAGCCCCTCAATCTGGAGAAGGGGCATTTTTCTTAGAATGAAACAATAGGGAGATGAAGGGGACAGGAGGGGCCCTTTTTTAAGCCCCAAGAGGGGGGACGTGGGTCACTAAAAGAGGTAAGAACTCAGTTTTAAAAAGGGTCAGGCCCCTCTAAAATTCCACCCTTCACTAGTGGAGGTTTGGGAGGTATATGGGGTGATTTGTGTTTCAGTAGTCGACACTTACAATAAAACAACAACACATACAATAAGAGTATATGGGGTGAGTGGAAAACAGTAGTCGACCTTAAAATTTACAAAAACAACACATAAAATTAAGAGTATATGGGGTGAGTGTGTTCAGTATTTCGACATTAAAATTTAACAACAAAAAAACAATACAATAAAAAGTATAGGGGGGGTGAGTTTTTGTACGTGTCGACACTTACAATACAAAAAAACAACACATAAAATTTAAGAGTATGTGGTGGGTGTGATAAAGTTTTTCGACTCTAACAATCAACAAAAAAACACTTTACAAAAAGGGTTTTATAGTGAGTGATTGTGATACAGTATTCAAACACTAACAATAAAACAAAAACCACTTTAAAAAAAGAGTATAGGGGTGGGGGGTGTGAACAGTAGTCGCACAAACCCTTTACAAAAAAACACATACAAAAAGGGTATAGTGAGTGGTGTGATACGTAGTCCACACAAAACAAACAACAAAAACCCACAAACAATGGGGTTTTATAGGGGTTGAGTGTGTTTCAGTATTTCGACATAACAATACAACAACAACCCCTACATTAAAAATGGTTTTAAAGGATCCCGACGGGTTTTGGTTGGGAAAGACAATATGCAACATTTTTGGGTTTATTTTTTATTTCGAATCGTTTCGCCCCTAACACAGTAGGTTTCTTCGCGAGTACAGAAAATTTTATAGAAGCAAAAGGGTACTTGAAGACGATGAAATCAGCCCAATCCCCCCTTTAAAGTTTTGAGGTGGTCGTCCCTCATTTGGGAAAGAAAAAGCATTGTTCCTAGAATGAAACAATATGGGAGGGAAGTGAAAAGGTTTGGACCCCTTTATATACCCAAGGGGGGAGACGTGGGTCACTAGAAGAGGTAAAAAACTATTTTAAAGAGGTCGGCCCCTCTCAAACCCGGGCCGCTTCATAGTGAAGGTTGCCCAAAGGGAGTATATGGGGTGAGTGTGATACAGTAGTCGAAAACTTAAAATACAACAAAAAAAACATAAAATAAGATTTAAAATGGGGGTGGTGGTACAGTAGTCGAAAATTACAATACAACAAAACACAAAAAGATTATAGGGGGGGTGAGTGTGATACAGTAGTCGACATTCAACACAACAAAACCTTAAAAATAAGAGTTAGTGAGTGATTTGTGTTTAAGGGTAGTCACTCAAAACAATACAAAAAAACAATACAATAAGATTTTAGTGAGTGAGGGTGTTTCATTTGTGGGACACAAACAATAAAAACAACACAAAACAATAAGAGTATAGTGAGTGAGTTTGATACATTTAGTCGACCAAAAATTTAAAAAAACCCAACATATAAAAAAGGGGGAAAGTATAGTGAGTGATTGTGTTACAGTAGTCGACACTAACAATACAACAAAAACACATACAAAAAAGGTATATTGAGTGAGTGTGTTTAAGTATTTGACACAAAAAATTACAACAACAACAAATACAAAAGAGTATAGTGGTGGTAGGGTACAGTATTGGGACACAAAACAATCCCAAAAAAAAAAACTTTACAAAAAAGAGTTTTAGTGAGTGAGTGTGATCATTTAGTCCCCCACTAACAATACAAAAACAACAAAACAATAAGAGTTATAGTGAGTGGGTGTGATACAGAAAGTCGACACTTAAAATACAAAAAAAAACACTTTAAAATTTAAAGAATAGTGAGTGAGTGTGATCCAGTGGGTCGACACTAAAAATACAAAACAACACATACAAAAAAAGAGTATAGTGAGTGAGTGTGTTTAAAAGAAGTCGACACTAACAATACAAAAACAACACATACAATAAGATTTTAAAAGTGAGTGAGTGTGTTTCCCCAGTAGTCGACATAAAAATTTACAAAAACCAACACTAAAATTAAGAGTATAGTGAGGGGTATGAAAACAGTGGGCGCCAACAATAAAACAACAAAAAATACAATAAGATTTTGTGAGTGAGCATGAAAACATTTATTCGACACAAACAATAAAAAAAAAAACCATACAAAAAGGGAGTATAGGGGAGTGAGTGGGTTTACAGTGGGCCGCCCACAAACAATAAAACAACAACCCCTTAAAATAAGAGTATAGTGGTGAGTGTGTTTAAAGTAGTCGACATTAAATCCAAAAAAAAACACTTACAAAAAGAGTATAGTGGTGGTGGGGATACAGAAAGTCACAAAAACAATACAAAAAAACCACTTTCAATAAGAGTATAGGAGTGAGTGTGATACAGTAGTGACATAACAATACAAAAAACAACACAACAAAAAGAGTTTAGTGGGGGGGGTTTGGTGTGAAAACAGTAGTCGACATTAAAAAAATTTCAACAAACAAAAACCCCAATTTAAGGGATTTATAGTTGAGTGATTTATGTTTACATTTGTCGAAAAACCTAACAATACAAAAAACAAACAAAATTTTTAAGAGTATAGGGGAAGTGGTGTGATACAGTAGCCCGCACTAACAATACAAAAACAACCCCATACAATAAAAAGAATAGTGAGTGAGTGGGGATACAGTAGTCGACACAAAAAATTTAAAAACCAAAACACATACAATAAGGATAGTGAGTGATTTGTGTACAGAGCCCGAAAACCCCCCTTCAACAACAACAATACAAAAAAGGAGAAATAGTGGTGAGTGGGGATACAGTAGTGGGACACTAAAAATTACAAAAACCAAACTTACAATAAGAGTATAGTGAGGGAGAAGATACAGTTTAATCGACACAAACAATACAACAAAAACACATAAAATTAAAAAGTTTGTGATGAAGGTGTTTACAGTAGTCGGCACTAAAAATTTAAAACCAAAAAAACAATACTTTTAAGGTTTATGGGGTGGTTTTGGATACAGTAGTCGACACTAACAATACAAAAACAAAAACATACAATAAGAGTATATTTGGTGAGTTTGATCCCAGTAGTCGACACAAAACAATACAAAACACATACAATTAAAAATATAGTGGGTGGGGTTTTGATACAGTTGTCGACACTAACAATACAAGAACAACACTTTAAAATAAGAGTTTTAGTATTTGGGTTTGATACAGTAGCGACACTAAAAATTCAAAAAAAAACCTTACAAAAGATTTATAGTGAGTGGTGGGGATCCCAGTAGTGGGCCCACTTACAATACAACAACAACACTTTACAAAAAGGGAGAAATAGTGAGTGAGTATGATACGTAGTCGACACAAACCCCAAAAACAAAAAACAACACATACAATAAGAGTATAGTGAGTGGGGGTGTGATACAGTAGTCGACACTAAAAATACAACAAAAAACACATAAAATAAGAGTATAGTGATTTGATGTGATACAGAAGTCAAAATTTAACAATACAACAAAAAACAAATACAAAAAGGAAATAGTGATTTTTGGTGTGTTTACAGTAGTCGACATAACAAACAAAAACCCAACACATACAATATTTTTGGGTGGTGAGTGTGATCCGTATTGACTCTACAAACAAAAAAAAAATACAATAAGAGTATAGGGGAAGTGGTGTGATAAGTATTTGGACACTAAAAATTTACAACAAAAACACATACAATAAGAGTTTTAGTAAAGTGAGTATGTTACAGTTAGTCGACACTAAAAAATAAAAACAAAAACAACACATACAATAAGAGTATAGTGAGTGAGTGTGATACAGTAGTCGACACTAACAATACAACAACAACACATACAATAAGAGTATAGTGAGTGAGTGTGATACAGTAGTCGACACTAACAATACAACAACAACACATACATTAAAATGGTATAAAATACCGACAGGTTGTTAGGTAAGACACATATGCAACAGTTAGGTATCTTTATTTCGAAACGTTTCGCCTACACAGTAGGCTTCTTCAGTCGAGTACAGAAAAGTTGATAGAAGCAGAAGATACTTGAAGACGATGTAATCAGTCCATCACCCTTAAAGTTTTGAGGTGGTCAGTCCCTCAGTCTGGAGAAGAGCATTGTTCCATAGAATGAAACAATATGGAGATGAAGTGACAGGATGGAGCCTTATATAGCCCCAAGAGGTGAGACGTAGGTCACTAGAAGAGGTAAGAACTCAGATGTTAAGAGGTCAGGTCCCTCTCAAATCCAGCCGCTCTCACTAGTGGAGGTTGTCGAAGAGTATATGGGGTGAGTGTGATACAGTAGTCGACACTTACAATACAACAACAACACATACAATAAGAGTATAGTGAGTGAGTGTGATACAATAGTCGACTCTAACAATAAAACAACAACACAGACAATAAGAGTATAGTGAGTGAGTGTGATACAGTAGTCGACACTAACAATACAACAACAACACATACAATAAGAGTATAGTGAGTGAGTGTGATACAGTAGTCGACACTAACAATACAAAAACAACACATACAATAAGAGTATAGTGAGTGAGTGTGATACAGTAGTCGACACTAACAATACAACAACACATACAATAAGAGTATAGTGAGTGAGTGTGATACAGTAGTCGACACTAACAATACAACAACAACACATACAATAAGAGTATAGTGAGTGAGTGTGATACAGTAGTCGACACTAACAATACAAAAACAACACATACAATAAGAGTATAGTGAGTGATGTGGGTTTCAGTAGTCGACACTAAACAATACAAAAACAACCATACAATAAGAGTATAGTGAGTGAGTGTGATACAGTAGTCGACACTAACAATAAAAACAACAACACATACAATAAAAGTAAGTGAGTGAGTATGATACAGTAGTTTGACACTAACAATACAACACAAAAACATACAATAAGAGTATAGTGAGTGAGTATGATACAGTATTCGACACTAACAATACAAAAACAACACATACAATAAGAGTATAGTGAGTGAGTGTGATACAGTAGTCGACACTAACAATACAACAACAACACATACAATAAGAGTATAGTGAGTGAGTGTGATACAGTAGTCGACACTTACAATACAAAAACAACACATACATAAGAGTATAGGAGTGGTGTGATACAGAGTCGAACTAAAAACAACAACAACACATCAAAAGAGAAGTGATGAGTGGATACAGTAGTCGACACTAACAAAAAAAAACCCCCAATACAATAAGAGTTTGTGAGTGAGTGTGATACAGTAGTTGATCCTCCGTCCCTCAGTGTTACTCAAAATCATTGGGGTGCTGGAGGCTTTGATCCTCCGTCCCTCAGTGTGATTCAAAACCACCAGGGGTGGTGGGGCTTGATTCCTCCGTCCCTCTGTGTTCATTCTACAGACCAGGGGTGGCCTCCCGCCCGCAGACTTGATCCTCGTCCTCAGTTTTATTCAACAGCTGGGGTGGTTGGTGTTTGATCCTCCGTCCCTCAGATGTTATTCAACACCAGGGGTGGTGGAAGGATAGTTCCTCCGTCCCTCAGTGTTATTCAACCACCAGGGGTGGTGGGAGGCTTGTCCTCCGTCATACAGTGTTATTCAACTGCTGGAGTTGGTGGAGGCTTGATCCTCCGTCCTCAGGTTATTCAACACCTTGGTGGTGGAGGGCTTGATCCTCCGTCCTCCAGTGTTATCAACACCTGGGTGGTGGAGGCTTGATCCTCCGTCCCTCAGTGTTATCACCTATGGGTGGTGGAGGCTTGATTCCTCAGTCCTCTCTCCCGCCCCCTGCTTCTCCTCCCCCCCTCTCCCTCCACACCAGGGGTGGTGGAGGCTTGATCTCGTCCTCAGTGTTATCAACAAGCTGGGTGTGGAGGCTTGATCCTCCGTCCCTCCGGTGATTCAAGACACCTGGGTGCGTGGAGGCATTGATCCGTCCGAGCCCTCAGTGTATTCAAACGCTGGGGTGGTGGAGGCTTGATCCTCCGTCACTCAGTGTTATTCAACACCAGGGGTGGTGGGGAGTGGGGGGTGCTTGATCCCCCCGTCCCTCAGTGTTATTCAAAGCTGGGGTGGTGGAGCTTGATACTCCGTCCCTCTAGTGTTATTCACACCAGGGGATGGTGGAGGCTTGATCTCCGTCCTCAGTGTTATTCAACACCAGGGGAGGTGGGAGCTTGATCCTCCGTCCCTCAGTGTTTATTCAACACCAGGGGTGGTGGACGGCTTGATCCTCCGGCCCTCAGTTGTTTATTCAACACCAGGGGGGTGGAGGCTTGATCCTCCGTCCTCAGTGTTATTCAACACCAGGGAGGGTGGAGGCTTGATCCTCCGTCCCTCAGTGTTATTCAACACCAGGGGTGGTGGAGGCTTGATCCTCCGTCCCTCAGTGTTATTAACAACGGGGAGTTGGAGGCTGATCTCGTCCCTCAGAGTTATTCACACCAGGAGGTGGTGGAGGCTTGATCCTCCGTCCTCAGTGTTATCAACACCAGGGGTGGTGGAGGTTGATCCTCGTCCCTCAGTGTTATTCAAACACCAGGCGAGGGCGTGGAGGCTTGATCCTCCGTCCTCAGTTGTTTTTGTCAACATAAGAGGGAACTGTTGAGGAAAATTTAAAGCACATGGAAATAGGAGGGAGAAATTTTTTCTGGATAGAGGCATGGTTGACAGAAATAGGCAGCAGAGGAGTTTGCATAAATGGGGCAGAAATCAGAGATGGGGATGTGTTCACGAGCGGTGTTCCACAGGGTAGTGTTGGGCACCCTGCTGTTACAAATCTACATAAAACGACATAGATGAGGGCATAAAGGCGACTTCGGCAAGTTTGCCGATGACACCAAAAATAGGCCGTCCGAATTCATTCTGAGAGGACATTCGTGCACTCCAGGAAGATTTGAATAGTGATTGCCGTGGTCGGAGAATGAGAAGGGGCAGATGCATTTTAATATAGGACAATGCAAAGTTCTATATTGTTGGACAGGACCATATACCATGCCACTTATGTTAAACTAAATGTAATGTAGATGCTTAATATTACGGATTGCGAAAAAAGATTTAGGAGTTCCTGGTTAGCAGTAATCTGAAACCTCAAGACAACCGTGCATAAGTAGTTCGCAATAAAGCTAATAGAATCCATGGCTTCATATCAAGAAGCATAAATAATACGAAAGTCCTCAGGTGGTTCTTAAACTACTATTACGCATCATCTTGGTTAAGCCTCATTTAGATTATGCTGCTCAGGTTGGTCACCGTAATACAGAATGGATATAAATTCTCTGGAAAATGTACAAAGGACGAGACAATGTTGATCCCATGCATCAGAAATCCTTTCCCTTTGAGGATAGACTAATTTGCCCTTAAACTGCATCTCTAGAATGTCCCCCCCCCACTAGATTAGGGGGGATATGAGTGAGGTGTTATAAATGGAAGACAGAATAAATAAAGGGGATGTAAATTGTGTTGCCTGCAAATATTCTAGCCTAGACAGGACTCGCGGCAATGGTTTTAAGTTGGAAAAAATTTCAGATTCAGGAAGGATATAGGAAATACTGGTGTGGTAAATACGAGTTGTGGATGGTGGAACAACTCCCTAAGTACGGTATAGAGGGCTAGAAACATTGTGTAGCTTTAAAATAGGTTGGGACTAAATACCTGATTGGAGCGTGGGTGGGTGTGAGGTTAGACCTGATTAGCTTGTGCTACAAGGTCTGTGGTTGCCGTGTTCCTCCCTTAACGTCAATGTGACCTGACCTGACTAGGTTGGGTGATGCTTAAGACTATGGTAGGCGACTTGACTGCCTTCGCATGGGCCAGTAGGCTTCGCAGTGTTCCTCGTTCTTTGATTCTTAGTTCTGAATCACCTGTGGTGTTGGGAGGCTTGATCCTCCGTTCCACTCTCAGTGTTATTAACAGCTGAGGGTGGTGGAGGTTGATCTCGTCCTCTAGTGTTATTCAACAACAGGGTGGTGGAGGCTTTGATCCATCCGTCCCTCAGTGTTATTCAACACCAGGGGTGGTGGAGGCTTGATCCTCCGTCCCTCAGTGTTATTCAACAGCTGGGGTGGTGGAGGCTTGATCCTCCGTCCCTCAGTGTTATTCAACACCAGGGGTGGTGGAGGCTTGATCCTCCGTCCCTCAGTGTTATTCAACACCAGGGGTGGTGGAGGCTTGATCCTCCGTCCCTCAGTGTTATTCAACACCAGGGGTGGTGGAGGCTTGATCCTCCGTCCCTCAGTGTTATTCAACACCTGGGGTGGTGGAGGCTTGATCCTCCGTCCCTCAGTGTTATTCAACACCAGGGGTGGTGGAGGCTTGATGCCTCCGTCCTCAGTGTTATTCACACCAGGGGCTGGTGGAGTTGTCCTCCGTCCCTCAGTGTTATTCAACACCTGGGAGGTGGAGGCTTGATCCTCCGTCCCTCAGTGTTATTCAACACCAGGGGTGGTGGAGGCTTGATCCTCCGTCCCTCAGTGTTATTCAACACCAGGGGGGTGGGGAGGCTTTGAATCCTCCGTCCCTCAGTGCGCGCATCTCACTCCAGGGGTGTATTGTGGAGGCTGATCCTCCCGTACCTCAGTGTTATTCAACACCAGGGAGGGTGGGTGGCTTGATTCCTCCGTCCCTCAGTGTTATTCAACACCAGTGGTGTGGTGTGGCTTGATCCTCGTCCTCAGTGTTATTCAACACTGGGTTGGTGGAGGCACTTGATCCTCCGTCCTCAATGTTATTCAACACCAGGGTGGTGGAGGCTTGAACCTCCGATCCCCCAGTGTTATTCACACACTCGGGGTGGGTGGACGGCTTGATCATCCCGTCCCCTCCGTGTTATTCGAAACAGCTGGGGTGGTGGAGGCTGATCCTTCACGTCCCTCAGTGTTATTTCAACAAACAGTGGTGGTGGAGGCTTGATCCTCGTCCCTCAGTGTTATTCAACACCAGGGGTGGTGGATGCTTGATCCTCCGTCCCTCGCAGTGTTATTCAACACAGTGGTGGGGGAGCTTGATCTCCGTCCCTCAGTTGATATTCCAACACACGGGGTGGTGGAAGGCTGGGATCCTACGTCCCTCTGTGTTATTCAACACAGGGGTGTGATGTGGAGGCTTGGATCCTCCGTCTCCTCAGTGGGATTCAACACAAGGGGTCGGTGGAGGAGGGTGACTCTACGTCCCTCAGTGTTATTCAACACCAGGGGTGGTGGAGGCTTGATCCTCCGTCCCTCAGTGTTATTCAACAGCTGGGGTGGTGGAGGCTTGATCCTCCGTCCCTCAGTGTTATTCAACACCAGGGGTGGTGGAGGCTTGATCCTCCGTCCCTCAGTGTTATTCAACGCTGGGCGTGTGGAGGCTTGATCCGCGTCCCTCAGTTGTTATTCAACACAGCGAGGCGCGGCGCTGCGCTGATCTCGTCCGTCCCTCAGTGTTTTTCAACACCAGGGCGGGTGGTTGGAGGGCTTGATCCTCCGTCCCTCAGTGTTATTCAACACCAGGGGTGGTGGAGGCTTGATCCTCCGTCCCTCAGTGTTATTCAACACCAGGGGTGGTGGAGGCTTGATCCTCCGTCCCTCAGTGTTATTCAACAGCTGGGGTGGTGGAGGCTTGATCCTCCGTCCCTCAGTGTTATTCAACAGCTGGGGTGGTGGAGGCGTGATCCTCGTCCCTCAGTGATATCAACAGTGGGGTGGTGGGAGGACTTGATACTCCGTTCCCTCCAGTGTTATTCACACACCCCCCCTCTGGGGTGGTGGAGGCTTGATTCGTCCCTCAGTGCTTATTCAACAGCGGGGTATAGTTGGACGCTTGATCCTCCGTCCCTCAGTGTTATTCAACACCAGGGGTGGTGGAGGCTTGATCCTCCGTCCCTCAGTGTTATTCAACACCAGGGGTGGTGGAGGCTTGATCCTCCGTCCCTCAGTGTTATTCAACACCAGGGGTTGTGGAGGCTTGATCCTCCGTCCCTCAGTGTTATTCAACACCACGTTGGTCGGAGCTTCTTGATCCTCCGTCCCTCAGGGTTATTAACAACCTGGTGGTGGTGGAGGCTGATCCTCCGTCCATCAGTGTTATTCAACTCCAGAGGTTGTGGAGGCTTGATCCTCCGTCCTCAGTTTTATTCATACACTGGGGGTGGTGGAGGCTTGATCCTCGTCCTCTCGAGTTATCAACACCAGGGTTGGTGGACGAGCTTGATCTCTCCGTCCCGCAGTGTTATTCAACACAAGGGTGGTGGAGGCTTGATCTTCCGTCCCTCTGTGTTATTCAACACCAGAGGTTGTGGAGGCTTGATCCTCCGTCCCTCAGTTTTCTTCAACACCACGGGTGGTGGAGGCTTGATCCTCCGTTCCCTAAGTGTATTCAACACTGGGGTGGAGGAGGCTTGAAATCCTCCGACCCTCAGTGTGATTCATCACCAGGGGGTGGTGGAGACTTGATTCCTCCGTCCTCAGTGTTATTCAACACCAGGGTGGTGGAGGCTTGATCCTCCATAGTCCCTCAGTGTCATTCAACACCTGGGGTGGTGGAGGCTTGATCCTCCGTCCCTCAGTGTTATTCAACACCTGGGGTGGTGGAGGCTTGATCCTCCGTCCTCCCGTGTTATTCAAAAGTGGTCGGTGGTGGAGGTTTGATCCTCACGTCCTCAGTGTTATTCAACACAGGGGTGGAGGAGGCCTTGATCCTCCGTCCCTCTGTGGTATTCTAACACCAGGGGTGGTGGACGGATTGATCTCAGTCCTCAGTGTTAATTACCAACAATGGGGTGGTGGAGGCTTGATCCTCCGTCCCTCTGTGTTATTCAAAACCTGGGGGTGGTGGAGGGCTTGATCCTCCGTTCCCTCAGTGATTATTCAACAGTGGGGTGGTGGAGGTTTGATCCTCAGTCCTCCAGGTGTTATTCAACCCAGGGGTGGTGGAGGCTTGATCCTCAGTCCCTCAGTGTTATTCCAACACAGGCGGTGGTTGGAGGCTCTTGACTCCGTCCCTCAGTGTTATCAACACCTGGGCGTGGTGGAGGATTGATACTCCGTCCCTCAGTGTTATTCAAACACCTGGGTGGTGGAGGCTGGATCCTCGCCGTCCCTCAGTGTTATGCAAACACCGGGGTGGTGGAGGCTTGATCCTCCGTCCCTCAGTGTTATTCAACACCGGGGTGGTGGAGGCTTGATCCTCCGTCCCTCAGTGTATTCAACACTGGGTGGTGGAGCTTGATCTCCGTCCCTAGTGTTATGTCGCAACACCTGGGTGGTGGAGCTGATCCTCAGTCCCTCGTGTTATTCAACACAGGGGTGTGGATTCTTGATCCCTCCGTCCCTCAGTGTGATCCAACAGTGGGGTAGGTGTGAGGCTTGATCTCCGTTCCCTCAGTGTTATTCAACACCAGAGGTGTGGAGGCTTGATCCTCGATCCCTCATATGTTATTCATCACTAATAATAATGAACACTCAGTCCTTCACTAAGATTGTTTTTAGTTTATTGTCGTCACTTCAAAAAAACTCAAAAACATAAAGTGGGACCATAGTAAACCAAGATCCTAAAACCGGATTATAAAATGTGGAAGATACACTAAGCAACCAGACCCCAACTTATGCCTAGAACAGATTACTCGGTGGCACCTCGATGTAGAACAAGGTTATTACCTACGAAAAAGGAGGGAGTAGATGTAAATAGAAAGAAGACTAGGGCTCCTTTACAGAGCGACGGAAATAGAATAACAGAGCGGCTAAAAGAGGTCTATTATCTGAAATGCGTAGGGTGACACTGGTCAGGATATTGCAAGCATCGAACTAGCTAAAAGATCCTTTAGGTGTCAGGAATCGCGGGGAAGAACTAAAAGCCTCATAAATTAAATCGGAATAAGGAACCAAAGTATTTCTTCTCTATGCCAAATCAAATCGAGACACGTCAAGTATTGGGCCCCTATTAAACAAGTGGGGGTCCTACACAGACGGTACAGCAAGGAAATGAGTGAGCTACTCAAGTCCCAATATGACTCAGTTTTTAGCAAGCGCTTCATAACCAGACTGAGAGTCGAGAACAAAATGAAATTTTTTTATTGAGAGAGCACAAAATTTGATTAACACAAGCTATCCGATGTTAACCTGACGCAAATGACTTCGCCCCAGGACGATACAACTGCACATGCCATGCACTTGCGCCCAGGGCCAGACTCATGGAAACTGCAAGAAGCTGGGGTGGTTGGAGGCTTATTCCTCATCCATCAGTGTTATTCAACACCAAGGGCGTGGTGGTGGCTTGATCCTCCGTCCTCTCAGTGTTATTCAACACAGGGGTGGTGGAGGCTTGATCCTCCGTCCTCAGATGTTATTCAACTCCAGGGGAGGTGGAGGCTGGATCCTCCATCCCTCAGTGTTATTCAACACCAGGGGGTTGGGTGGTGGCTTGTTCCTCCCGTCCCTCAGTGTTATTAACAGCTGGGCTGGTGGGTGGAGGCTTGATCCTCCATCCCTCATTGTTTATTCAAACCAGGGGTGGTGGAGGCTTGATCCTCCGTCCTCAGTGTTTAGTCAACACCAGGGTGTGGTTGGTGGAGGATTGAGCCTCCGTCCCTCAGTGTTATTCAACAGCTGGGGTGGTGTGAGGCTTGATCCTCCGTCCTCAGTGTATTCAACACTGGGGTAGGTGGAGCTTGATCCTCCGTCCCTCAGTGTTATTCCAACACCTGGGGATAGTGGAGGCTTGATCCTCCGTCCCTCAGTGTTATTCAACACCTGGGGTGGTGGAGGCTTGATCCTCCGTCCCTCATTGTTATTCAACACCTGGGGTGGTGGAGGCTTGATCCTCCGTCCCTCAGTGTTATTCAACACCTGGGGTAGTGGAGGCTTGATCCTCCGTCCCTCAGTGTTATTCAACACCTGGGGTGGTGGAGGCTTGATCCTCCGTCCCTCAGTGTTATTCAACACCAGGAGTGGTGGAGGCTTGATCCTCCGTCCCTCAGTGTTATTCAACACCAGGAGTGGTGGAGGCTTGATCCTCCGTCCCTCAGTGTTATTCAACACCTGGGGTGGTGGAGGCTTGATCCTCCGTCCCTCAGTGTTATTCAACACCAGGGGTGGTGGAGGCTTGATCCTATGTCCCTCTGTGTTTTTTCACACCAGGGGTGGTAGTGGAGGCTTGCATCTCCGTCCCTCAGTGTTATTCAACACCAGGGGAGGTGGAGGCTTGTTCTCGTCCCTCATTGTTATTCAACACCCAGGGGTGGTGGAGGCTTGATCCCTCCCGTCCCTCCAGTTTTATTCAAACACCAGGGGAGGTGGGGCTTGATCTCCGTCCCTCAGTTGTTATTCAACACCAGGGTGGTGGAGGCTTGATCCTCCGTCCCTACGTGTTATTCAACACCAGGGGTCGGTGGAGCTGATCCTCCGTCCTCTGTGTTATTTCAACACCAGGGGTGGTGGAGGCTTGATCCTCCGTCCCTCAGTGTATAGTCAACACCTGGGGTGGGTGGAGGCTTGATCCTCCGTCCCTCAGTCGTTATTCAAAACCTGGGGGTGGTGGTGGCTTGATCCTCAGTCCCTTTCAGTGTTATTCAACACCGGGGTGGTGGAGGCTTGATCCTCCGTCCTCAGTGTTGTTCAACACTGGGGTGGGGTGGAGGCTTGATCTCCGTCCCTTCAGAGTTATCCACACCAGGGGTGGTGGAGGGCTTGATCTCTGTCCACTCAGTGTTTTTCAACACCTGGGGTGGTGGGAGCTTGATCTCCGTCCCTCAGTGTTATTCAACACAGGGGTGGTTGGAGGCTTGATCCTCCGTCCCTCTGTGTAATTCAACACAAGGGGATAGGTGGAGGCTGATCCTCCGTCCCTCAGCTGTTATTCAACACCAGGTGTTGGGGGGGGTGGAGCTTGATCCTCCGCCCTCAGTGTTATTCAACACAGGGGAGGTGGAGGCTTGAACCTCCGTTCCCATCAGTGTTATTCAAACACCAGGGGTGGTTGGAGGCTTGATCCTCCGTCCCTCAGTGATATTCAAACACCAGGAGGAGGTGGAGGGCTTGTTCCTCCGTCCCACAGTTTTATTCACCACGAGGGGTGGTGGATGGAGGCTTGATCCTCGTCCCTCAGTGTCTATTCCAAACAACCTGGGGTGGTGAAGGCTTGATCCTCCGTCCCTCAGTGTTATTCAACACCTGGGGTGGTGGAGGCTTGATCCTCCGTCCCTCAGTGTTATTCAACACCTGGGGTGGTGGAGGCTTGATCCTCCGTCCCTCAGTGTTATTCAACACCAGGGGTGGTGGAGGCTTGATCCTCCGTCCCTCAGTGTTATTCAACACCAGGGTGGTGGAGGCTTGATCCTCCGTCCATCAAGTGTTTTTCAACACAAGGGGGTGGTGGAGCTTTGAACCTCGTTCCTCAGTGTTATTCAACAGACTGGGGACTGGTGGAGGCTGATCCTCATCCTCAGTGGTATTCAACACCAGGGGAGGTGGAGGCTTGATCCTAGTCCCTCAGGTTATTCAACACCAGGTGGTGGTGGAGGGGAAGCGTCTTGAATCCTCCTTCCCTCAGTGTTATTAACAGCTGGGGTGGTGGAGGCTTGATCCTCCGTCCCTCAGTGTTATTCAACACCTGGGGTGGTGGAGGCTTGATCCTCCGTCCCTCAGTGTTATTCAACACCTGGGGTAGTGGAGGCTTGATCCTCCGTCCCTCAGTGTTATTCAACACCTGGGGTGGTGGAGGCTTGATCCTCCGTCCAGTCTCAGTGTTATCTCAAATCCACCAGGGGTGGTGGAGGTTGGTTCCTCACAGTCCCTCTAGTGTATTCAAACACTGGGGGTGGTGGAGGCTTGATCCTCGTCCTCAGTGTTATTCAACACTGGATTAGTGGAGCTTGATCCTCCGTCCCTCAGTGTTATTCAACACCTGGGTGTGGAGGCTTGATCCTCCGTCCCTCAGTGTTATTCATCACAGCAGTGGTGGCTGGAGGCTTTTGATTCCTCCGTTGCCCTCAGTGTTATTCAATCACCAGGGGAAGTGGTGGAGGCTTGATCCTCCGTCCTCAGTGTTAGTCAACTCAGGGTGGTGGAGGCTTGATCCTCACGGCCCTCAGTGTTATTCAACAACTGGAGTGGGTGGGGCTTGATCTCCGATCCCTCAGTGATATTCAACACCAGGAGTGGTGGTGGCTTGATCCTCAGTCCCTCAGTGTTATTCAACACTGGGGAGGTGGTGGAGGCTTGATCCTCCGTCCCTCAGTGTTAGATTCATACCACCAGGGGGTGGTGGAGGCTTGATCCTATGTCCTCAGTGTTGTTCAACAACAGGGATGGTGGTGCTTGATACTCCGTCCCTCAGTGTTATTCAACACCAGGGGAGCGTGGAGCGTGGATCCTCGTTCTCAGTGTTATTCCTAAACCAGGAGTGTGGAGGCTTGATCCTCCGTCCCTCAGTGTTATTCAACACAGGGGAGGTGGAGGATTGACCTCCGTCCTTCTCAGTGTTTATTTCAACTCCTGGGGTTGGTTGGAGGCTTGATTCCTCTGTCCCTCAGTGTGTTATTCACACCAGGGTGGTGGAGGCTTGATCCTCCGCCCTCAGTGGTTATTCAACACCAGGCATGGGTGGAGGCTTGATCCTCCGTCCGCTCAGTGTTTATTCAAACCTGGGGGTGGTGGAGGCTTGATCCTCCGTTCCTCAGTGTTATTTCAACTCCGGGGGTGGTGGAGGCTTGATCTCCGTCCCTCAGTGTTATTCAAACCATATCCATGGGGTGTTGGAGGCTTGATCTCCGTCCTTCATTGTTTTTCAACACCTTGGGGTGGTGGGAGGTGATCCCTCCGTCCCTCAGAGTTATTCAAAACCAGGGGTGTGGAGGCTTGATCCTCTGTCCCTCAGTGTTATTCAACACTCCTAGGGTGGTGGAGGCTTGATCCTCCGTCCCTCAGTGTTATTCAACACCAGGGGTGGTGGAGGCTTGATCCTCCGTCCCTCAGTGTTATTCAACACCTGGGGTGGTGGAGGCTTGATCCTCCGTCCCTCAGTGTTATTCAACACCAGGGGTGGTGGAGGGCTAGATACGCTCGTTCCCTCAGTGTTTTTCAACAGCTGGGGTGGTGGCGGCTTGATCCTCCGTCCCTCAGTGTTTTCAAAACCAGGGGTGGGTGGAGCTTTGATCCTCCGTCCTAGTGTTATTTCAAACACCAGGGCTGTGTTGTGGAGGCTTGATCCTCCGTCCTCAGTGTTAT
Organism: Cherax quadricarinatus; assembly: GCF_026875155.1. Taxonomy (NCBI): domain Eukaryota; kingdom Metazoa; phylum Arthropoda; class Malacostraca; order Decapoda; family Parastacidae; genus Cherax; species Cherax quadricarinatus. Next base: position 40,646,987 of record NC_069433.1, on the reverse strand, counting down.
GTTCAACACCAGGGGGGTGGGAGGCTTGATCCTACATCCCCCAGTGTTATTGGTACACCAGGGGTGGTGGCGGTTGATCCTCCGTCCCTCAGTGTTATTCAAACCACCAGGGGTTGGTGGAGGCTTTGATCCTCCATCCCTCATTTATTCACTCCAGGGGTGGTTGGAAGCTTGATTCCTCCGTCCCTCAGTGTTATTCATACACCAGGGGTGGTGCGAGGCTTGATCCTCCGTCCCTCAGTGTTATTCAACACCAGGGGTGGTGGGAGCTCTGATCTCGTCCCTCAGTGGTTATTCAAACCGGGGTGGGGAGGCTTGATCCTCCGTCAATCAGTGTTATTCAACACCAGGGGTGGTGTAGGCTTGATTCCTCCGTCCCCTCAGTGTTATTCAAACCAGGGGTGGTGGTGGAGGCTTGATTCCTCCATCCCCTGCAGTTGTTATTTCTACACCAGAAAAGGGTGGTGGTGGCTGATCTCCGTTCCATCAGTTGTTATTCAAACACAGGGGTGGTGGAGGCTTGATCCTCCGTCCTCAGTGTTATTTCAACTCCGCGGGTTGGTGGAGGCTTTGATCTCCGTCCTCAGTGTATTCAACACCAGGGTGGTGGAGGCTTGATCTCGTCCTCATGGTTATTCAACAACAGGGGTGTGGAGGCTTGATCCTCCGTCCCTCAGTGTTATTCAACACCAGGTTGTGGTGGAGGCTTGTCCTCCGTACCATCTGTGGTATTCAACCACCTGGGGTGGTGTGCGCTATTGACTCCGTCCTCAGTGTTATTCAACACCAGGGGTGGTGGAGGCTGATCCTCTGTCCACCTCAGTGTTATTCAACACCTAGGGTGGTGGAGGCTTGATCCTCGTCCTCAGTGTATTCAACACCAGGGGTGGTGGAGGCGGATCCTCCGTCCCTCAGTGATATTAACACCAGGGGGTGGTGGAGGCTTGATCCTCCGTACTCGTGTTATTCAACACCAGGGGTGGTGGAGGCTTGATCCTCCGTCCCTCAGTGTTTTTCATAACGACTGGGTTGTGGAGGCTTGATCCTCCGTCCTCAGTGTTATTCAATACCAGGGCGTGGTGGAGGCTTGCATCCTCCGTCCCTCAGTTGGTTATTCATCACCAGGGGTGGTGGAGGCTTGATTCCTCCGTTCCTCAGTGGTATTCAACACCAGGGGAGTGGGGAGGTGGAGGCTTGATCTACATCCCTCAGTGTTATTGAACACCAGGGGTTGGTGCGAGGCTTGGTCCTCCGTCCTCAGTGTTATTCAACACCAGGGTGGTGGAGGCTTGATCCTCCATCAGTCAGTGTTATTCAAACACCAGGGGTGGTGGAGCTTGATCCTCCGTCTCAGTGTTATTCAACACCAGGGGTGGGTTGCGGGTTGTTCCTCCGTCCCTCAGTGTTATTCAACACCAGGTGGTGGTGGAGGCTTGATCCTCCGTCCCTCAGTGTTATTCTACACCAGGGTGTGGTGGGGGCTTGATCATCCCGTCCTCCTCTCAGTGTTATTCAAACAATAAGGGGTGGTGGAGGCTTGCTCCTCCGTCCCCTCAGTGTTATTTCAACACCAGGTGTGGTGGAGGCTTGATCCTCCGACCCTCAGTGTTATTCACAGCTGGGGTGTGGAGGCTTGATCCTCGTCCCTCAGTGCTGTGAGTATTCAACACCAGGGGTGGTGGAGGCTTGATTCTTCCGTCCCTCACGTGTTTATTCAAACACCAGGGGTGGTGGAGGCTTGAACCTCCGTCCCTCGTGTTATTTCAACACCTGGGGTGGTGGATGCTGTTGATCCTCCGTCCTCAGTTGTTATTCAACCAGGGGAGGGTGTGAGGCTTGATCCTCCGTCTCCTCTGTGTTCTATTCAGCTCACCAGGGGTGTGGAGGCGCTTGATCCTCGTCCTCAGTGATTATTCAAAACTGGGGTGGTGGAGGGCTTGTGATCCTCCGTCCCTCAGTGTTAATTCAACACTAGGGGAGGTGGAGGCTTGATCCTCCGTCCCTTCAGTGTTAGTTCAACACCAGGGTGGTGGTGCTTGATCCCTCAGTCCTCAGGTTGTTATTTCAACACCAGGGGAGGTGGAGGCTGATCTCCGTCCCTCAGTGTTATGTCAAACACAGGGGTGGTGGAGGCTTGATACCTCCGTCCCCTCAGTGTTATTCAACACCAGGGGAGGTGGAGGGCTTGATCCTCCGTCCATCAGTGTTATTAACACCCAGGGGTGATGGAGGCTGATCCTGCGTCCCTCGTGTTATTCAACACCTGGGAGGGGGAGGCTTGATCTCGTCCATCAGTGTTATTCACACAGGGGTGGTGGAGGCTTGATCCTCCGTCCCTCAGTGTTATTCAACACCTGGGGTGGTGGAGGCTTGATCCTCCGTCCCTCAGTGTTATTCAACACCAGGGGTGGTGGAGGCTTGATCCTCCGTCCCTCAGTGTTATTCTACACCATGGGGGGTGGAGGGCTTGATCCTCGTTCCCTCATTGTTATTCAACAGCTGGAGGTGGTGGAGGCTTTGGATCCTCCGTCCCTCAGTGTCTATTCAACACCGGGGTGGTGGAGGCTTGATCCTCCGTCCCTCAGTGTTATTCAACACCAGGGGTGGTGGAGGCTTGATCCTCCGTCCCTCAGTGTTATTCAACACCAGGGGTGGTGGAGGCTTCTTGATCCTCCTGTCCCCCTCAGATGTATTCAACACCTAGGGGCGCCACAGGGGTGGGTGGGAGGTGATCCTCCGTCTCTCAGTGATATTAACACCATGATTGGGGAGAGCTTGATCTCCGTCCTCAGTGTTTATTTCAACACAAGGGGTGGTGGGAGGCTTGATCCTCCGATCCTCAGTGTTATTCAAACCTGGGTGTGGTGGAGGCATGATCCTCCGGTCCCTCAGGTTATTCTGAATCAGCTGGGGTGGTGGAGCTTGATCCTCCGTCCCTCAGTGTTATTTAACAATCGGGTTGGTGGGAGGCTTGATCCTCAGTCCCTCAGGGTTATTCAACACCAGGGGTGGGGAGGCTTGATCCTCAGTCCCTCAGTGTTATTCAAACCAGGGTGGTGGAGCTTGATCCTCCGTCCCTCAGTGTTTATTCAACCCAGGGGGTGTGGAGGATTGATCTCCGTCCTCGCAGTGTTTTTCACACCAGGGGTGGTGGAGGCTAGATCACTCCGTCCTCAGTGTGTTATTCAACAGCTGGGGTGGTGGAGGCTTGATCCTCCGTCCCTCAGTTGTATTCAACACCAGGTGGTTGGTTGGAGGCTTGATCCTCCGTCCACGCTCAGTGTATGTTAGTTCACAGCCAGGGGTCGGTGGAAGGCGTCTTGAGTCTCCGTCGAGCCTTCGAAGTGGTTTAGTCAACGCACCAGGGGGTTGTGGTGGAGGCTTGATCTCCGGTCCTCAGTCGTTAGTTCAACACCAAGGGGGGTGGAGGCTTGATCCTCCGTCTCTCAGTGAATATTTTCATCACCTGGGTGGTAGGAGGCTGATACTCCGTCATCAGTGTTATTACAACACTCGGGGTGGTTGGGAGGCTGGATCTCCGTCCCTCAGTGTTATTCAGAACACCCGGGGCGTGGTGGGACTGCTTTGATCAGCCTCCGCCCTCAGTGTTATTCAACACCAGGGGTGGTGGAGGCTTGATCCTCGTCCCTCAGTGTTATTTCAACAGCTCGGGATGGGTGGGATTTCTTGATCCTCGCCGTTCCTGCAGTGATATTCAACTCCTGGGGTGGTGGTGGCTTGTTCCTCAATCCCTCAGTGTTATTCAAACCGCCACCAGGGGTTGGTTGGAGGCTTGATCCTCCGTCCCTCAGTGTTATTCAAACTGCTGGGATGGTGGAGGCTTGATCCTCGTCCCTCAGTGTTATTCAACACCAGTGGTGGTGGAGGCTTGATCTCCGTCCTCAGTGTTATTCACACCAGGGGTGAGTGGAGGCTTGATCTCCGGAGCCTTCATTCTGTGTTATTCAACACAGGGGTGAGGTGGAAGGCTTGATCCGTACCGTGCCCTCAGTGAATTCAAACACCAGGGGTTGAGAGGCGGCTTGTCCTCCGTCCCTTCAGTGTTAGTTCAATACACCAGGGGTGGTGGAGTGCTTGCTTGGATATCTCCGTCGACCTCAGTGATATCAAAACCAGCTGGGGTGGTGGAGGCTTGATCATCCGCGCCCCCTGCAGTGTTATTCAACAGCTGGCGGTGGGTGGAGGCTTGATCCTCCGTTCCCTCAGTGATATTCAACAAGCTGGGGTGGGTTGGAGGCTTGATCCTCCGTCTCAGTGATTATTCAACACCAGAGGTTGTGGAGGTTGATTCTCCGTCTCAGTGTTATTTCAACAGCTGGGTAAGTGGTGGCTTGATCCTCCGTCTCTCCTCAGTTTATTCAAACATGTTGGAGGGTGGTGGTATGCTTTGATCCTCCGCGTTCCTAGTGTTATTCACAGCTGGGGGTGGTGGCGGCTTGATCCTCCGTCCCTCTGTGTTATTCAACTGCTGGGGGTGGTGGAGGCTTGATCCTCCGGTCCCCAGTGGTAATAATCGCTGGGGGGTGGAGGGATTTGATCCTCCTTCTCAGTTGTTATTCAACACCTGAGGTTGTGGAGGCTTGATCCTCCGTACCTTAAGGGTTATTCAACACCGAGGGGTGGTGGCGGCTTTGGATCCTCCTCGCGTCTCCCTCGTGTTATTCAACAGCTGGGGTAGTGGAGGCTGGATCCTCCGTCCCTCAGTGTTATCAACACCCAGGGTGTGGAGGGCTGATCCTCCGTCCCTCAGTGTTATTCAAAAAACACCAGGGGTAGTGGAGCTTGATCTCCGTCCCTCAGTGTTATTCAAACACCAGAGGTTTGTTGGTAGGCTGATCCTCCGTCCCTCAGTGGTATTCAAACACAGGGGTGGTGGAGGCTGATCACTCCGTCCCTCAGTGTTATTCAATTAGCTGGTCCGGTAGTGGAGGCTTGATCCTCCGTCCCTCAGTGTTATTCAACACAGGCCGCGTGGTGGAGGCTTGATCCTCCGTTCCCTCGTGTTATTCAACTCCTGGGGTGTGGAGGGCTCTTGTTCTCCGTCCCTCTTGTTAATTCTACACCTGGGGTGGTGGAGGAGTGATCCTCCGTCCCTCTGTGTCATTCAAAACCTGGGGAGTGGGTGGAGGCTTATCATCCGTCCCTCAGTGTTATTTCAACACCTGGCGGTGGTGGAGCTTGATCACTCCGGCCCCTCAGTGTTATTCAACACCAGGGGTGGTGGAGGCTTGATCCTCCGTCCCTCAGTGTTATTCAACACCAGGGGTGGTGGAGGCTTGATCCTCCGTCCCTCAGTGTTATTCAACACCTGGGGTGGTGGAGGCTTGATCCTCCGTCCCTCAGTGTTATCAACACCAGGGTTGGTGGAGGATGATCCTCCGCCCGCCCTTCAAGTGTCATTCAACACCTGGGGTGGTCTGGAGGCTTGATCCTCCGTCCCTCAGTGTTACTCAAAATCATTGGGGTGCTGGAGGCTTTGATCCTCCGTCCCTCAGTGTGATTCAAAACCACCAGGGGTGGTGGGGCTTGATTCCTCCGTCCCTCTGTGTTCATTCTACAGACCAGGGGTGGCCTCCCGCCCGCAGACTTGATCCTCGTCCTCAGTTTTATTCAACAGCTGGGGTGGTTGGTGTTTGATCCTCCGTCCCTCAGATGTTATTCAACACCAGGGGTGGTGGAAGGATAGTTCCTCCGTCCCTCAGTGTTATTCAACCACCAGGGGTGGTGGGAGGCTTGTCCTCCGTCATACAGTGTTATTCAACTGCTGGAGTTGGTGGAGGCTTGATCCTCCGTCCTCAGGTTATTCAACACCTTGGTGGTGGAGGGCTTGATCCTCCGTCCTCCAGTGTTATCAACACCTGGGTGGTGGAGGCTTGATCCTCCGTCCCTCAGTGTTATCACCTATGGGTGGTGGAGGCTTGATTCCTCAGTCCTCTCTCCCGCCCCCTGCTTCTCCTCCCCCCCTCTCCCTCCACACCAGGGGTGGTGGAGGCTTGATCTCGTCCTCAGTGTTATCAACAAGCTGGGTGTGGAGGCTTGATCCTCCGTCCCTCCGGTGATTCAAGACACCTGGGTGCGTGGAGGCATTGATCCGTCCGAGCCCTCAGTGTATTCAAACGCTGGGGTGGTGGAGGCTTGATCCTCCGTCACTCAGTGTTATTCAACACCAGGGGTGGTGGGGAGTGGGGGGTGCTTGATCCCCCCGTCCCTCAGTGTTATTCAAAGCTGGGGTGGTGGAGCTTGATACTCCGTCCCTCTAGTGTTATTCACACCAGGGGATGGTGGAGGCTTGATCTCCGTCCTCAGTGTTATTCAACACCAGGGGAGGTGGGAGCTTGATCCTCCGTCCCTCAGTGTTTATTCAACACCAGGGGTGGTGGACGGCTTGATCCTCCGGCCCTCAGTTGTTTATTCAACACCAGGGGGGTGGAGGCTTGATCCTCCGTCCCTCAGTGTTATTCAACACCAGGGGAGGTGGAGGCTTGATCCTCCGTCCCTCAGTGTTATTCAACACCAGGGGTGGTGGAGGCTTGATCCTCCGTCCCTCAGTGTTATTAACAACGGGGAGTTGGAGGCTGATCTCGTCCCTCAGAGTTATTCACACCAGGAGGTGGTGGAGGCTTGATCCTCCGTCCTCAGTGTTATCAACACCAGGGGTGGTGGAGGTTGATCCTCGTCCCTCAGTGTTATTCAAACACCAGGCGAGGGCGTGGAGGCTTGATCCTCCGTCCTCAGTTGTTTTTGTCAACATAAGAGGGAACTGTTGAGGAAAATTTAAAGCACATGGAAATAGGAGGGAGAAATTTTTTCTGGATAGAGGCATGGTTGACAGAAATAGGCAGCAGAGGAGTTTGCATAAATGGGGCAGAAATCAGAGATGGGGATGTGTTCACGAGCGGTGTTCCACAGGGTAGTGTTGGGCACCCTGCTGTTACAAATCTACATAAAACGACATAGATGAGGGCATAAAGGCGACTTCGGCAAGTTTGCCGATGACACCAAAAATAGGCCGTCCGAATTCATTCTGAGAGGACATTCGTGCACTCCAGGAAGATTTGAATAGTGATTGCCGTGGTCGGAGAATGAGAAGGGGCAGATGCATTTTAATATAGGACAATGCAAAGTTCTATATTGTTGGACAGGACCATATACCATGCCACTTATGTTAAACTAAATGTAATGTAGATGCTTAATATTACGGATTGCGAAAAAAGATTTAGGAGTTCCTGGTTAGCAGTAATCTGAAACCTCAAGACAACCGTGCATAAGTAGTTCGCAATAAAGCTAATAGAATCCATGGCTTCATATCAAGAAGCATAAATAATACGAAAGTCCTCAGGTGGTTCTTAAACTACTATTACGCATCATCTTGGTTAAGCCTCATTTAGATTATGCTGCTCAGGTTGGTCACCGTAATACAGAATGGATATAAATTCTCTGGAAAATGTACAAAGGACGAGACAATGTTGATCCCATGCATCAGAAATCCTTTCCCTTTGAGGATAGACTAATTTGCCCTTAAACTGCATCTCTAGAATGTCCCCCCCCCACTAGATTAGGGGGGATATGAGTGAGGTGTTATAAATGGAAGACAGAATAAATAAAGGGGATGTAAATTGTGTTGCCTGCAAATATTCTAGCCTAGACAGGACTCGCGGCAATGGTTTTAAGTTGGAAAAAATTTCAGATTCAGGAAGGATATAGGAAATACTGGTGTGGTAAATACGAGTTGTGGATGGTGGAACAACTCCCTAAGTACGGTATAGAGGGCTAGAAACATTGTGTAGCTTTAAAATAGGTTGGGACTAAATACCTGATTGGAGCGTGGGTGGGTGTGAGGTTAGACCTGATTAGCTTGTGCTACAAGGTCTGTGGTTGCCGTGTTCCTCCCTTAACGTCAATGTGACCTGACCTGACTAGGTTGGGTGATGCTTAAGACTATGGTAGGCGACTTGACTGCCTTCGCATGGGCCAGTAGGCTTCGCAGTGTTCCTCGTTCTTTGATTCTTAGTTCTGAATCACCTGTGGTGTTGGGAGGCTTGATCCTCCGTTCCACTCTCAGTGTTATTAACAGCTGAGGGTGGTGGAGGTTGATCTCGTCCTCTAGTGTTATTCAACAACAGGGTGGTGGAGGCTTGATCCTCCGTCCCTCAGTGTTATTCAACACCAGGGGTGGTGGAGGCTTGATCCTCCGTCCCTCAGTGTTATTCAACAGCTGGGGTGGTGGAGGCTTGATCCTCCGTCCCTCAGTGTTATTCAACACCAGGGGTGGTGGAGGCTTGATCCTCCGTCCCTCAGTGTTATTCAACACCAGGGGTGGTGGAGGCTTGATCCTCCGTCCTCAGTGTTATTCAGCACAAGGGGTGGTGGAGGGGCTTGATCCTCCGTCCCTCAGTGTTATTCAACACCTGGGGTGGTGGAGGCTTGATCCTCCGTCCCTCGGTGTTATTCAACACTAGGGGAGGTGGAGGCTTGATGCCTCCGTCCTCAGTGTTATTCACACCAGGGGCTGGTGGAGTTGTCCTCCGTCCCCTCAGTGTTATTCAACACCAGGGAGGTGGAGGCTTGATCCTCCGTCCCTCAGTGTTATTCAACACCAGGGGTGGTGGAGGCTTGATCCTCCGTCCCTCAGTGTTATTCAACACCAGGGGGGTGGGGAGGCTTTGAATCCTCCGTCCCTCAGTGCGCGCATCTCACTCCAGGGGTGTATTGTGGAGGCTGATCCTCCCGTACCTCAGTGTTATTCAACACCAGGGAGGGTGGGTGGCTTGATTCCTCCGTCCCTCAGTGTTATTCAACACCAGTGGTGTGGTGTGGCTTGATCCTCGTCCTCAGTGTTATTCAACACTGGGTTGGTGGAGGCACTTGATCCTCCGTCCTCAATGTTATTCAACACCAGGGTGGTGGAGGCTTGAACCTCCGATCCCCCAGTGTTATTCACACACTCGGGGTGGGTGGACGGCTTGATCATCCCGTCCCCTCCGTGTTATTCGAAACAGCTGGGGTGGTGGAGGCTGATCCTTCACGTCCCTCAGTGTTATTTCAACAAACAGTGGTGGTGGAGGCTTGATCCTCGTCCCTCAGTGTTATTCAACACCAGGGGTGGTGGATGCTTGATCCTCCGTCCCTCGCAGTGTTATTCAACACAGTGGTGGGGGAGCTTGATCTCCGTCCCTCAGTTGATATTCCAACACACGGGGTGGTGGAAGGCTGGGATCCTACGTCCCTCTGTGTTATTCAACACAGGGGTGTGATGTGGAGGCTTGGATCCTCCGTCTCCTCAGTGGGATTCAACACAAGGGGTCGGTGGAGGAGGGTGACTCTACGTCCCTCAGTGTTATTCAACACCAGGGGTGGTGGAGGCTTGATCCTCCGTCCCTCAGTGTTATTCAACAGCTGGGGTGGTGGAGGCTTGATCCTCCGTCCCTCAGTGTTATTCAACACCAGGGGTGGTGGAGGCTTGATCCTCCGTCCCTCAGTGTTATTCAACGCTGGGCGTGTGGAGGCTTGATCCGCGTCCCTCAGTTGTTATTCAACACAGCGAGGCGCGGCGCTGCGCTGATCTCGTCCGTCCCTCAGTGTTTTTCAACACCAGGGCGGGTGGTTGGAGGCTTGATCCTCCGTCCCTCAGTGTTATTCAACACCAGGGGTGGTGGAGGCTTGATCCTCCGTCCCTCAGTGTTATTCAACACCAGGGGTGGTGGAGGCTTGATCCTCCGTCCCTCAGTGTTATTCAACAGCTGGGGTGGTGGAGGCTTGATCCTCCGTCCCTCAGTGTTATTCAACAGCTGGGGTGGTGGAGGCGTGATCCTCGTCCCTCAGTGATATCAACAGTGGGGTGGTGGGAGGACTTGATACTCCGTTCCCTCCAGTGTTATTCACACACCCCCCCTCTGGGGTGGTGGAGGCTTGATTCGTCCCTCAGTGCTTATTCAACAGCGGGGTATAGTTGGACGCTTGATCCTCCGTCCCTCAGTGTTATTCAACACCAGGGGTGGTGGAGGCTTGATCCTCCGTCCCTCAGTGTTATTCAACACCAGGGGTGGTGGAGGCTTGATCCTCCGTCCCTCAGTGTTATTCAACACCAGGGGTGGTGGAGGCTTGATCCTCCGTCCCTCAGTGTTATTCAACACCACGTTGGTCGGAGCTTCTTGATCCTCCGTCCCTCAGGGTTATTAACAACCTGGTGGTGGTGGAGGCTGATCCTCCGTCCATCAGTGTTATTCAACTCCAGAGGTTGTGGAGGCTTGATCCTCCGTCCTCAGTTTTATTCATACACTGGGGGTGGTGGAGGCTTGATCCTCGTCCTCTCGAGTTATCAACACCAGGGTTGGTGGACGAGCTTGATCTCTCCGTCCCGCAGTGTTATTCAACACAAGGGTGGTGGAGGCTTGATCCTCCGTCCCTCAGTGTTATTCAACACCAGAGGTTGTGGAGGCTTGATCCTCCGTCCCTCAGTTTTCTTCAACACCACGGGTGGTGGAGGCTTGATCCTCCGTTCCCTAAGTGTATTCAACACTGGGGTGGAGGAGGCTTGAAATCCTCCGACCCTCAGTGTGATTCATCACCAGGGGGTGGTGGAGACTTGATTCCTCCGTCCTCAGTGTTATTCAACACCAGGGTGGTGGAGGCTTGATCCTCCGTCCCTCAGTGTCATTCAACACCTGGGGTGGTGGAGGCTTGATCCTCCGTCCCTCAGTGTTATTCAACACCTGGGGTGGTGGTGGCTTGATCCTCCGTCCTCCCGTGTTATTCAAAAGTGGTCGGTGGTGGAGGTTTGATCCTCACGTCCTCAGTGTTATTCAACACAGGGGTGGAGGAGGCCTTGATCCTCCGTCCCTCTGTGGTATTCTAACACCAGGGGTGGTGGACGGATTGATCTCAGTCCTCAGTGTTAATTACCAACAATGGGGTGGTGGAGGCTTGATCCTCCGTCCCTCTGTGTTATTCAAAACCTGGGGGTGGTGGAGGGCTTGATCCTCCGTTCCCTCAGTGATTATTCAACAGTGGGGTGGTGGAGGTTTGATCCTCAGTCCTCCAGGTGTTATTCAACCCAGGGGTGGTGGAGGCTTGATCCTCAGTCCCTCAGTGTTATTCCAACACAGGCGGTGGTTGGAGGCTCTTGACTCCGTCCCTCAGTGTTATCAACACCTGGGCGTGGTGGAGGATTGATACTCCGTCCCTCAGTGTTATTCAAACACCTGGGTGGTGGAGGCTGGATCCTCGCCGTCCCTCAGTGTTATTCAACACCTGGGTGGTGGAGGCTTGATCCTCCGTCCCTCAGTGTTATTCAACACCTGGGTGGTGGAGGCTTGATCCTCCGTCCCTCAGTGTTATTCAACACTGGGTGGTGGAGCTTGATCTCCGTCCCTAGTGTTATGTCGCAACACCTGGGTGGTGGAGCTGATCCTCAGTCCCTCGTGTTATTCAACACAGGGGTGTGGATTCTTGATCCCTCCGTCCCTCAGTGTGATCCAACAGTGGGGTAGGTGTGAGGCTTGATCTCCGTCCCTCAGTGTTATTCAACACCAGAGGTTGTGGAGGCTTGATCCTCCGTCCCTCATTGTTATTCATCACTAATAATAATGAACACTCAGTCCTTCACTAAGATTGTTTTTAGTTTATTGTCGTCACTTCAATAACAAAAACATAAAGTGGGACCATAGTAAACCAAGATCCTAAAACCGGATTATAAAATGTGGAAGATACACTAAGCAACCAGACCCCAACTTATGCCTAGAACAGATTACTCGGTGGCACCTCGATGTAGAACAAGGTTATTACCTACGAAAAAGGAGGGAGTAGATGTAAATAGAAAGAAGACTAGGGCTCCTTTACAGAGCGACGGAAATAGAATAACAGAGCGGCTAAAAGAGGTCTATTATCTGAAATGCGTAGGGTGACACTGGTCAGGATATTGCAAGCATCGAACTAGCTAAAAGATCCTTTAGGTGTCAGGAATCGCGGGGAAGAACTAAAAGCCTCATAAATTAAATCGGAATAAGGAACCAAAGTATTTCTTCTCTATGCCAAATCAAATCGAGACACGTCAAGTATTGGGCCCCTATTAAACAAGTGGGGGTCCTACACAGACGGTACAGCAAGGAAATGAGTGAGCTACTCAAGTCCCAATAAAACTCAGTTTTTAGCAAGCCGCTAACCAGACTGAGAGTCGAAGATCAAAATGAATTTTTTATGAGAGAGCCACAAAATTTGATTAACACAAGCCTATCCGATGTTATCCTGACGCCAAATGACTTCGAACAGGCGATAAATGACATGCCCATGAAACTCTGCCCCGGGGCCAGACTCATGGAACTGCAAGAAGCCCCTATCACGGCCCTTTTCCTTTCCTATGGAGAGGGGCATGGACACGGGGGTCGTCCCCCAATTTCTAAAAACAACAGAATAGCCCCACTCCACAAAGGGGGCAGTAAAGCAATAGCAAAGAACTACAGACCAATAGCACTAACATCCCATATCATAAAAATCTTTGAAAGGGTCCTAAGAAGCAAATCACCACCCCTCTAGAAAACCCATCAGTTACACAACCCCGGGCAACATGGGTTTAGAACAGGTCGCTCCTGTCTGTCTCAACTATTGGACCACTACGACAAGGTTCCTAAAGCACTAGAAGAAAAAAGAATGCAGATGTAATATATACAGACTTTGCAAAAGCCTTCGACAAGTGTGATCTGGCGTAATAGCGCACAAAATGCGTGCTAAAAGGGAAAAACAGGAAAAGTCGGTCGATGGATCTATAATTTCCTCACTAACAGAACACAGAGAGTAGTCGCAACGAGTAAAGTCCGAGGCAGCTACGGTGAAAAGCTCTGTTCCACAAGGCACAGTACTAGCTCCCATCTTGTTCCTCACCCTCATATCCGACATAGACAAGGATGTCACCCACAGCACCGTGTTTCCTTTGCAGATGACACCCGATCTGCATGACGTGTTTTTCCATTGCAGACACTGCAAGGTCCAGGCGGACATCAACCAAATCTTTCAGTGGGCTGCGGAAAACAATAT
>NC_069433.1:40626437-40628937 GCF_026875155.1 Cherax quadricarinatus | reverse complement strand
AAGAGCAGGCGAAATATGCACAAAGCTGGCTGCCTTGGATCAAACGTCTAGCTCAAGCTGGACGTTTGACCAAGGTATTGGTCCAGTGTGGTGAGAATGGTAAGGCACAGCGTACCTTGTTCCAAGGTTCGTAGGTTCGAGTCTCCTTCAGCAAGAGATTAGCGTTTGTGTATATTTCGCCTGCTCTTGCGAATTCCTTACATATATATAACTTTCTTTCTTTCAACACACCGGCAGTATCCCACCGAGGCAGGGCGGTCCAAAAGGAAAAACGAAAGTTTCTCCTTTTACATTTAGTAATATATACAGGAGAAAGGGTTACCAGCCCCTTGCTCCCAGCATTCTAGTCGCCTCTTACAACACGCATGGCTTACGGAGGAAGAATTCTGTTCCACTTCCCCATGGAGATAAGAGGAAATAAACAAGAACAAGACAAACCATACCACGGGCGGGGATTGAACCCGCGGTCAGAGAGTCTCAAAACTCCAGACCGTCGCGTTAGCCACTAGACCAGCTAGCCACAATAAGATTCGTCCAACTAGGTATATTTCTACACCATAGGAAGGTTAGCACAGGCACCACTGTGACCACAAATGCAAGTTTTTACAGACGAATCTCCAGCTAGCGTGGCCGTGACGAACTCTAGCTCAAGTCCCTTCACTGCCGTCAACAGTGCCGTCACAGTGGTGCCTGTGCTAACCTTCCTATGGTGTAGAAATATACCTAGTTGGACGAATCTTATTGTGGCTAGCTGGTCTAGTGGCTAACGCGACGGTCTGGAGTTTTGAGACTCTCTGACCGCGGGTTCAATCCCGGCCGGGGTATGATTTGTTTGCAATCTTGTCATTACGATTTCGTGAGTCAACAAGAACAAGAACTAGAAAGAAAATAGAAGAAAACCCAGAGGGGTGTGTATATATGTGCTTGTACATGTATGTGTAGTGTGACCTAAGTGTAAGTAGAAGTAGCAAGATGTACCTGAAACCTTGCATGTTTATGAGACAGTCAAAAGTCACCAGCAATCCTACCATCATGTAAAACAATTACAGGCTTTCGTTGTACACTCACCTGGCAGGACGGTAGTACCTCCCTGGGTGGTTGTTGTCTTCCAATCTACTACCACAGGATGGTAGTACCTCCCTGGGTGGTTGCTGTCTACCATCCTACTACCACAGGACGGTAGTACCTCCCTGGGTGGTTGCTGTCTACCAACCTACTACGACAGGATGGTAGTACCTCCCCGGGTGGTTGCTGTCTACCAACCTACTACGACAGGATGGTAGTACCTCCCTGGGTGGTTGCTGTCTACCATCCTACTACCACAGGACGTTAGTACCTCCCTGGGTGGTTGCTGTCTACCAACCTACTACGACAGGATGGTAGTACCTCCCTGGGTGGTTGCTCTCTACCAACATACTACCACAGGACGGTAGTACCTCCCTGGGTGGTTGCTGTCTACCAACCTACTACCACAGGATGGTAGTACCTCCCTGGGTGGTTGCTGTCTACCAACCTACTACCACAGGACGGTAGTACCTCCCCGGGTGGTTGCTGTCTACCAACCTACTACCACAGGATGGTAGTACCTCCCTGGGTGGTTGCTGTCTACCAACCTACTACCACAGGACGGTAGTACCTCCCTGGGTGGTTGCTGTCTACCAACCTACTACCACAGGACGGTAGTACCTCCCTGGGTGGTTGCTGTTACCAACCTACTACCACAGGACGGTAGTACCTCCCTGGGTGGTTTGCTGTCTACCCAAACCTACTACCACAGGACGGTGTACCTCCCTGGGTGGTTGCTGTCTACCAACCTACTACCACAGGACGGTAGTACCTCCTGGGTGGTTGCTATCTACCATCCTACTACTTACTACCTTTATATATATATATATATATATATATATATATATATATATATATATATATATATATATATATATATATATATATATATATATTAATAACACTGCACTAGCCAAGGATTCGAACCCATGTTGTACTGGCCAACCATTGTGAGCGAGAACCTAATGAAGCCTTAACCCACAGGACCACCCAAACCTAGAAGAACCAAGCACCCAACCAAGCTAGGTGTGTTACTCTTGGTCTGAGGACATACGGAGGTGTGGGAGCTTTCACGCTAATTTCATTCTCATTCTCAACCACGAAAGAGTGATCAGTAACAACACTGCGCTAGCCAAGGGTTAATGTGTCATTACGTTCTGGCTCACAATGGTGGGCCAGTACAACATGAGTTCGAATCCTTGTGTTGTTATTGATCAGAACCGCTAGTCCGTGGTAACAACAATAATAATAATAATAATAATATATATATATATATTTTATATATATATATATATATATATATATTATATATATATATAATATATTATATATATATATATATTAATATATTTATATATGTCGTGCCGAATATGTAAAACTGGTCAATTAGCAAGAACTCATTTAAAATTAAGTCCTTTCTAAAATTTTCTCTTAT
>NC_069433.1:40566618-40625937 GCF_026875155.1 Cherax quadricarinatus | reverse complement strand
ACCGTCCTGTGGTAGTATTTTGGTAAAACAGCAACCACCCAGGGAGGTACTACCATCCTATGGTAGTAGGTTGGTAGACAGCAACCACCCAGGGAGGTACTACCATCGTGTGGTAGTAGGTTGGTTGACAGCAACCACCCAGGGAGGTACTACCATCCTGTGGTAGTAGGTTGGTAGACAGCAACCACCCAGGGAGGTACTACCATCCTGTGGTAGTAGGTTGGTAGACAGCAACCACCCAGGGAGGTACTACCATCCTGTGGTAGTAGGTTGGTAGACAGCAACCACCCAGGGAGGTACTACCATCGTGTGGTAGTAGGTTGGTAGACAGCAACCACCCAGGGAGGTACTACCATCCTGTGGTAGTAGGTTGGTAGACAGCAACCACCCAGGGAGGTACTACCATCGTGTGGTAGTAGATTGGTAGACAGCAACCGCCCAGGGAGGTGCTACAGTCCTGCCAGTGAGTGTAAAACTAAAGCCTGTAATTGTTTTACATAATGGTAGGATTGCTGGTGTCCATTTTTCTGTCTCATAAACATGCAAGGTTTCAGGTACGTCTTGCTACTTCTACTTACACTTAGGTCACACTACACATACATGTACAAGCACATATATACACACCCCTCTGGGTTTTCTTCTATTTTATTCCGAGTTCTTGTTCTTGTTTATTTCCTCTTATCTCCATAGGGAAGTGGAACAGAATTCTTCCTCCATAAGCCATGCGTGTTGTAAGAGGCGACTAAAATGCCGGAAGCAAGGGGCTAGTAACCTCTTCTCCTGTATATATTACTAAATTTAAAAAGAGAAACTTTCGGTTTTCTTTTTGAATGGAGAATAGGATAGCAGATGAACAAGGAGGCTTTAGGAAAGGTAGGGGGTGTGTGGACCAGGTGTTTACAGTAAAACATATAGGTGAACAGTATTTAGATAAGGCTAAAGAGGATTTTGTGGCATTTACGGATTTGGAAAAGGCGTATGACAGGGTGGATAGGGGGGCAATGTGGCAGATGTTGCAATTGTATGGTGCAGGAGGTAGGTTACTGAAAGCAGTCAAGAGTTTTTACGAGGATAGTGAGACTCAAGTTAGAGTATGTAGGAAAGAGGGAAATTATTTCCCAGTAAAAGTAGGCCTTAGACAAGGATGTGTGATGTCAACGTGGTTGTTTAATATATTTATAGATGGGGTTGTAAGAGAAGTAAATGCGAGGGTCTTGGCATGAGGTGTGGAGTTAAAAGATAAAGAATCACACATAAAGTGGGAGTTGTCACAGTTGCTCTTTGCTGATGACACTGTGCTCTTGGGAGATTCTGAAGAGAAGTTGCAGAGGTTGGTGGATGAATTTGGTAGGGTATGTAAAAGAAGAAAATTAAAAGTGAATACAGGAAAGAGTAAGGTTATGAGGATAACAAAAAGATTAGGTGATGAAAGATTGGATATCAGATTGGAGGGAGAGAGTATGGAGGAGGCTAATGTATTCAGATATTTGGGAGTGGATGTGTCAGCGGATGAATCTATGAAAGATGAGGTGAATCATAGAACTGATGAGGGGAAAAGGGTGAGTGGTTCACTTAGGAGTCTGTGGAGACAAAGAACTTTGTCCTTGGAGGCAAAGAGGGGAATGTATGAGAGTATAGTTTTACCAACGTTCTTATATGGGTGTGAGGCATGGGTGATGAATGTTGCAGCGAGGAGAAGGCTGGAGGCAGTGGAGATGTCTTCAAGATGACTTCAAGAGTGTATCAGTTTGTAACGGAAGGAAGGCGGGGTAGGGGTCGGCCTAGGAAAGGTTGGAGTGAGGGAGGGAGGGAGGGAGGGGGTAAAAGAGGTTTTGTGTGCGAGGGGCTTGGACTTCCAGCGGGCATGCGTGAGCGTGTTTGATAGGAGTGAATGGAGACAAATGGTTTTTAATACTTGACGTGCTGTTGGAGTGTGAGCAAAGTAGCATTTATGAAGGAATTCAAAGAAACCGGCAGGCCGGACTTGAGTCCTGGAGATGGGAAGTACAGTGCCTGCACTCTGAAGGAGGGGTGTTAATGTTGCAGTTTAAAAACTGTAGTGTAAAGCACCCTTCTGGCAAGACAGTGATGGAGCGAATGATGGTGAAAGTTTTTCTTTTTCGTGCCACCCTGCCTTGGTGGGAATTGGCCAGTGTGTTAATAATAATAAGAATAATAATAGCAATAATATATATATTAGAGATGTGCCAAAATATCGGCATAAGGGATATCGACAATATTTATGGAGGAGAGTATAACACCGAGCACATCTCCTGAGGTGCACATCAACCAAATAACTGTTGCAGCATATGCAGCACCAGTTCGGAACCTACACTAGGTCAAGAACGTCAGGAAATTAGAGACAGTGCAAGGGTTTATAACAAGGTTAGTCCCGGAGCTAAGGCGTATGTCCTACGAGGAGAGGTTAAGGGAAATCGACCTGACTACACTGGAGGACAGGAGAGTCAGGGGAGACATGATAATGACAAAATACAGAGAGAAATTAGCAAGGTGGATAGGGACAAAATGTTCCAGAGATGTGACACAGCAACAATGGGTCACAACTGTAAGTTGAAAACTCAGATAAATCACTGGGATGTTAGGAAATATTTCTTCAGACATAGAATTGTGGTTGCAGGGGCCGACTCATAGCTCCTGGCTCCGCCTCTTCACTGGTCACTAGTAGGTCACTCTTCCTGCTCCTTGAGTTTTATCATACCTCTTCTTAAAGCTATGTATGGATTCTGCCTCCACTACATCACTTCCCAGGCTGTTCCACTTCCTGACAACTCCTTGACTGAAGAAATACTTCCTAACATTCCTGTGATTCATCTGAGTCTTCAACTTCCAACTGTGTCCCCTTGTTGCTGTGTCCCATCTCTGGAACATCCTGTCTCTGCCCACCTTGTCAATTCCTCTCAGTGTTATATACGTGTATGTCGTTATCTTATCCCCCCTGTCCCTTCTCTCCTCCAGTGTCGTCAGGTCGATTTCCCCTGAGTTTCGGGACTAATTTTGTTGCAAACCTTTGCACTTTCCCTAATTTCCTTATGTGCTTGGCTAGGTGTGGGTTCCAAACTGGTGCTGCATACTCCAATATAGGCCTGACATACACGGTGTACAGGGTCTTGAACTATTCCATATTGAGATGTCGGATTGCTATTCTTAAGTTTGCTAGGCTCCAATATGGTGCAACAGTTATTTGGTTGATGTGTGCCTCAGGAGATGTGCTCGGTGTTATACACACCAAAAGATACTTTTCCTTGAGTGAGGTTTGCAATCTTTGACCACCTAGCCTATACTCTGTCTACGGTCTTCTTTGCCCTTTCCCGATCTTCATGACTTTGCATTTGGTGGGGCTAAAATCGAGGAGCCACTTGCTGGACCAGGTGTCCAGCCTGTCTAGGTCTCGTTGTAGTCCTGCCTAATCCTCATCTGATTTAATTCTCCTCATTAGCGATGTGTGTGTGTGTGTGTGTGTGTGTGTGTGTGTGTGTGTGTGTGTGTGTGTGTGTGTGTGTGTGTGTGTGTGTGTGTGTGAGCATCATTAACAAGTAAGGTGAGGTCAGTTTCAGTAACATTGATCGTCCTGACACGATCGCTACTATAATTGCCGCCTCTACATCATGGATGCCGCTACACGTATATGTCACTAATAAGCCCAACTTGCCGAATCGGAGGAATTCCCTTAAAAACTAAAGTTTTCCCCAAAAAATCTTTTACAGAATGATTTTTTTGTTTATTGGCAGTGATATAAAGACTTTTTTTTTTTTTGACCCATGTTAAATCGAAAAAATCACCTAAATTCACTTAAACTAGCGATTTTTGGGGGGGAGAATTCTGCTATATATCACAGGCCATTTTAAATTAATTAAATATTTAAAATTAATTATATATTTTTTGTTAAGCTCAGATTCAAATGGGCAGATTTATGGCATTAACAAATTTTCTTTCTGCTAATTCGGCAGAAAACGGCCGATTTTGGAAAGCAAAAATTTGTGTATGCAGTAATGTCGGAAAAATTATTCTGAATCTAATGAAAAAATGTGCTTCATTGTGTTTGTTATTAAATTATTGTAACTTTGTATAAAATACATAGATTAGGCTAAATTAAACAGTGCTTGTTATAATAAGGTTAGGTAAGTTTTCTAAGGTTCTTTTGGTACAAAATTATTATTTTTTATATTAACGTAAATGAAAAAAAAAATTAAATGTATAAGAGAAAATTTTAGCAACTACTTAATTTTCAATGACTTCTTCTTCCTCCTTCCTATAAGATGTTATACCTCCTTGCCCAATGCATGAAATCACAATTTCCCTATCTTCATCAGTATTTAACAGTTCTCCTAGAATATTTCCTCCATCTTCCTGATACTTCCAACTCTACATCTAATAAGTTTCCTCTTCCATTTTTAACCATCATATCTATTCGTTCCTTAG
Source organism: Cherax quadricarinatus (assembly GCF_026875155.1). Taxonomy (NCBI): domain Eukaryota; kingdom Metazoa; phylum Arthropoda; class Malacostraca; order Decapoda; family Parastacidae; genus Cherax; species Cherax quadricarinatus. Next base: position 40,621,497 of record NC_069433.1, on the reverse strand, counting down.
GTTTTCTCAACATATTAATCTCACTCCAAAACTTTTTTTTATTCTTTGATAACATCTCACCTACTTTCTCATTTGCTCTCCTTTTACATTTCTTCACTACTCTCTTAACCTCTCTTTTTCTCCCCATATTCTCCTTCCTCCTTACTTCACTTCTACTTTGTAAAAACCTCTCCTACGATAACTTTTTCTTTCTTACTACTCTCTTTATATCATTCTACTAACTGCTCTTCTTCCCTCCTGCACCCACCTTCCTGTAACCACAAACTTCTGCTGAACACTCTAACACTACATTCGTGAATTTACCTCATACCTCTTCAGCCTGATTCCCTAAACTCTCACTAACTCATCTTTCTTCCAATAGTTGTTTATATCTTACCCTCACTGCCTCCTCCTTTAGTTCATAAACCTTCATCTCTCTCTTGCTCACTGATGCCATTCTTCTTGTATCCCATCCAGCTTTTACTCTCATTGTTACCTGGAGTTTACCTGGAGAGGGTTTAGGGGGTCAACGCTCCCGCTGCTCGGTCTAAGACCAGGCCTCATGGTGGATCAGGGGTCTGATCAACCAGGCTGTTACTACTGGCTGCATGCAAGCTGACATACGAACCACAGATTGATTGGTTAGGTACTGACTTTAGGTGCCTGTCCAGTGCTTTCTTGAAGACAGCCAGGGTTCTATTGGTAATCTCCCTTATTTAGGCTGGGAGGTAGATGAACTCATGGCGCCCCTGCTTTTCATTGGGTGAATGTTGCATCTCCTACCGAATCTTTCGCTTTCATAGGGAGTGATTTTCGTGTGCAGGTTTGGTGACAATCCCTCCAGGTCCTTCCAAGTGTATATTATCATGTAGCTCTCTCGCCTGCATTCCAGGGAATAGAGATCAAGGACCTTCAACCGTTCCCAGTAATTTAGGTTCCTTATCGTGCTTATATGTGCCGTGAAAGACTCGGCAGGAGAAATAACATTCCCCCGATGTAGTTACAATTGAAAAAGTATTTGATATATCTCTGGATCCTCTATAAACAAGAATATGAAGAAGTCTACTCAACTGTGTTTTATCTACCAATACATAGTCCAACAAACTACTGTCGTTACGTGTGTTGTATAATTATTCTTTTCTTCATAAAGTGTGTATTTCCTATTACCAAACAGCTTTCTATATAAAGTTCAAAGGTCCCCCATTATTATCATTCACACTTGGCACCCCAAACTTACCTACCACACCGTCTATAACCGTTCCCTCTACTACAGCATTCATGGCCCCCACCACAACTACTCTCTCACTTGATTCAAAACTTCTCAAACATTCGCTTCACATCTACCAAAATTTCTCTCTTTCTCTTTTTTTTATCTCTCTCTCTCTCTCTCTCTCTCTCTCTCTCTCTCTCTCTCTCTCTCTCTCTCTCTCTCTCTCTCTACTCTACGCTTCTTTCTTCCCCAGGTGCATAAACACTTACTATAATCACTTTTTCCATCTGACCCTTATTTTAATCCACATAATCCTTGAATTTATTCATCTCCCTCTCCTTCAGTATCTGATCCTTTAACATTATTTCTTCCCCTTTTTTAGCTCTAACTCTCTAAAATACTCCTGACCTATTCCCACTTTTTCTCCTCACTGTAACTCACCTTCCCCCTTCAGCTTTGTTTCACTTAGAGCCAGGATATCCAACATCTTTTCATTAATAACATCAGCAATCATCTCTTTCAAACATCCACCTATATCAATTTTTCTTTTCATTTTTAGTAATTTGTACAAGAAAAGAGGTTACTAGCCCATTGCTCCCTTCATTTTAGTCTCCTCTTACGACACGCATGGCTTACGGAGGAAGGATTCTTTTCCACTTTGCCTTAGAGATGAAAGGAAATAGATAAGATGAAAGAAAATTCAAATCATGTGTACACACATATGTGCACATGTATATATGTGTAAACATACATGATCTTATTGCATCTAATTACCTATATAAATATTATAATTTACTAGACGAAAAATGTATTGTCTATCTTCTAATTAAAGATTATAGTAAGCAAAATTACAAATGATTTAAACTTTCAGACCTTACGATTTTACTAGTGAAAAAAATATGTGACTTGTAGTTGGTCGAGTGAAAGATTGTATGATTGAAGCAGCGACCTCACTGATTGATTATGTTAATATTTGCTTGAGTTAACAGCACTCTCCCCGACCCTCCTCATCCCACGTACTCAGCGAGTACTCTACCTACTCTGTACTCTTCTATGTCCTGCCTCCAAGGTACCCTACCTCCCCTGTACTCTTCTATGTCCTGCCCCCAAGGTACCCTACCTCCCCTGTACTCTTCCATGCTCTGCCTCCAAGGTACCCTACCTCCCCTGTACTCTTCTATGTCCTGCCTCCAAGGTACCCTACCTCCCCTGTACTCTTCCATGCCCTGCCTCCAAGGTACCCTACCTCCCCTGTACTCTTCCATGCCTTGCCTCCAAGGTACCCTACCTCCCCTGTACTCTTCCATGCCCTGCCTCCAAGGTATCCTACCTCCCCTGTACTCTTCCATGCCCTGCCTCCAAGGTACCCTACCTCCCCTGTACTCTTCCATGCCCTGCCTCCAAGGTACCCTACCTCCCCTGTACTATTCTATGTCCTGCCTCCAAGGTACCCTACCTCCCCTGTACTCTTCCATGCTTTGCCTCCAAGGTACCCTACCTCCCCTGTACTCTTCCATGTCCTGCTTCCAAGGTACCCTACCTCCCCTGTACTCTTCCATGCTCTGCCTCCAAGGTACCCTACCTCTCCTGTACTCTTCCATGCCCTGCCTTCAAGGTACCCTACCTCCCCTGTACTATTCTACGTCCTTCCTCCAAGGTACCCTATATCATGTGGGGTTCGAACACGTGGATAGGGTAAAGTAATACTCACGTAGGCTGGAAGTACGTATAATTACGGATAATGTGGGTAGCGCCCAAACAGCCGGCCTGCCTCCTTGCTCACTCTCGTATAACTGACCGCCCACAGTACCCATATGTGAGGGGGTCTTTGAATACTGCTGTGGTCAGCACAATATGAATACAGACAGTGACTCAGGCAGAGACGGTTGGTAGTGAGTCGTCTACTGGTACACTGGTTACTGGTAACTGGTTACTACTACTGAGAGCTCGGCGACGCTAACGTATGTCGTCCCGACATACAACTAATACAAACTAGAAATGGCAGGTATACGGCTTGGGCTGATTCTATACAATGTCAAAGTACACAACAATTAAACATTATAACATACATAAGTAGAACATTGGAATGGAAGCTTACGTAACTGAAACTGTAATGCAATACAAGGTATAATATAGCACAACTCATCGAATGAAACTCAACGTTGGGATTACACAGTGGAAGTGATAAAAAAAATTTGATCGATCGATCTGTATTCATGTGATCTACGGATTCTGAGGAAGGAATATATACAAAGAAAGAGTGTTTAACAGAAAGGCAGATTCGGTGCACTCAAATCTAGACTGTTAACTCTCAGAACTCGAAGAGAACGTGAACAGAAAAAAAAAATTCTTGAATACTGATAAGTTGATACTGTAATTATTCATCTATACAGGTTATTTACATTTAACCCCAACTCTGCTAGGGTAAGATTGACATATGCAGAATGGTTATCATCTCTGGGAGGATCGAATTCCTCTGCAATGGCTAACACATGCCTTGACTGAGGACAGTCTGAACGAGTATCTACAAAAGATACAGCTACAATCACTAGTGACTGTGGAATTACTAATTCTTGGCTCATTACAAAGTCACTAATGGGTGCTGGTGGCTTCACAGTAAGAATAAGATCTTCCTGGAGCAGGAATCGAATCACACCAGAACACAAGGGATCGGTTCTTTCTTACTGGAGGAATGAACAAACTCGGTGGAGTGTATGACTCCCCCCAGGCTGTTTGGGCTGACTGGCGTTCACTTCCACAGTCTGGCTTACTGACTGGCTTAATTGCAAAATCCGGGTCAACCCCTCGGAGATTGAAGCAATTAGCACACGAACTAAGCCAGGAAGCTTGAAACGGCTGCAACAGGCTTGCAGGCTGGAGGTGGAGGTTGTGAGGGGAGCGAGTAGCTTGAGATGGGTGAGACGGTTCACCTTTGACCCGCCGGCTACTCACAAACAGTCTTCTAACCTCTTGAAATACCCTTAAAAAGCTTAATTTCCACGCTCCACACCGGTGCCACCATTTATCATGTGGGGATCGAACACGTGGATAAGGTAAAGTAATACTCACGTAGGCTGGAAGTACGTATAATTACGGATAATGTGGGTAGCGCCCAAACAGCCGGCCTGCCTCCTTGCTCACTCTCGTATAACTGACCGCCCACAGTACCCATATGTGAGGGGGTCTATGAATACTGCTGTGGTCAGCACAATATGAATACAGACAGTGACTCAGGCAGAGACGGTTGGTAGTGAGTCATCTACTGGTACACTGGTTACTGGTAACTGGTTACTACTACTGAGACCTACCTCCCCTGTACTCTTCCATGCCCTGCCTCCAAAGTACCCTACCTCCCCAGTACTCTTCCATGCTTTGCCTCCAAGGTACCCTACCTCCCCTGTACTCTTCCATCCCCTGCCTCCAAGTTACCCTACCTCCCCTGTACTCTTCCATGCCCTGCCTCCAAGGTACCCTACCTCCCCTGTACTATTCTATGTCCTGCCTCCAAGGTACCCTACCTCCTATGTACTCTTCCATGCCCTGCCTCCAAAGTACCCTACCTCCCATGTACTCTTCCATGCCCTGCCTCCAAGGTACCCTACCTCCCCTGTACTCTTCCATGCCCTGCCTCCAAGGTACCCTACCTCCCCTGTACTATTCTATGTCCTGCCTCCATGGTACCCTACCTCCCCTGTATTCTTCCATGCTCTACCTCCAAGGTACCCTACCTCCCCAGTACTCTTACATGCCCTGCCTCCAAGGTACCCTACCTCCCCTACCTCCCCTGTACTCTTCTATGCCCTGCCTACAAGGTACCCTACCTCCTCTGTACTCTTCCATGCCTTGCCTCCAAGGTACCCTACCTCCCTTGTACTCTTCCATGCCCTGCCTCAAAGGTACCCTACCACCCCTGTACTCTTCCATGCCCTACCTCCAAGGTACCCTACCTCCCCTGTACTCTTCCATCCCCTGCCTCCAAGTTACCCTACCTCCCCTGTACTCTTCCATGCCCTGCCTCCAAGGTACCCTACCTCCCCTGTACTATTCTATGTCCTGCCTCCAAGGTACCCTACCTCCTATGTACTCTTCCATGCCCTGCCTCCAAAGTACCCTTCCTCCCATGTACTCTTCCATGCCCTGCCTCCAAGGTACCCTACCTCCCCTGTACTCTTCCATGCCCTGCCTCCAAGGTACCCTACCTCCCCTGTACTATTCTATGTCCTGCCTCCATGGTACCCTACCTCCCCTGTATTCTTCCATGCTCTACCTCCAAGGTACCCTACCTCCCCAGTACTCTTACATGCCCTGCCTCCAAGGTACTCTACCTCCCCTACCTCCCCTGTACTCTTCTATGCCCTGCCTACAAGGTACCCTACCTCCTCTGTACTCTTCCATGCCTTGCCTCCAAGGTACCCTACCTCCCTTGTACTCTTCCATGCCCTGCCTCAAAGGTACCCTACCACCCCTGAACTCTTCCATGCCCTACCTCCAAGGTACCCTACCTCCCCTGTACTCTATCATGCCTTGCCTCCAAGGTACCTTACCTCCCATGTACTCTTCCATGCCCTGCCTCCAAGGTACCCTACGTCCCCTGTAATCTTCCATGCCCTGCCTCCAAGGTACTCTACCTCCCCTGTACTCTTCCATGCCCTGTCTCCAAGGTACCCTACCACCCCTGTACTCTTCCATGCCCTACCTCCAAGGTACCCTACCTCCCCTGTACTCTTCCATGCCCTGCCTCCAAGGTGCCCTACCACCCATGTACTCTTCCATGCCCTGCGTCCAAGGTACTCTACCTCCCCTGCACTCTTCCATGCCCTGCCTACAAGGTACCCTACCTCCCCTGTACTATTCTATGTCCTGCCTCCAAGGTACCCTACCTCGCCTGTGCTCTTCCATGCCCTGCCTCCAAGGTATCCTACCTCCCCTGTACTATTCTATGTCCTGCCTCCAAGGTATCCTACCACCCCTGTACTCTTCCATGCCCTGCCTCCAAGGTACCCTACCTCCCCTGTACTCTTCTATGAACTGCCTCCAAGGTACCCTACCTCCCCTGTATTTTTCCATGTTCTGCCTCCAAGGTACCCTACCTCCCCTGTACTCTTCCATGCCCTGCCTCCAAGGTACCCTACCTACCCCTACCTCCCCTGTACTCTTCTATGCCCTGCCTCCAAGGTACCCTACCTCCCCTGTACTCTTCTATGTCCTGCCTCCAAGGTACCCTACCTCCCCTGTACTCTTCCATGCCCTACCTCCAAGGTACCCTACCTCCCGTGTACTATTCTATGTCCTGCCTCCAAGGTACCCTACCACCCATGTACTCTTCCATGCCCTGCCTCCAAGGTACTCTACCTCCCCTGTACTCTTCCATGCCCTGCCTCCAAGGTACCCTACCTCCCCTGTACTATTCTATGTCCTGCCTCCAAGGTACCCTACCTCGCCTGTGCTCTTCCATGCCCTGCCTCCAAGGTATCCTACCTCCCCTGTACTATTCTATGTCCTGCCTCCAAGGTACCCTACCACCCCTGTACTCTTCCATGCCCTGCCTCCAAGGTACCCTACCTCCCCTTACTCTTCTATGAACTGCCTCCAAGGTACCCTACCTACCCCTACCTCCCCTGTACTCTTCTATGCCCTGCCTCCAAGGAACCCTACCTCCCCTGTACTCTTCCATGCCCTGCCTCCAAGGTACCCTACCTCTCCTTACTCTTCTATGAACTGCCTCCAAGGTACCCTACCTCCCCTGTATTTTTCCACGCTCTGCCTCCAAGGTACCCTACCTCCTCTGTACTCTTCCATGCCATGCCTCCAAGGTACCCTACCTACCCCTACCTCCCCTGTACTCTTCTATGCCCTGCCTCCAAGGTACCCTACCTCCCCTGTACTCTTCCATGCCCTGCCTCCAAGGTACCCTACCTCCCGTGTACTATTCTATGTCCTGCCTCCAAGGTACCCTACCGCCCCTGTACTCTTCCATGCCTTGCCTCAAAGGTACCCTACCTCCCCTGTACTCTTCTATGCCCTACCTCCCCTGTATTCTTCCATGCTCTGCCTCCAAGGTACCCTACCTCCCCTGTACTCTTCTATGTCCTGCCTCCAAGGTACCCTACCTCCCCTGTACTCTTCCATGCCTTGCCTCCAAAATACCCTACCTCCCTGTACTCTCCTATGCCCTGCCTCCAAGGTACCCTGTTTCTCAGACCTTCAAGCTGTTTTCATTGTGCCCGACTAATTATCCAGGTTCGGTTATTTTACCTAGTTAAGAGACACGTAAGTTCCCCGTCTTCAAGTAACACGGTCACTTCACCACTGTAATCTGCCACCACAATAAATGCTCTTGTATTTGATTTCTACTTCGAAAGGTGAAGTCCAGGATCTCTCCTTAATTTATGGTATAACTTAACAAATCTTTGATGGCAAATGTGTTGTAGAGGTGTGAGCTTTTCCCTTAATAACCTACAACAAGGCACTGTGAGCTTGTCCCTTAATAACCTACAACAAGGCACTGTGAGCTTTTACCTTAATAACCTACAACAAGGCACTGTGAGCTTGTACCTTAATAACCTACAACAAGGCACTGTGAACTTGTCCCTTAATAACCTACAACAAGGCACTGTGAACTTGTCCCTTAATAACCTACAACAAGGCACTGTGAACTTGTCCCTTAATAACCTACAACAAGGCACTGTGAGCTTGTCCCTTAATAACCTACAACAAGGCACTGTGCTCATTGCTCCCAGTGGGCAATTCAAGCCTAAGTAATGTGCTAATTAGTAAATCCAGTAGTGTTCGCTGTAGCCAGAATTTGATGTTTCTGGTGATGATGACTTCCCGTGTTCTCTCTGGATAGTGACTTCTGTTGATGGTGGCCTCTGTTGATGATGGTCTCTGTTGATGATGGCCTCTGTTAATGGTGGTGTCTGTTGATGATGGTGTCTGTTGATGATGGTGTCTGTTGATGGTGGCCTCTGTACATGGTGGCCTCTGTTGATGATGGCCTCTGTTGATGATGGCCTCTGTTGATGATGGCCTCTTTTGAAGACGGCCTCTGTTGATGATGTCCTCTGTTTATGATGGTCTCTGTTGATGATGGTCTATGTTGATGATGGCGTCTGTTGGTGATGGCGTCTGCTGATGATGGCTCTGTTGATGGTGGCCTATGCTGATGATGGTCACCAGAGGCCCACGGGTGCTGGTTACCACTCATGATGGTCACCAGAGGCCCACGGGTGCTGGTTACCACTCATGATGGTCACCAGAGGCCCACGGGTGCTGGTTACCACTCATGATGGTCACCAGAGGCCCACGGGTGCTGGTTACCACTCATGATGGTCACCAGAGGCCCACGGGTGCTGGTTACCACTCATGATGGTCACCAGAGGCCCACGAGTGCTGGTTACCACTCTTGATGGTCACCAGAGGCCCCCGGGTGCTGCTTACCACTCATGATGGTCACCAGACTATTCCACTTCCTGAAAACTCTGTGACTGAAGAAATACTTCCTAACATCCTTGTGATTCATCTGAGTCTTCACCTTCCAACTCTGACCCCTTGTTGCCGTGTTCCATCTCTGGAACATCCTGTCTTTGTCCACCTTGTCGAGTCTTCTCAGTATCTTATGTCGGTATTATATCCCCCCCTATCTCTCCTGTCCTTCAGTGTCGTCAGGTCGATTTGCCTTAACCTCTCCTCGTAGAACATGTCACTTACCTCAGGGACTAGTCTCGTTGCAAACCTTTGCACTTTCTCTAATTTCCTTACGTGCTTGGCTAGGTATGGGTTCCTGACTGGTGCTGCATATTCCAATATAGGCCTTACATACACGGTGTACAGGGACCTGAACGATTCCTGTTATACACACCCCAAGATCCTTCTCCTTGAGTGAGGTTTGTAGTCTCTGGCCTCCTAGACTGTACTTCCTCTGCGGTCTTCTTTGTCCTTTCCCAGTCTTCATAACTCTGCACTTGGTGGGGTTGAACTGCACGAGCCAGTTTCCGGACCAGGCCAGCAGCCTGTCCAGATCCACATCATCTGCAAACAGGGACATTTCTGAGACTATTCCTTCTATCATGACATTCACATACACCGGAAACTGCACCGGTCCTAAGACTAACTCCTGCGGAACCCCGCTCGTCACAGGTGCCCACTCTGAAACTTCGTCACGTACCATGACTTGCGGTTGTCTTCTCGACAGGGATTCCCTGATTATGACTAACAAAACAAATTTTCTGAAAGCTGTCGTAATGACTGGCAAAACGTTTCTGAAAGCTGTGATAATGACTGACAAAACAACTGATCATTACCCAATCTTCGTTGTTGTCACCTTAACAAATAACCAGTTAATACCTATAATATCGATGGAAATGTAAACACATATGCAGTATAATGTGATCCTTTATTGACTACGTTTCGCCCACACAGTGGGCTTTTTCAAGTCACAAACAAGATCACATTATACTGCATATGTGTTTATATTTCCATTGTGTCGGTATTTTATACCATTTATTTCCACCTATAATATCACAATTACTCCCCACGACGAAGTTTCTGTGATTACTTTTATGATAAGACAATTCAATATTGTCAAGATATTCCTTGAAAAATTTCTATGACTTCATAACTAATATTGTCCCTAAAAATATATAAGGTGACAGCCCTGGCTATACAGTCCTTGGTTAACAACATCATCCTCGTGTAATTGTTCCTGAGAGACACAAAACTGAATGGACTTTAGTATCAAAGTACCAGCAAGACAGATAGACAGACATGTTTGTAAAGACATACATGTACACAACTGTATTACCAACAGGTTCTAAGAAATACATGTACACAACTGTATTACCAGCAGGTTCTAATAATTACATGTACACAACTGTATTACCAGTAGGTTCTAATAATTACATGTACACAAGTGTATTACCAGGAGGTTCTAAGAAATACATGTACACAAGTGTATTACCAGCAGGTTCTAAGACATACATGTACACAAGTGTATTACCAGCAGGTTCTAAGACATACATGTACACAAGTGTATTACCAGCAGGTTCTAAGACATACATGTACACAACTGTATTACCAGCAGGTTCTAAGACATACATGTACACAAGTGTATTACCAGCAGGTTCTAAGAAATACATGTACACAAGTGTATTACCAGCAGGTTCTAAGACATACATGTACACAACTGTATTACCAGCAGGTTCTAAGACATACATGTACACAAGTGTATTACCAGCAGGTTCTAAGAAATACATGTACACAAGTGTATTACCAGCAGGTTCTAAGACATACATGTACACAAGTGTATTACCAGCAGGTTCTAAGAAATACATGTACACAAGTGTATTACCAGCAGGTTCTAAGACATACATGTACACAAGTGTATTACCAGCAGGTTCTAAGAAATACATGTACACAAGTGTATTACCAGCAGGTTCTAAGACATACATGTACACAAGTGTATTACCAGCAGGTTCTAAGACATACATGTACACAAGTGTATTACCAGCAGGTTCTAAGAAATACATGTACACAACTGTATTACCAGCAGGTTCTAAGACATACATGTACACAAGTGTATTACCAGCAGGTTCTAAGAAATACATGTACACAAGTGTATTACCAGCAGGTTCTAAGACATACATGTACACAAGTGTATTACCAGCAGGTTCTAAGACATACATGTACACAAGTGTATTACCAGCAGGTTCTAAGAAATACATGTACACAACTGTATTACCAGCAGGTTCTAAGACATACATGTACACAAGTGTATTACCAGCAGGTTCTAAGAAATACATGTACACAAGTGTATTACCAGCAGGTTCTAAGACATACATGTACACAAGTGTATTACCAGCAGGTTCTAAGACATACATGTACACAAGTGTATTACCAGCAGGTTCTAAGACATACATGTACACAACTGTATTACCAGTAGGTTCTAAGACATACATGTACACAACTGTATTACCAGCAGGTTCTAAGACATACATGTACACAACTGTATTACCAGCAGGTTCTAAGAAATACAGGGCAATATTAATGATCCTGTAAACGCTCTCAATAACTGGACTCATGCAGAATAGATAAAATCAAAGCCATTAAAATGACAAGAACTAGTGAATCTCCCCGTCGTATTGCTGCAAACTCACAAACTCTGTTGCTTAAGTTAGTGAATACCTTAGTGGCAATCAAGGCTTCCTCTGTCTCTCTCTCTCTCTGAAGAAATTCACACTTACGAATGTTTATTTTTAATATACAGTTCACTTAGAATGATGTTCAGTCAGGTTCTGTGACTTCTGCATAACAGCAACACAACACGTTGACGCAATATAAGAAAGAAGCGTCTGTCTGATATATCAAGCATATCATTCAACTTACACAGGAACTCCAAGCAAATAAAGGCTTCTGGAATTAGGAACTTCCCTCCAAATGTTCTTGAAAGTTTTCACATTAACAATTGCATCGAAAATATAGTTTAAAAATGCTTCATAAATTTGACCTAAGCTCTGCTTAGATTAATTATGATAAAACCCAATATATCATCAGCATCCCAGCTGATCGGGCCGCGGGGGCGTTGACCCCCGGTACTCTCTCCAGGTAAACTCCAGGTTCAACATATGTAATAGCCAAACAAATATATTATCAAACTGGTATATAACAACCCACAATATCATAAATCATGAGCCGAATTGCCTGATAAAATGTCAATAATTGCAAACTATATCAGTCTAATTAACTTAAATATTTTTTTCAGTAGTTATAAGGTAATTTTAAGGCTCCCAGAAATGCTCTTCATAACACGGGACTTTCTATAAATTAATTTATTCATATCAGTTAGTCCCATAACTGTATATTGCGCTGTAGTTAAGAGAGATAAAGTTGTTGGCATCCCAGAAACCCATCCCAGAATCTTTAACATTTACGTATGCAAGATAGGAAATACCAGCTGCTCTCAGGTACATCAGTCACAAGGTTACAGCTATATCTTCCAAGGGAAAAATGATGGCAGGTTAATACAGGAGCTCTGGTAAAATTAATGGAAGATTGTTAGACCCATGAATTAAGTAAATATCTTAAGAGCGAAATATGACTCCCAAATGTCTATGAAGAATCATGCAGTAAATCTTGCAAAGTAGGCAGCCAAGACCCTAGCAGCCCTTGGGAGAATCTTGCGTCTGCTAGACAGCAGAGACTGCAAAACTTTGTTCAAGGTACAAGGGAACCTTCCTCTTCAGTGTGTACCACTTTCCTGGATTGCCTGCCACCTCCCGTCTTTATCCTCGCCTAGACGGGTCCGTGGTTTCAACTACTGCTACAACAACGGAGAGATGTGGTTCCACACATGGTTCTACACATGGTTCTACACATGGTTCTACACATGGTTCTACACATGGTTCTACACATGGTTCTACACACGGTTCCACACATGGTTCTACACATGGTTCTACACATGGGTCCACACATGGTTCTACACATGGTTCTACACATGGTTCTACACATGGTTCTACACACGGTTCCACACATGGTTCTACACATGGTTCTACACATGGGTCCACACATGGTTCTACACATGGTTCCACACATGGTTCTAAACATGGTTCTACACATGGTTCTACACATGGGTCCACACATGGTTCTACATATGGTTCCACACATGGTTCTAAACATGGTTCTACACATGGTTCCAAACATAGTTCTACACATGGTTCCACACACGGTTCCACACATGGTTCCACACGCGGTTCCACACATGGTTCCACACACGGTTCTACACATGGTTCTACACATGGTTCCACACATGATTCTACACATTGTTCTACATATGGTTCCACACACGGTTCTACACATGGTTCTACATATGATTCTACACTTGGTTTCACACACAATTCCACACATGGTTCCACACATGGTTCCACACATGGTTCCACACATGGTTCTACACATGGTTCCACACATAATTCCGCACATGGTTCCACACATGGTTCCACGCATGGTTCCACACATGGTTCCACACATGGTTCCACACATGGTTCCACACATGGTTCCACACATGGTTCCACACATGGTTCCACATGGTGGAGAGCAAGAAGGCAGCTTCTGTACCACAAGTGTGGCTCCAGTTGAAGCAAGATACCTCACACAAACAACTTCCACAACACATTCCCTTTCCCCTCCTATCCCGTCTCCCATCCTCCCCCATTCCTTCTCGCTCCATCCTCTCCCATTCTTCCTCGCTCCTCTCTTCCTCTTCCCTCCGCTCCCTCATCAAAGGCGGGTAAGCAATCAGGAACAAGAGTTTGACCAAAGTTATTAACGAAATATCCACTTTCTCCTCTTCCAATCGTCTCTCTTCCATATTCTCTCCATTTTCCCTTCCTTACCCACAAACTCTCCGTCCTTCATCTACCTTCCCTTCCCTCCCCACTACCTCTCACTTTTTTACTCCATCTACCCTTCACTCCCCTTAGACACAATGTGCTGAGTCAGTCTTCATTATGTCAGGATTTCAATCAGTGAAGAATTTAATTATACCACATCAGAGTTGAGTGTCAGAGTATAAGGTAAACATGCAGGGTGTCAGAGTACAAGGTGAACATGCAGGGTGTCAGAGTACAAGGAGAACATGCAGAGTGTCAAAGTACAAGTGAACATACAGGTTACAATTACTAGGATGAGTTGAACCAGCGAGTGTCAGTGTTGATGAGCTGAACCATTGGGTGTCAGTGTTGGATGAGTTGAGCCAATGGGTGTCAGTGTTGGATGAGTTGTACCAGTGAGTGTCAGTGTTGATGAATTGAACCATTAGATGTCAGTGTTGATGAGTTGAACCAGTGGATATCAGTGTTGATGAGCTGAACCAGTTGGTGTCAGTGTTGGATGAGTTGAACCAGTGGGTGTCAGTGTTGACGAGCTGCACCAGCGGGTGTCAATGTAGGATAAGTTGAACCAGTGAGTCTCAGTGTAGGATAAGTTGAACCAGTGAGTGTCATTGTAGGATTCAAATTCAAATTCAAATTCAAAGTTTATTCTCTATAAGGATTACAATGCTGAGTTTACAGAATTTGGTTATTGTGTGGTTTACATGTAGTAAAATAATAATTACAGAGTGTACCACTAGAACACCTAGCATGGCTAGGCATTTCGGGCAGACTTAGATTAAATCTTAAGTTTAAAATATTACAAAATTATGAGGTAAGTTGGTATTATGGCTAAGTGACTAAATACTAGTTTGCGAGTTTAGCAATGTGAATGCTTTTGTTTTGGCACTATACATAGTTTCAGTATTGGAGTATCACAGGCCAACTTATGACTAGTTAAGATTCATTATTTTGAGATTTAGATTGATATTTCTGTTTATGGTCAAATGGGTGAGTGAGTGTAAGTGTATACCACCAGGTGGTATTCGTGTAATTAGTTGACAGGGTGTATCAGGGAGATAAGATGTTTTCTGATGGTAGTTTTGAAGGTGATGAATGTGTCTGCAGTTTTAGAATTTTCAGGTAGGGTGTTCCAGATTTTAGGGCCTTTGACATACATTGAATTATTGTAAAGGTTTAGTCGGACACGGGGAATGTCATAGAGATGTTTGTGTCTGGTGTTGTGCCTGTGGGTTCTGTCACAACTATCAAGAAAGCGTTTTAGGTCAAGGTTAATATTGGAATTTAAGGTCCTGTAGATGTAGATTGCACAGTAGTAAGTGTGGATGTACTGAACAGGGAGTAAGTTTAGATCTATGAAGAGTGGGGGGGTGTGTTGCCAGGGATGGGATTTAGTGATTATTCTTACTGCGGCTTTTTGTTGGGTTATTATTGGCTTTAGGTGTGTTGCTGCAGTTGATCCCCAATCACAGATAGCATAGGTGAGGTATGGATATATAAGTGAATGGTATAGTGTGAGAAGGGCAGTTTGCGGCACGTAGTATCGTATCTTGGAGAGGATCCCAACCGTTTTGGATACTTTTTTGGTTATGTGTTGAATATGGGTGCTGAAGTTCAGGATGTTGTCGAGGTATAGGCCTAGGAATTTGCCCTCATTATGCCTGGCAATTAGAGTGTTGTCGATCTTAATGTTAATTTGCTCATCTCCTGCTCTGCTACCAAGCATAATGTAGTAGGTTTTGTCAGTGTTAAGCGTAAGTTTATTGGCTGTCATCCAAGTCGATATTTTGATCAGCTCCACATTAACAATGGTGTTGAGGGTGGCAAGATTAGGGTGAGAGATGACATAAGTCGTGTCGTCTGCAAAGAGAATGGGTTTCAGGTGTTGAGATACGTTTGGAAGATCATTGATGTATATGAGGAAGAGCAGGGGACCAAGGACACTTCCCTGCAGAACTCCAGTATCAAGTGGCCATGCAAGCGCATGGTCTCTTATACCATAATTGTGGAGTAGGATGCCGTGGTCTACTGTGTCAAAAGCTTTTCTTAGGTCAATAAAAATTCCTAGTGGATATTCCTTATTTTCCAATGCTGTGTAAAGCAGATCTAGCATTTTTATGATTGCATCGTTAGTGCTTTTATTTTTCCTGAATCTAAATTGGCAGGGGTTGAGTATGTTTTGTGCCGTTATAAATGAATATAGTCTCCTGTGCACGAGTTTCTCAAAGATTTTGGATAGTAATGGTAAGTTTGATATTGGTCTATAGTTGTTTAAATCTGTAGGGTCACCACCTTTATGTATTGGTGTAACCCTTGCCGTCTTGAGTAGTTTCGGGAAGGTGCTAGTTTCTAGTGACTTGTTAAAAAGTAATGAGATAGCATGCGAGAGGACATGGGCCGCTCTCTTGTACAATAATGGTGGGACATGAGACAGATTCCCTGAGTTATTTTTAAGTGACTTTATAATCTAGGTGACTTCCGTGGGCTCAGTTGGAGCAAGATAGAAGGAATTTGGGAAATTCCCAGCTAGATAGTCCCCGGCATGGGCATTGGTACGTGGGATTTTATTGGCGAGATTAAAACCTATGGTTGAGAAGAAGTCGTTTATCCTGTTAGCTGTGTCAGTGGGATGCAGTGGTGTTTCATTAGGTTTAGTTAGGACAATAAGTTGAACCAGTGAGTCTCAGTGTAGGATAAGCTGAACTAGTGAGTGTCAGTGTAGGATAAGTTGAACCAGTGAGTGTCCTTGGCTAGTAGCAATGTTCTTATTGATTAAATACCATTCGTTCGTGGTTACAACAATATAAAATACTGTTCGTGCAGGCTAGTACACCAAACTGGGAGTAGAATGAAATTAGCTCAGTGGCACCCACATCACTGTATGATCTCGGTTCAGGGTAAAACACCTAGCTCTGCTGGGTGCTTGATTCTTGTAGGATTTGGTGGTCCTGTGGGTTAGAGCGACATGAGATTTTCGCTCACCATGAGGACGGCCAAAACGACATGGGTTCAAGTCCTTGGCTAGTTGCAGCGTTGCTATATATATATATATATACATACAGTGGAACCCCGGATTTCGTACGCATTGAATATCGTACATTTGATACCCGTCCACCCGCCCAGGACATATGCTATGTCTCAGTCTGGCTCTATCACTGGTCGAGTAAACATTACACATTCCTCCAAAACATTTGGTAATAATCCATTGTTTTTTGTGCTTATCTATTGAGTGCAACTGTGAAATGAGCCACCATGGGCCCAAAGAAAGTTCCTACTTCCAGCCTTTTGGTAAAGAAGGTGAGAAACATGATAGAATTCAAGAAAGAGATTGTAGAAAAATATGAAAGTGGCGTACATTTAGCCGAGCTTGCCAGGATGTATGGGAAGTCAAAATCAACAAAGTGTTCCATTCTAGCAGAGAAAGTAGAAATCAAGGAAGTTAAAGTTGCAAAAGGGGTAAATATGGTAACGAAACAGAGATCACAAACAATCGAAAATGTGGAGAAGTTGTTGTTAGTCTGGATCAACGACAGTTAATGGAGTCGATCATTTGCGAAAAGGCAAGGAAGTTGCATGAGGGTCGCCTGGAACGAGTGCTGCTGTTAGTGAATTTAAGGCCAGCAGACGCTGGTTCGACAGATTCAAGAAGCTTAGTGGCATGCACAGTGTTGAAAGGCATGGTGAAGCTGCAGGTTCAGACAAACGCACGGCTGAAGACTTCGTTCATGAATTCAAGGAGTACGTAGAGGCTGAAGGATTCCTCTCACAAGAAGTGTTCACTTGTGACGAAACACGCCTCTTATGGTAGAAAATGCCAAAGAGGACCTACATCATGCAGGAGGAAAAGGCACTGCAAGGACACAAGAGTTAGCCTTTCCTTCAGGATAGGCTAACTCTTTTGTTCCGTGGTAACGCTAGTGGGGATTTCAAAGTGAAGCCTATACTGGTGTATCACCCTAAAATTCCCCGAGTGTTCAAGAAAAACAATGTCATCAAGAGTAAATTGTGTGTGTTGCGGAAAGCTAATAATAAGGCATGGGTCACGAGGCAAATTTGCATTGACTGGGTCCATGAAGTGTTTGGCCAAAGTGTGAAAAAATACATCTTGGAAAATAAATTGCAATTCAAGTGCCTCCTGGTAATGCTCTTGCTCGTCCTACAGACTTGGAAGACCAATTGTTTAGGGACCTCAGTTTTATAACAGTGAAGTTCTTGTCTCCTAACACCACTCCTCTCACTCAGCCCATGGACCAGCAGGTCATTTCTACCTTCAAAAAACTCTACACGAAAGCAATGTTTCAAAGGTGCTTTGAAGTGACCTTGGACAGTGAATTGACCCTAAGAGAGTTCTGGAGGAATCACTTCACATAACCCTCATAGGTAAGGCTTGGCAGGGAGTTACTTCCAGGACTTTTACCTCTGCTTGGAGAAAATTGTGGCCAGAATGTGTCCTCGACAAAGATTTTGAATGGTTTGAGGTTGACCCTGACGACCCTATGCCTGTTGTGGAATCTATTGTAACTTTGGGGAAGTCCATGGGGGTTGGATGTGAGTGCCCTGGATGTGGAGGAGTTGGTGAACGACCACAGGGAAGAGCTAACCACTGAAGAGTTGCAAGACCTTCATCTGGAACAGCAACAGACTACAGCTGAGGATATTGCTTTAGTGCAAAGTGGAATGAGGTCCAAACTTCTGTGGAAAAATTATCACCCTTACCAAGCTGATACAAGCTGTATCTGCAACATGTTCAGTGACAATACCTTGTCCCATTTTAAGTCAGTCTTAAAGAGACGCCAGAAACAGAGCTCTCTTGTCAGATTTTCAGTGAGACAGGAGTCCAGTGCCAAGTAAAAGACAAAGAAGGGAAGTAACCCCAGACAGTGCTTTGATACCTGAAGTCCTTATGGAGGAAGATTCCCCTTCCAAACAATAAGTTCTCCTCTCTCTCCCCTCCTCACCTTCTGCCATACACGTAAAGAGTCTTCAATAAAGGTATGTAATATAGTGATTTAAATGTTCATTTATCCATTTCAATTATGCTTTATATTTATTTCTCCCCGTTTTCTGTATATAAATTTTTAGTAATTCTCTAAAAAACGTACTTTTTTCAGTGTTTTTGGGTGTCTGCAAAGGATTAAATTTATTTGCATTATTTCTTATGGGAAATATTACTTCGGTTTTCGAACGTTTCGGATTTAGACCGACCTTCTGGAACGGATTAAGTACGAATTCCGGGGTTCCACTGTATTATATATTATAATATATAATATATATATATATATATATATATATATATATATATATATATATTTATAATATATATATATAATACATACATACATATATATAAGCATTCGACCTGGTTTTTTATTCATATAAAATGGACTTTTTCTGTTTTAGTCAGGTAATAATTGTGAGTGTCACACTTGCCTGCAGCATCCACCAAGCCATCACACTTGGCTGCAGCATCCACAAAGCCATCACACTTGGCTGTAGCATTCACCAGGCAATCACACTTGGCTGCAGCATCCATCAAGCCATCACACTTGGCTGCAGCATCCATCAAGCCATCAAACTTGGCTGCAGCATCCATCAAGCCATCACACTTGGCTGCAGCATCCACCAAGCCATCACACTTGGCTGCAGCATCCACCAGGCCATCACACTTGGCTGCAGCATCCATCAAGAAATCACACCTGGCTGCAGCATCCACCAAGCCATCAAACTTAACTGCAGCATCCACAAAGCCATCACACTTGGCTGCAGCATCCACCAGGCCATCACAATTGGCTGCAGCATCCACCAAGCCATCACACTTGGCTGCAGTATCCAGCAAGCCATCACACTTGGCTGCAGCATCCATAAAGCCATCACACTTGCCTGTAGCATCCATCAAGCCATCACACTTGGCTGCAGCATCCATCAAGCCATCACACTTGGCTGCAGCATCCATCAAGCCACCACACTTGGCTGCAGCATCCATCAAGCCATCACACTTGGCTGCAGCGTCCATCAAGCCATCACACTTAGCTGCAGCATCCATCAAGCCATCACACTTGGCAGCAGCATCCATCAAGCCTTCACACTTGGCTGCAGCATCCATCAAGCCATCACACTTGGCTGCAGCATCCATCAAGCCATCACACTTGGCTGCAGCATCCATCAAGCCATCACACTTGGCTGCAGCATCCACCAAGCCATCACACTTGGCTGCAGCATCCATCAAGCCATCACACATCGCTGCAGCATCCATCAAGCCATCACACTTGGCTGTAGCATCCACCAAGCCATCACACTTGGCTGTAGCATCCACCAAGCCATCACACTTGGCTACAGCATCCATCAAGCCATCATACTTGGCTGCAGCATCCACCAAGCCATCACACTTGGCTACAGCATCCATCAAGCCATCACACTTGGCTACAGCATCCATCAAGCCATCACACTTGGCTACAGCATCCATCAAGCCATCACACTTGGCTGTAGCATCCACCAAGCCATCACACTTGGCTGTAGCATCCTCCAAGCCATCACACTTGGCTGCAGCATCCACAAGGCCATCACACTTGGCCGCAGCATCCATCAAGAAATCACACTTGGCTGCAGCATCCACCAAGCCATCAAACTTGGCTGCAGCATCCACAAAGCCATAACACTTGGCTGCAGCATCCACCAGGCCATCACACTTGGCTGCAGCATTCACCAAGCCATCACACTTGGTTGCAGTATCCAGCAAGCCATCACTCTTGGCTGCAGCATCCATAAAGCCATCACACTTGGCTGTAGCATCCATCAAGCCATCACACTTGGCTTCAGCATCCATCAAGCCATCACACTTGGCTGCAGCATCCATCAAGTCATCACACTTGGCTGCAGCATCCATTAAGCCATCACACTTGGCTGCAGCGTCCATCAAGCCATCAAACT
The DNA here is from genome assembly GCF_026875155.1 of Cherax quadricarinatus. Lineage (NCBI taxonomy): Eukaryota > Metazoa > Arthropoda > Malacostraca > Decapoda > Parastacidae > Cherax > Cherax quadricarinatus. The sequence goes on along the minus strand of NC_069433.1, from coordinate 40,600,998 downwards.
TGGCTGCAGCATCCATCAAGCCATCACACTTGGCAGCAGCATCCATCAAGCCATCACACTTGGCTGCAGCATCCATCAAGCCATCACACTTGGCTGCAGCATCCATCAAACCATCACACTTAACTGCAGCATCCATCAAGCCATCACACTTGGCTGCAGCATCCACCAAGCCATCACACTTCGCTGCAGCATCCACCAAGCCATCACACTTGGCTGCAGCATCCATCAAGCCATCACACTTGGCTGCAGCATCCATCAAGCCATCACACTTGGGTGTAGCATCCACCAAGCCATCACACTTGGCTGTAGCATCCACCAAGCCATCACACTTGGCTACAGCATCCATCAAGCCATCATACTTGGCTGCAGCATCCACCAAGCCATCACACTTGGCTACAGCATCCATCAAGCCATCACACTTGGCTACAGCATCCATCAAGCCATCACACATGGCTGCAGCATCCATCAAGCCATCACACTTGGCTGTAGCATCCACCAAGCCATCACACTTGGCTGTAGCATCCTCCAAGCCATCACACTTGGCTACAGCATCCACCAAGCCATCGCACTTGGCTGTAGCATCCCCAAGCCATCACACTTGGCTACAGCATCCATCAAGCCATCACACTTGGCTACAGAATCCACCAAGCCATCACACTTGGCTACAGAATCCATCAAGCCATCACACTTGGCAACAGCATCCATCAAGACATCACACTTGGCTACAGCATCCATCAAGCCATCACACTTGGCTGTAGCATCCACCAAGCCATCACACTTGGCTGTAGCATCCACCAAGCCATCACACTTGGCGACAGCATCCATGAAGCCATCACACTTGGCTACAGCATCCATCAAGCCATCACACTTGGCTGTAGCATCCACCAAGCCATCACACTTGGCTCTATCATCCACCAAGCCATCACACTTGGCTCTAGCATCCACCAAGCCATCACACTTGGCTGCAGCATCCACCAAGCCATCACACTTGGCTGTAGCATCCACCAAGCCATCACACTTCGCTGCAGCATCCATCAAGCCATCACACTTGGTTGCAGCATCCACCAAGCCATCACATTTGGATGCAACATCCACGAAGCCATCACACTTGGCTGCAGCATCCACCAAGCCATCACACTTGGCTGCAGCATCCATCAAGCCATCACATTTGGCTGCAGCATCCACCAAGCCATCACACTTGGCTGCAGCATCCATCAAGCCATCACATTTGGCAGCAGCATCCACCAATCCATCACACTTGGCTGCAGCATCCATCAAGCCATCACGATTGGTTGCAGCATCCACCAAGCCATCACATTTGGATGCAGCATCCACCAAGCCATCACAGTTGGCTGCAGCATCCACCAAGCCATCACACTTGGCTGCAGCATCCACCAGCCCATCACACTTGGCTGCAGCATCCACCAGCCCATCACACTTTGCTGTTGCATCCACCAAGCCATCACACTTCGCTGCAGCATCCACAAAGCCATCACATTTGGATGCAGCATCCACCAAGCCATCACAGATGGCTGTAGCATCCACCAAGCCATCACACTTCGCTGTAGCATCCACCAGCCCAACACACTTGGCTGCAGCATCCACCAGCCCATCACACTTGGCTGCAGCATCCACCAAGCCATCACACTTGGCTGCAGCATCCACCAGCCCATCACAATTGGCTGCAGCATCCACCAGCCCATCACACTTGGCTGTTGCATCCACCAAGCCATCACACTTCGCTGCAGCATCCACCAAGCCATCACACTTGGCTGCAGCATCAACCAGCCCATCACACTTGGCTGTTGCATCCACCAAGCCCTCGCACTTGGCTGCAGCATCCACCAAGCCATCACACTTGGCTGCAGCATCCACCAAGCCATCAAACTTGGCTGCAGCATCCACCAGCCCAACACACTTGGCTGCAGCATCCATCAAGACATCACACTTGGCTACAGCATCCATCAAGCCATCACACTTGGCTGTAGCATCCACCAAGCCATCACACTTGGCTGTAGCATCCACCAAGCCATCACACTTGGCGACAGCATCCATGAAGCCATCACACTTGGCTACAGCATCCATCAAGCCATCACACTGTGGCTGTGCATCACAAGCCATCACACTTGGCTTATCATCACCAAGCCATCACACTTGGCTCTAGCATCCACCAAGCCATCACACTTGGCTGCAGCATCCACCAAGCCATCACACTTGGCTGTAGCATCCACCAAGCCATCACACTTCGCTGCAGCATCCATCAAGCCATCACACTTGGTTGCAGCATCCACCAAGCCATCACATTTGGATGCAACATCCACGAAGCCATCACACTTGGCTGCAGCATCCACCAAGCCATCACACTTGGCTGCAGCATCCATCAAGCCATCACATTTGGCTGCAGCATCCACCAAGCCATCACACTTGGCTGCAGCATCCATCAAGCCATCACATTTGGCAGCAGCATCCACCAATCCATCACACTTGGCTGCAGCATCATCAAGCCATCACGATTGGTTGCAGCATCCACCAAGCCATCACATTTGGATGCAGCATCCACCAAGCCATCACAGTTGGCTGCAGCATCCACCAAGCCATCACACTTGGCTGCAGCATCCACCAGCCATCACACTTGTGCTGCAGCATCCACCAAGCCATCACACTTGTGCTGTTGCATCCACCAAGCCATCACACTTGCTGCAGCATCCACAAGCCATCACTTTGGATGCAGCATCCACCAAGCCATCACAGATGTGCGTATGTAGCATCCACAAGCCATCACACTTGCTGTAGCATCCACCAGCCCAACACACTTGGCTGCAGCATCCACCAGCCATCACACTTGGCTGCAGCATCCACCAAGCCATCACACTTGGCTGCAGCATCCACCAGCCCATCACAATTGGCTGCAGCATCCACCAGCCCATCACACTTGGCTGTTGCATCCACCAAGCCATCACACTTCGCTGCAGCATCCACCAAGCCATCACACTTGGCTGCAGCATCAACCAGCCCATCACACTTGGCTGTTGCATCCACCAAGCCCTCGCACTTGGCTGCAGCATCCACCAAGCCATCACACTTGGCTGCAGCATCCACCAAGCCATCAAACTTGGCTGCAGCATCCACCAGCCCAACACACTTGGCTGCAGCATCCACCAGGCCATCACACTTGACTGCAGCATCCACAAAGCCATCACACTTGGCTGTGTTGACACTATAAACTGTCACATAACAATTATGAGGAGAGTTGATGATGATGGAAGGGAAGATGGTGTGATGGTGATGGAAGGGAAGATGGTGTGATGGTGATGGAAGATAAGATGGTGTGATGGTGATGGAAGGTATGACGGTGTGATGGTGATGGAGGGTAAGATGGTGCAATGGTGATGGAGGGTAAGATGGTGCGATGGTGATGGAAGGTAAGATGGTGTGATGGTGATGGAACGGAAGATGGTGTGATGGTGATGGAAGGTTAGATGGTGTGATGGTGATGGAAGGTAGATGGTGTGTGGTGATGGAAGGGAAGATGTGTGATGGAGTGATGGAAGGTAAGATGGTGTGATGGTGATGGAAGGTAAGATGGTTGATGGTGATGGAGGGTAAGATTGGTGCGATGGTGATGGAGGGTAAGATGGTGCGATGGTGATGGAGGTAAGATGGTGGATGGTGTGGAGGGAGATGGTGTGATGATGATGGAAGTAGAAGGTGTGATGGTGATGGAAGGTAAGATGGTTGTGATGGTGATGGATACGGAAGATGGTGTGATGGTGATGGAGGGTAAGATGGTGCGATGGTGATGGAAGGTAAGATGGTGTGATGGTGATGGAAGGAAGATGGTGTGATGGTGATGGAAGGTAAGATGGTGTGAGTGATGGAAGTAAGATGGTGTGATGGTGATGGAAGCGAAGATGGTGTGATGGTGATGGAAGGTAAGATGGTGGATGGATGATGGAAGGTAAGATGGTGTGATGGTGATGGAACGGAAGATGGTGTGATGGTGATGGAAGGTAAGATGGTGTGATGGTGATGGAAGGTAAGATTGTGTGATGGTGATGGAAGGTAAGATGGTGTGATGGTGATGAAATGGAAGTAAGATGGTGTGATGGTGATGGAAGGTAAGATGGTGTGATGGTGATGGAAGGTAAGATGGTGTGATGGTGATGGAAGGTAAGATGGTGTGATGGTGATGGAAGGTAAGATGGTGTGATGGTGATGGAAGGGAAGATGGTGTGATGGTGATGGAAGGGAAGATGGTGTGATGGTGATGGAAGGTAAGATGGTGTGATGGTGATGGAAGGTAAGATGGTGTGATGGTGATGGAGGGTAAGATGGTGCGATGGTGATGGAAGGTAAGATGGTGTGATGGTGATGGAAGGGAAGATGGTGTGATGCTGATGGAAGGTAAGTGGTGTGATGGTGATGGAAGGTAAGATGGTGTGGGGTGATGGAAGGGAAGATGGTGTGATGGTGATGAAAGGTAAGATGGTGATGTGGTGATGGAAAGTAGATGGTTGTGATGGTGATGGAAGGGAAGATGGTGTGATGGTGATGGAAGTAAGTGGTGTGATGGTGATGGAAGGGAAATGGTGTGATGGTGATTGAAGGGAAGATGGTGTGATGGAGGTGAAGGGAAGATGGTGTGATGGTTATGGAAGGAAGATGGTGTCATGGAGGGAAGGGAAGATGGTGTCATGGAGGAAGGGAAGATGGCGTGATGGTGATGGAAGGGAAGATTTGTGATGGTGATGGAAGGGAGATGGTGATGAGGGAAGGGAAGATGGTGTGATGGAGGGGAAAGGGAAGATGGTGTGATGGAGGGAAGGGAAGATGGTGTGATGGAGGGAAGGGAAGATGGTGTGATGGTGATAGAAGGGAAGATGGTGTGTGGTGATGGAAGGGAAGATGGTGTGATGGAGGGAAGGGAAGATGGTGTGATGTGATGGAAGGTAAGATGGTGTGATGGTGATGGAAGGTAAGATGGTGTGATGGTGATGGAAGGGAAGATGATGTGATGATGATGGAAGGGAAGATGGTGTGATAGTGATGGAAGGGAAGATGAAGTGATGATGATGGAAGGGAATATGGTGTGATGATGATGGAAGGAAAGATGGTGTGATGGTGATGTAAGGGAAGATCATGTGATGATGATGGAAGGGAAGATGGTGTGATTGTGATGGAAGAGAAGATTGCGTGATGGTGATGGAAGGGAAGATGGTGTGATGGTGATGGAAAGGAAGATGGTGTGATGGTGATTGATTTGAAGATGGTGTGATGGTGATGGAATGGAAGATGGTGTGATGATGGAAGGGAAGATGGTGTGATGGTGATGGAAGGGAAGATGGTGTTGATGATGGAAGGGAAGTGGTGTGATGGTGATGGAAGGGAAGATGGTGTGATGAGATGGAAGGCAAGATGGTGTGATGGTAAGGAAGGGAAGATGGTGTGATGGTGATGAAGGGAAGATGGTGTGGTGGAGGGAAGGGAAGATGGTGTGTGGTGATGGAAGGGAAGTGATGTGATGATGATGAAAGGGAAGATGGTGTGATGGTGATGGAAGTGAAGATGGTGTGGATGGTGATGTAAGGGAAGATGGGTGATGATGAAGGAAGATGGTTGATGGTGATGGAGGAAGATGGTGTGATGGAGATGGAAGGCAAATGGTGTGATGGTAATGGAAGGAAGATGGTGTGATGGTGATGGAAGGGAAGATGGTGTGGTGGAGGGAAGGGAAGATGGTGTGATGGTGATGGAAGGGAAGATGATGTGATGATGATGAAAGGGAAGATGGTGTGATGGGGGAAGGGAAGATGGTTGTGATGGTGAGGAAGGTAATTGGTGTGAGGGTGATGAAGGTAAGATGGTGTGATGGTGGTGGAAGGGAAGATGGTGTGATGGTGTGGAAGGGAAGATAGTGTGATGGTGATGGAAGGAAGATAGTGTGATGGGGATCGAAGGGAAGATGGTGTGATGGAGGGAAGGGAAGATGGTGCGATGGTGATGGAAGGGAAGATGGTGTGATGGTGATGGAAGGGAAGATGGTGTGATGGGGATCGAAGGGAAGATGGTGTGATGGAGGGAAGATGGTGTGATGGTGATGGAAGGGAAGATGGTGTGATGGTGATGGAAGGAAGATGGTGTGATGGGGATCGAAGGGAAGATGGTGTGTTGTTGAGGGAAGATGGTGTGATGGTGATGGAAGGGAAGATGGTGTGATGGTGGTGGAAGGGAAGATGGTGTGATGGTGATGGAAGGGAAGATAGTGTGATGGGGATCGAAGGGAAGATGGTGTGATGGAGGGAAGGGAAGATGGTGCGATGGTGATGGAAGGGAAGATGGTGTGATGGTGATGGAAGGTAAAATGGTGTGATGGTAATGGAAGGGAAGATGGTGTGAATGTGATGGAAGGGAAGATGGTGTGATGGAGGGAAGGGAAGATGGTGTGATGGTGATGGAAGGGAAGATTGTGTGATGGTGATGGAAGGGAAGATGGTGTGATGGAGGGAAGGAAGATGGTGTGATGGAGGAAAGGGAAGACGGTGTGATGGAGTGTTGGGGAAGATGGTGTGATGCGAGGGAAGGGGGAAGATGGTTGTGATGGTGGAGGGAAGGGAAGGAATACGGTGTGATGGAGGGCAAGGGAAGGTTGGTCGCTTGATGGAGGGAAGGGAAGATAGTGTGATGGAGAGAGGGAGACGGCTTGTGATGGAGGGACAGGAGCCGGTGTGATGGAGGGAAGGAGATGGTGTGATGGAGGATAGGGAAGACGGTGTGATGGCGGGTTGGGAGATTGGTGTGCTGGAGGGAAGGGCAGATGGTGTGATGGGCAGGGAAGGGAAGACGGCATGTGATCGCGCGGGAACGGGAAGATCGTGGAATGAGGTAAAAAAAAAAAGGGAAGACGGTGTGTGGAGGGAAGGGAAGATGGTTGTGATGGAGGGAAGGGAAGATGGTTGTGATGGAGGGAAGGGAAGACGGGTGTTGGATGGAAGGGAAGATGGTGTATGGAGGGAAAGAGATGGTGTGATGGAGTGTAGCGGGAAGATGTGTGATGGTGATGGGAAGGGAAGATGGTTGCTAGTGATGCCAGTGTGGAAGGGAAGATGGTGTGGTGGAGGGAATGGCGACGGTGTGATGTGATGAATGGGCAGAATGATGTCGATGATGTGAAAGGGAAGATGGTGTGATGGAGGAAGGGCAGCTGGTGTGCTGGTGATGGAAGTAAAAATGGTTTTTGTTCGATGGTGCTTGAAGGTAATGATGGATGTGATGGCGGTGGAAGGGAAGATTGGTGTGATGGTGATGGAAGGGAAGAATAGTGTGATGGTGTGGAAGGGAAGATAGTGTGATGGGATCGAAGGAAGATGTGTGATGGAGGGAAGGCGAAGATGGTGCGGATGGTTGATGGAAGGGAAGTTGGTGTGTGGTGATGGAAAGGGAGATGGTGGATGGGGATCTAAGGGAAGATGCGTGTGATGAGGGAAGGGGAAGATGGTGTGATGGTGTGGGAAGGTAAAATGGTTGTGATGTTGATGGAAGGGAAGATGCTGTTTGTGATGGTGATGGAAGGGAAGATGGTGTGTGATGGGGAGCGAAGGGAAGATGGTGTGCTGCGAGGAAGATGGTGTGATGGTGATGGACGGAAGTGGTGTGATGGTGTGGGAAGGGGAAGATGGGTGTGTGATGTGCTGGAAGGGAAGATGTGGGATGGGGTTCGAAGGGAACGATGGTGTGATGGAGGGAGGCAGAGGGTGCGATGGTGATGGAAGGTAAAATGGTGTATTTGGTAATGGAAGCGGGAAGATGGTGGATGTGATGGAAGGGAAGATGGTTTGTGATGGAGGGAAGGGACGTGATGGTGTGGATGGTGATGGAAGGGAAGCTTGTGTGATGGTGATGGAAGGGAAGATGGTGTGATGGAGGGAAGGGAAACGACTGGTGTGATGGAGGGAGAGAAGATGGTGTGTGTGATGGAGGGAAGGAAGATTGGTGTGATGGTGATGGCCGGGAAAGATGGTTGTGATGGGAGGGAAGGCGATGGAGTGATGGTGATGGAAGGTAAGATGGTGTGATGGAGGGAAGTGGAAGATGGTTGATGGAGGGCAGGGCAGATGGTGTGATGTGTTAGAAGGGAAGATGATGTGCTGGTGATGGCAAGGGTTTGATGGTGTGATGGCAGGAAAGGGAAGATGGTGTTGGGGATGTTGGGAAAGAAGGAAGATGGTTGTGATGGAGGGAAGGGAAGCGGGAGATGGAAACAAGGGAAAGATGGTGTGATGGAGGGAAGGGAAGCCGGTTGTTGATGGAGGGAAGGGAAGATGGTGTGATGGTGATGGAAGGGAAGATGGGCTGTGATGGTGATGGAAGGTAAGTTGGTGTGATGGTGATGGAAGGGAAGATGGTGTGATGGTGATGGAAGGGAAGATGGTGTCATGGAGGGAAGGGAAGATGGTGTGATGTGATGGAAGGGAAGATGGTGTGATGGTGATGGATGGTAAGTGTGTGATAGTGGATGGAAGGGAAGATGGTGATGATGGTGATTGCAGGTTAAGATGGATGTGAGGTGATGGAAGTAAGATGTGGTGTGATGGCGATGGAAGGTAAGATGGTGTGAATGGTGATGGAAGGTAAGATGGAGTGATATTGAAGGAAGGTAGATGGTGTGTGGTGATGAAGGTTAAGATGGTGTGAGATGATGGTGGATGGAAAGGTAAGACGGAGTGATGGAGTGATGGAAGGTAAGATGGTGTGTTGGTGAGGAAGTAAGATGGTGTGATGGTGTTGGAAAAGGAAGATGGTGTGATGGAGGGAAGGGAAGATGGTGTGATGGAGGAATGGAAAGATGGTGTGATGGAGGGAAGGGAAGATGGTGTGGATGGAGGGGAGGAAGAGGTGATGTGATGGAGGGAAGTGAAGACGGTGTAGTGGAGGGAAGGGATAGTCGGTGTTGTGATGGAGGGAAGGAAGATGGTGTTGATGATATAGGGAAGGGAAGATGGTGTGGATGGTAGAGAAGGAAGATGGTGAGTGATTGTCGATGGCAGGGGTAAATGGTGTTGATGGAGGAATGGAGATGGAGTGATGGAGGGAAGGGAAGATGGTGTGCAGGGCGGGAAGGGAAAAACGGCCTGTGATGGAGGGAAAGGGAAGATGTTTGATGGAGGGGAAGGAAAGACGGTGTGTTGGAGGGAAGGGGAAGTGGAATGTGATAGAGGGAAGGGAAGATGAGTGTGGATGGAGGGAAGGGGGAAGATGGTTGTATGGAGGCCACGGGATGATAGCGATTGTTGGATGGGAAGGGAAGACGTTTGTGATGTAACGGGAAGGGGCGAGTTGTTGTTGATGTATGGAAGGAAGATGGTCCGTGATGGAGGGAAGGAAGATGGTGTGTATGGAGGGAGAAGAGAAGATGGTGTGATGGCAGAGAAGGGAAGATGGTGTCGATGGAGGGAAAGGAAGATGGTGTGATGGAGGGAAGGGCGACGGTGTGATGGAGGGCAAGGGCTGCTGGTTGTGATGGAGGGAAGGGAAAATAATGTGATAGACTGAGGGAAGACGGTGTGATGGAGGAAGGGAAGATGGTGTGACTGGAGCGGGAATGGAAGATGGTGTGATGGAGGGGAGGGAAGATGGTGTAGATGGGCGGGAAGGGAACCTCGGTGAGATGGAGGAAGGGAAGATGGTTTTGATGGAGGGAAGGGAAAAAGAGGTGTGATGGAGGGAAGGGAGATGGTTGTGATAGAGGGCAGGGAGATTGTGTGATGGAGTGGAGACGGGGAAAGATGGTGTGATGGGGGGAGGAAGGGAAGATCGGGTGTGTGGGGGAAGGGAAAGACGGTGTGATGTGTGATGGGAAGATGGTGTGATGTATGGAAGGGAAGATGGTTGTTGCATGGTGGCGAAAGGGAAGATGGTTGTGATGGGAGGGAAGAGACGATGGTGTGATGGGAGAGAAGGGAGATGGTGTGATGGAGGGAAGGGAAGATGGTGTGATGGAGGGGAAGGCAAGACGGTGTGATGGAGGGCAAGGGATGATGGTGTGTGATGGAGGGATGGAAATGGTTGTGATGGACTGAGGAAGACGGTATGATGGGGGAAGGGAAGATGGTGATGATGAAGGAGGGAAGATGGTGTTGATGGAGGGAATTGAGATGGTGTGATGACGGGAAGGGAATACCCCCCGGTGTGAAGGGAGGGCAGGGAAGTGGTTTGTGTGGAGGGAAGGAGATGGAGTTGTGATGGAGAGAAGGGGAAGTCGGTTTGATGGCGGTGAATGGAAGACGGTGTGATGGAGGGAAAGGACAAGATAGGGTGATGCGAGGGAAGGGAAGGACGGTGTGATGGAGGAGAAGGGAAGATGGTTGTGGTGGAGGGAAGGAATAGTCGGTGTGATGGAGGGAAGGGACGATGGTTGTGAAGAGGGAAGGGAAGATGGATGTGTGATGGAGGGAAGGGAACGACGTGATGTGATGGATGGACGGGAAGACAGTTTGTGATGGAGGGAAGGAAGAAGGTAGTGATGGAGTGTAAGGGAAGATGGTGTGCTGGGACGGAAGGGAGATGTGTGATGGAGGGAAGGGAAGATGGTGTGATGGAGGGAAGGGAAGATGGTGTGATGGAGGGAAGGGAAGACGGTGTTGATGGATGGAAGGAAGATGGTGTGATGGAGGAAGGGAAGATGGTGTGATGGCGGGGAAGGCAAATGGTTGTGATAGACGGAAGGAAGATGATGTGTGGAGCGAGGGAAGATAGTGTGATGGAGGGAAGGGAAGAAGGTGTGATTGAGGGAAGGGAAGATGGGTGATGGAGGGAAGGCAGTTGGTGTGATGGAGGGAGGAAGAAAGATGGTGTGAGGAGGAAGGAGAAACTGGTGTGATGGAGGGAGAAGGGAAGATGGTGTGATGGACCTGGAAGGGGATGGTGTGATGGAAGGGAGGACGATGGTGTGATGGGGGTGAAGGGAAGATGGTGTGATGGACGAAGGGAAGATGGTGGATGGAGGGAAGGGAAGATGGTGTGTTCTAGGGAATGGAAGGGACGGTGTGATGGAGGGAAGGATGCCATGGGGTGATGGAGGGAAGGGCAGATGCGTGTGATGGAGGGAAGGTCAAGATGGTGTGATGGAGGGCTCTTATGTGGAAGATGGTGTGATGGAGAGAAGGGAAGATGGTGTGATGGAGGGAAGGGTAGATGGTGTGATGGAGGGAACGGGAAGACGGTGTGTGGTGGGAGAAGGGGAAGATGGTGTGATGGAGGGAAGGGAAGAGGTATTGATGGAGGGAAGGGAAGATGGTGTGTGAAGAGAAGGGGAGTTGTGTGATGGAGGGAAGGGAGATGGTGTGGCAAAGGGAAGGGATACGTGTGATGGAGGGAAGGGAAGATGGTTGTGATGGTGGGAAGGGAAGATGGTGTGATGGAGGGACGGCAAGATGGTGTGGATGGAGGGAGGGAAGATGGTGTTGAAGGAGAGAAGAGAGATGGTGTGATGGGGGAAAGGGAAGATGGTGTCATGGAGGGCAGGGAAGACGGTGTGTGATGGAGGAAGGGAAGATGGTGTGATGACGGAAAGGGAAAGCCGGTGTGATGGAGTGTTGGGAAGGATGGTTTGTGCTGGAGGGAAGGGGAAGATGTGTGATTGATGGAGGGCAGGGAAATACGGTTGTGAAGGAGGGATGGGAAGATGGTGTGAGGGAGGGAAGGGCAAAGAATGGTGTGATGGAGAGAAGGGAAAGCGGGTGTGATGGAGGGAATGGAAGCGGTGTGATGGAGGGAAGGAAGATGGTTGTGATGGAGGATAGGGAAGACCGGTGTGAAGGAGGGTTTGGAAGATGGTGTGATGAAGGGAATGGAAGATGGTTGGGATGGAGGGAAGGGGAAGACGTGTGTGTGATGGAGGGGAAGGATGATCGTGTGATGGAGGGAGGGGGAAGACGGTGTAGATGGAGGGAAAGGGAGATGTGTGATGGAGGGAAAGGGAAGATGGTTGTGATGGACGGGAAGGGAAGGCCGGTTTGTGATGGATGGAAGGAAAGTGGTGTGATGGAGGGAAAGGAAAGATGGTGTGATGGAGAGTAGGAGACTGGGGTTGTGATGGAAGGAGGGAAGTGGTGTGAAGGAGGGGAAGGGAAGATGGTGTGATGGAAGGAAGGGAAGATGTGTGATGGAGGGAAGGGAAGACGGTGTGAGGGATGATGGGAAGTGGTGTGATGGAGGGGCAGGAGATGGTGTGATGGAGGGAAGGCAAGATGGTGTGATAGAGGGAAGGGAAGATGATGTGATGGAGAGAAGGGAAGATAGTGTGATGGAGTGTAAGGGAAGATGGTTTGTGATTGAGGAAGGAAGATGGCGTGATGGAGGGAAGGCCCCAGATGGTGTGATGGAGGGCAGTGAAGAAGGTGTGATGGAGGGAGGACGATGAGTGTGATGGATGGGAAGGAAGTGGGTGTGATGGAGTGGAAGGGAAGATGGAGTGAAGGAGGGAACGGAAGAATGGTGTGATGGAGGGAAGGGAAGTTGGTTTTGTGCATGGAACAGGAAGGGGAGCTGGTGTGATTGGAGGGAAGGGAAGATGGTGTGATGGAGGGAAGGGAAGATCGGTGTGATGGAGGGAAGGGAAGATGGTGTGATGGAGGGAAGGGAAGATGGTGTGATGGAGGGAAGGGAAGATGGTGTGATGGAGGGAAGGGAAGATGGTGTGATGGAGAGAAGGGAAGATGGTGTGATGGAGGGAAGGGAAGATGGTGTGATGGAGGGAAGGGAAGACGGTGTGATGGAGGGAAGGGAAGATGGTGTGATGGAGGGAAGGGAAGATGGTTTGATGGAGGGAAGGGAAGATGGTGTGATGAAGAGAAGGGAAGATGGTGTGATGGAGGGAAGGGAAGATGGTGTGATGGAGGGAAGAGAGACGGTGTGGTGGAGGGAAGGGAGATGGTGTGATGGAGAGAAGGTGAGGAAGGTTGTGATGGAGAGATAGGGGAAGACGGTTGTGATGGAGGGAAGGGACGATGGTGATGGAGGGAAGGGAAGTGGTATCCCGTGATGCAGGGAAGGGATGACGGTGTGATGGAGGGAAGGACGATGGTATGTTTGTGATTGCGGGAGGGAAGATGTGTGATGGAGCGAGAAGGGAAGAAGACGGTGTGATGGAGGGGAATGGAAACTGGACGGTGTGAGGGAGGGGGAAGGGCAAGATGGTTGTGATGGAGGTAGGGAAGGACCGGTATATGTGATGGAGGGTTGGGAAGATGGGCTGTGATCGTGATGGAGGGAATGGAGGATGGTGTGATGGTGGAGGGAAGAGGGTGATGGAGGGGAGGGAAGATCGTGTGATGGAGGAAGGGACGACGCCGGTGTGATGGAGGGAAGGGAAGAGGTGTGATGGAGGAAGGGAAGATGGTGTTGTCGATGGAGGGAAGGGAAGACGGTAGTGATGGATGGAAGGGAAGATGTGTGATGGAGGGGAAAGGAAGATGGTGTCGATGGAGTGTAGGAAGTGGTGTGATGGAAGGAAGGGAAGATGGTGTGCATGGAGGGAAGGGAAGGATGGTGTGATCGGAGGGAAGGGAAGTATGGTGTGAGGAGGAGAAGGAAGACGGTGTGATGAGGATGGAAGGAAGAAGGTGTGAGGAGGGAAGGGAAGATGTGTATTGTGATGCGAGGGAAGGCAAGATGGTGTGATAGAGTGGAAGTGACGATGATGTGCTTGGAGGAGAAGGGAAGATAGCTGTGATGGAGGGAAGGGAAGATGTTGTGATTGCAGGGAAGGGGAAGATGGCGTGATGGAGGGAAGGCAAGATGGTTGTGATGGAGGAGAAGGAAGATGGTGTGATGGAGGGAAGGAAAATGGTCCTCACGTGATGGAGGGACGGAAGCTGGTCATTGTGATGGAGGGAAGGGAGATGGTGTGATGGACGGGAAGGGAAGATCGGTGTGATGGAGGGAAGGGATGATGGTGTGATGGACGAAGGGGAGTGTGTGATGGAGGGAGGGAAGGATGGCTGTGTATAGGAAGGGAAGACGGTTGAGATGGAGGGAAGGGAAGATGGTGTGATGGAGGGACGGGACAGATGGTGTGATGGAGGGAAGGCAAGGATGGTGTGATGGCTGGAAGGGAGGGAACATGGTGAGTGATGGAGAGAAGGGAGATGGTGTGATGGGGGAAGGAAGATGGTTGTGATGGAGGGAAGGGAGACGGTGTCGATCGAGATTGGAGGGAAGGGAGATGGTGTGATGGAGGAGGGAAGATGGTTTGATGGAGGGAAGGAAGATGGTGTGATGAGAGAGGGAAGGATGGTGTGATGGAGGGATGGGAAGTTGGTGTGAGGAGGGAAGAGAAGACGGTGTGATGGAGGGAAGGGAGTGGATGTGATGGAGAGAAGGGAAGACGGGGTGTGGATGAGAAGGGAAAGACGGTGTGAGGAGGAAGGGAAGATGGCGTATGATGGAGGGAAGGGAAGTTGGTGTGAGAGGGAAGGGAAGACGGTGTGATGGACGGGAGGGAAGAGGGTGTGATTGTGGGAAGGGAAGTTGATGTGATGGAGGGCAGGAAGATGGTGTGATGGAGCGGAAGGAAGTACGGTGTGGATGGAGGGGAGGGAGATGGTGTGATGGACGAAGACAGGGAAGACGGATGTGATGGAGAGAAGTGAGACGGTGTGATGGACAGGGCAGGGTTAAGGATGGTTGTGATGGAGGGAAGGGAAGACGGTGTGAGGAGGGAAGGGACTAAAAGACGGTGTGATGGAGGGAGGGGTAGACGGTGGATTGCAGGGGAAGGACGACGGTGTGATGGAGGGAAGGGAAGACGGTGTGATGGAGGGAAGGAAGGACGGTTGTGATGGAGGGAAGGAAGATGGTGTGATGGAGGGCAGGGAAGTTGTTGATATGGAGGCACGGGGAATGACCGGTCGTGATACGGGAGGGAAGGTGGTGTGATGGAGGGAAGGGAAAAGATGGTGTGATGGAGCGAAGGAAGATGGTGTGTTGGAGGGAGGGGAGATGGTTGATGGAGGGAAAGGGAAGATGGTGTGATGGAGGGAAGGGAAGGACGGTGTGATGGAGGGAAGTGAAGATGGGTTGTGATGGGGGCAGGGAGATGGTTGTGATGGAGGGAAGGGAAGACGTTGTGATGGAGGGAAGGGAAGATGGTGGGAAGGCGGGAAGGGAAGATGTTGTTATGGAGGGAAGGGAAGAGGCTGCTGATGGAGGGAAGGCGACGATGGTTGTGATGGAGGGAAGGGAAAGATGGTGTGATGGAGGGAAGGGGAAGATGGGGTGTGATGGAGGGAAGGGAAGATGGTGTGCTGGGAGGGAAGGGAAGATGGTGTTCTGGAGAAAGGGATGATGGTGTGATGGAGGGAAGGGAAGATGGTGTGATGGAGGGAAGGGAAGATGGTGTGATGGAGGGAAGGGAAGATGGTGTGATGGAGGGAAGGGAAGATGGTGTGATGGAGGGAAGGGAAGATGGTGTGATGGAGGGAAGGGAAGATGGTGTGATGGTCGGCAAGGGACAGTGGTTTGATGGATGGGGAAGGAAGATGTGTGTTGGAGGGAAGAAGGGAAGATGGTGTTGAAGGAGGGAAGGGAAGACGGTTTGATGGAGGGAATGGAAGATTGGTGTGATGGAGGGGAAGGGAAGATGGTGTGATGGAGGGAAAGGGAGTGGTGTTGATGGAGGGAAGGGAAGATGGTGTGATGAGGGACGGGACGATGCGGTGATGGAAGGGAGGAAGGAAGATGGTTTGATGGAGGGTAAGAGGATGGGTGTGATGGAGGGAAGGGAAGATGTTGTGATGGAGGGCAGGAGAGGAAGATGGGTGAGGAGGGAAAGGGAAGACGGTGTGATGGAGGGAACACGGGAAGATGGGTGTGATGGAGGGGAGGGAAGATGGTGTGATGGAAGGGAGGGAAGGAGGTTGTGCTGGAGGGAAGGGAAAGTGGCTGTGATCGGAGGGAAGGGAAGATGGTGGGTGGAGGAAGGAAGATGTGTGATGGAGGGAAGGGAAGATGGTTGTGATGGAGGGAAGGGAAGATAGGTGTGATGGAGGGAAGGGAGAAGGAGTGATGGGGGAAGGGAAGCTGGTGTGATGTTGGGGAAGGGAAGTCAGGTCCGTGAATGGAGGGAAGGTGGAAGATGGGTGATGGAGGGACGGGAGATGGTGATGATGGAGGGAAGGAACAGATGGTGTGATGGAGGAAAGGGAAGATCGGTTGTGAGGAGGGGAAAGGAAGATGTTGTGATGGGGGGAGGGCAGATGGTGTGTGGAGGGAAGGGAAGATGGGTGTGACTGGAGGGAAGGGAAGATGGTGTTGTGATGGAAGGGAAAAGGCAGGAGATGGTGTGATGGAGGGAAGGGACGATGGTGAGATGGAGGGACGGGAAGATGGTGTGATGGAGGGAAGGGAAAGATGGGGTGTTGGAGAAGGAAGATGGTGTGAGGGAGGGATGGGATGACGGTGTGATGGAGGGAAGGGAAGAGTGTGATGGTGGGAAGGGAAGAAGGTGTGATGGGGGGAAGGAAGCTGGTTGTGAGGAAGGGAAGGGAAGAGGTGTGATGGAGGGACGGGAGAGTGGATGGAGGGAAGGGAGAAGGTGGTTTGCTGGAGGGTAGAAGATGGTTTGTGAATGGAAGGGGAGGGAAGATGGTGCTGATGGAGGGAAGGAAAGATGGTGTGATGGAGGGGAAGGGAAGGGTGTGAGGAGGGCCGGGATGATGGTGTGCTGGATAGGAAGGGAAGATGGTGAGATGGAGGGAAGGGAAGATGGTGTGATGGAGGAAGGGAAGATGTGTGATGGAGGGAAGGGGAAGATGGTGTGATGAAGGGAGGGAAGATGGTGTGATGAAAGGGAAGGGAAGTGGTTTGTGATGGGAGCGAAGGAAGAAGTTGGTGTATGGAGGGAAGGACAGGATGGTTGTTGTGGAGGGAAGGGAAGAATGGTGTAGATGGGAGGGAAGGGAAGATGGTGTGATGGAGGGAAGGACAGATGGTGTGATGGGGGAAGGGAAGATGGTGTGATGGAGGGCAGGGGATGACGGTGTGATGGAGGGAAGGAAGATGGTGTGATGGAGGGAAGGGAAGATGGTGTGATGGGAGGGAGGGGAAGAAGGTGTGATGGAGGATGGGAGATGGTGTGATGGAGGGACGGGAAGACTGGTGTGATGGCGGGAAGGGGGAACGACGGTTGGATGGAGGGCAGGGAAGATGGTGTGTGGAGGGACGGGAAGATAGGTGTGATGGAGGGAGGGCAGATGGTGTGCTGGAGGGAAGGGAAGATGGAGTGATGGAGGGAAGGGAAAGATAGGTGTGATGGAGGGAAGGAAGTGCTGGGATGGAGGGCAAGGGAAGCATGGTGTTTTGATGGAGGGAAGGTGAAGATGGTGTGATGGAGAGGAAGGCAGATGGTGTGATGGAGGGAAGGGACGATGTGTGCTGGGTGGGAAGGGAAGATGGTGTGATGCGAGGGAAGGGAAGATGTTGTGATGGAGGGAAAAGGGAAGATTGGGTGATGGGGGAGGGAAGAGGTGTGATGCGAGGGAAGGGAAGTATGGTGTGATGGAGGGAAGGGAAAGATGGAGTGATGAGTAGGAGAAGGAAGATGGTGTGATGGAGGGACGGGGAAGACGGTGTGATGGAGAGAAGTGGAAGACGGTTTGTGATGGAGGGGAAGGGAAGGGAAGATGGTTGTGATGGAGGGAGGTGAAGACGGTGTGATGGAGGGAAGGGAAGACGGTGTGATGGAGGGAGGGAAGACGGTATGATGCCACGGGGAAGGGAAGTCGTGTGATGGAGGGACGGAAGACGGTGTGATGGAGGGAAGGGAAGACGGTTGTGATGGGAGGGAAGGGAGAAGCTGGTGTGATGGAGTGGGAGGGAAGATGGTGAGATGGGAGGGAAGGAGAAGCGGTGTGATTAGGGACGGGAAGGTGGTGTGATGTGAGGGAAGGAAGATGGTGTGTGATGGATGAGAAGGGAAGATGGTTGTGTTCGGGAGGGCAGGGAAGATGGGTGTGATGGGGGAAGGGAAGATGTGTGATGGAGGGAAGGGAAGACGGTGTGATGGAGGGAAGGGAAGATGGTGTGATGGAGGGAAGGGAAGATGGCTGTTGATGGAGGGAAGGGAAGACGGTTGGGGAGGGAAGGGGAAGATGGTGTGATGGAGGAAGGGAAGATGGTGTGATGGGGGAAGGGAAGATGGTGTGATGGAGGGAAGGGAAGATGGTGTGATGGAGGGAAGGGAAGATGGTGTGATGGAGGGAAGGGAAGAAGTGTGATGGAGGGAAGCGGCCAAGATGGTGTGATGGAGGCCGGAAGGAAGCATGGTGTGATGGAGGGAGGGAAGCCTGGTGTGATGGAGGAAGGGAAGATGGTGTGTTGTGATGGAGGGAAGGAAGATGGTTGTGTTGGAGGCGAAAGGGAAGATGGGTGTGATGGCGGGAAAGGAAGATGTATGTGATGGCGGGAAGGGGAAAGCAGGTGTGAGGGAAGGGAAGGGCGAAGATGGATGTGATGGAGGGAAGGGAGTGGTGTGATGGAGGGAAGGGAAGATGGTGTGATGGAGGGAGGAAGAATGGTGTGATGGGAGGGAAGGGAAGATGGTGTGATGGAGGAAGGGAAGATGGAGTGATGGAGGGAAGGGATGATGGCCTTGTGATGGGGGTAAGGGAAGCGGTGTGGAGGGATGGGAAGGGAAGCTTGGAGTGCTGGAGGGAAGGAAGATGTGTGATGGAGCGGAAGGGAAGCAGGTGTGATGGGGGAAGGGAAGATGGTGTGATGGAGGAAGGGAAGTGGTGTGATGAGGGCAAGGGAAGATGGTTTGATGGAGGGGTAGGAAGATGGTTGTGATGGAAGGAAGGGAAGTTGGTGTGATGGAGGGAAGGGAAGATGTTGTGATGGAGGGAAGGGAAGACGGTGTGTATTGTGATGGAGGGCAGGGAAGATGTGTGATGGAGGGAAGGGAAGATTGGTGTGTGCTGGTGGGAAGGGACGACGGTGTGATGGAGGGGAGGGACAGATGGTCGTGATGGAGGGACGGGACGATGGTGTGATGGAGGGAAAGAGGAAGATGGTGTGGAAGAGGGAAGGGAGATGGTGGATGGAGGACGGGAAGATGGAGTGATGGGGAGGGAAGGGAAGAAGGTGTGATGGAGGGAAGGGAAGATGGTGTGATGGAGGGAAGGGAAGATGGTGTGATGGAGGGAAGGGAGATGTGTGATGGAGGGAAGGGAGTGGTGTGCATGGAGGGAAGGGAAGATGTGTGTGATGGAGGAAAGGGAAGATGGTGTGATGGAGGGAAGGAAGATGTTGTGATGGAGGGAAGGGAAGAATGGTGTGATGGGGGAAGGGGAAGATGGTGTGCTGGAAGGGAAGGGGAGATGGTACGTTGTGATGGAGGGAAGGGAAGATGTGTGTTGGAGGGAAGGGAAGAGGTGTGATTGAGGGAAGGAAGATGGTGTGATGGAGGGAAAGGGAAGATGGTTGTGATGGAGGGAAGGGGAAGATGGTGTGTGTTGTGAGGGAAGGGCTAGACGGAGTGGATGGAGGAAGGAAGTTGTGTGATTGGAGGAAGGAGAGGGTTGTGATGGAGGGGAAGGAAGGATGGTGCTTGTGATGGAGGGAGGGACAGATGGTGTTGTGATGGAGGGGAAGGCGAAGATGGTGTGATGGAGGAAGGGAAGATGGTTGATGGGGGTAGAAGCATGCGTGTGATGGAGGGAAGGGAAGATGGATGTTGATGGAGGGAAGAAGATGGTAGTGATGGAAGGGCAGGAGATGGTGTGATGGGAGGGACGGGGAAGTTGTTGTGAGGAGAGGGAAGGGAAGATGGTGTGGTGGAGGGAAGGGAAGAGGTGGGGGGGGGGTTGGTGTGATTGGAGGAAAGGGAAGATGGTTGTGATGGAGGGAAGGGAAGATGGTGTGATGAAGGGAAGGGAAGTGGTTGATGAAGGGAAGGGAAGATGGTGTGATGGAGGTGAAGGGCGATGGTGGGAAGGAGGGACGGGACAAGATTGTGTGTGATGGAGGAAGGAAAGAGGTGTGATGGCAGGGAAGGGAAGATGGTAATTGTAGTGATGGAGGAAGGGAAACGATGGTGTGATGGAGGGAAGGGGAAGATGGTTGTGATGGAGGGAAGGGAAGACGGAGTGAGGAGGGAAGGGAACAGATGGTGTTGATGGCGGGAAGGGAGATGGTGTGATGGAGGGCAGGGAAGATGGTTGATGGAGGGAAGGAAGATGGTGTGATGGGAGGGAAGGGAAGATGTGTGATGGAGGAAGGGAAGACTGTGTGATGGAGGAAGGGAAGATGGTGTGGATTTTTGGGAAGGGAAGGGAAGATGGTGTGATGGAGGGAAGGGAAGATGGTGTGATGGAGGGAAGGGAAGATGGTGTGATGGAGGGAAGGGAAGATGGTGTGATGGAGGGAAGGGAAGATGGTGTGATGGAGGGAAGGGAAGATGGTGTGATGGATGGGAAGGGCAAGCTGGTGTGAGGAGGGAAAGGGAGATGGTGTAGGAGGGAAGGGAGCTGGATGTGATGGAGGGGAAGGGAGAAGATGGTGTGATGGAGGGAGGGAAGCTGTTGTGATGGAGGGGAAGGGAAGATGGGTGTGGATGGAGGAAGGGAAGATTTGTGATGGAGGGAAGGGAAGATGGATGTGATTGAGGGAAGGGAAGATGGTTGTGATGGATGAGAAAGGGAAGATGGTGTGATGGATGGGAAGGGAAGGATGGTGTGATGGAGGAAAGGGGAAGATGATGTGGATGGAGGGAAGGGACAGAGATGGTGTGATGGATCGGGAAGGGAAGAAGATGGGCGTGATGGAGGGAAGGGATGCCTGGTTGTGATGAGGGAAGGGAAGATGGAGTGCTGGAGTAGAAAGGGAAGACGGTGTGGGAGGGAAGGGAAGATGGTGTGATGGGAGAGAAGGGAGACGGTGTCGATGGAGGGAAGGGAAGACGGTGTGAGGAAGGGAAGGGAGTTAATGTGAAGGAAATAGGAGCAAAGAAATATTTTGTTTATAGCTAAAGGTTAAACTATTCCTGACTGTTTATTCTTTTTTGATGGTTGAAGCAGCTGTTAGTGAGCTCTCTCTCTCTCTCTCTCTCTCTCTCTCTCTCTCTCTCTCTCTCTTTACACAGTGTTTTTCAAGGTTAGGTTAGGGATTTCTAACTTTATTAATAAGCTAAGAGTTGTTACCTACTTCAGCTCATTTAAAAGTCTTTTTATTGTTATGAGACATACAAGTAGGGAACAGGATGAACTTAGAGTCATCTGTGTTCCAGCAATTTCATTTTGTCAACTAACTTTATTTCGTTGATATTATGCTTTACGAACATGTTCCAGACTCGAATCATCCTGGGAGAAGGATACATTTAGAGTGAGGTTACTGCTTGCCCGTCTTGTGGTGTAGAAGCTCACTTCTCGCTGTTCTCGTAGTGGAGCCAAGTTTGGTACTTTGAAAATGTTGTCCTTGTACATAACAGTAAGGCCACCCACATCCCTCCGGTGTTGAAGGCTCTACTGAAATGACAGATCTATCCAGACTGGGTCCAGACAAGATATGAGTCGTCTTGTTCTGTTCTATACTCTGTCAGGAAGTCGCAGATGAGATGAGGGCAGGTAATCCAAGAAAGTGGAGTATATTCAAGGTGTGAGGGTACTTGTGCCTCATACAGAATCTTGCAACCCCTACTGTCGAGCAGGTGCGAGATACGTCGAAGTGCCGTAGGCTTCCTGGCCGCCTTGTTTGCAAGATTTACAACGTGGTTCTTCATGGTCAGTT
The DNA here is from genome assembly GCF_026875155.1 of Cherax quadricarinatus. NCBI lineage: Eukaryota > Metazoa > Arthropoda > Malacostraca > Decapoda > Parastacidae > Cherax > Cherax quadricarinatus. The sequence continues at coordinate 40,579,218 of NC_069433.1, read as the reverse complement.
TGGAGTTAAATTTCACTCCAAGGATATCAATTTCGTCCCCAGGAATCAACACTCTCCCATTCATACTTGCAACTTACTTCCATAAATACTTACTACTACTCTCTTTCTCTCTTATATTTACACAGGTGTTTCTACCTATATTTACAAGAGAAGAGCTACCATCTACGACAGCTCCTTAAAAAAACTTTTTATTGTCATGAAACATACAAGGAACAGGATGAAGTTAGAGCCATCCGAGAGCCAGTGTTTTCATTTGATCAACTGACTATCTCATCGCTGTCATTAAGCTGTAAGACTTGCTCTACTCTCGAGATACTCTAGGAGCGAATACTCTAAGATGAAGTTATGTTCTTGTGTCTGGCACAGTTAGATCAGGGTTTACCAGAGTGCTGAAAATCCACCTCTAATAGTTGATGGGATTATCAAAGGGGTTGATAAATGACTGGGGGGGGTCAAAAGGGGGCTCAGTAAATGTCTAGGGACATCAGCTGCTTTGTCTGTGAGCTTCTACCCTTCCCCTTGTCTCTCTCATCTCTCTTGTCTTGGGAAGGATTTTTGCACTTGTAGTATTCCTGTTCACTTGTCGGACTCCCTCACCTCGGCTCAAACTCTGTCTGAGAGTTAGTACATTCTCAACACCCATAGTGATAGCAGTGGTACCAAAGAAATGACTGATGTGCATTTACTTTAAATTCATCATTGTAACACCCATTATGACAGCTGCTGATACCAAGAAGTACTGACAGTATTCACGACAATAATTAAAATTTAGATTAATAACTTCGTTTACCAATGAAACAATGTCTATGTGTCTATTATGTGAAAATTCAGTAATAATACCATGAAACTTTGTAAGATAAAAGACCACCTTGAAGGGTTCACTCTCATAAGAAAAATAAAGACCTTAATTGATTATTTTAAAACACTGAAAGAAAAAATAATTTCGATCAAATTTAAAGGCATTTTTCAAAGCTTCTGCCAATGTTGATAATAAAGTAAGAGTGACGGCATCATACAATATCTCCCTCACCATAACAATGTTGATAATAAAGTAAGAGTGACGGCATCATACAATATCTCCCTCACCCATAACAATGTTGATAATAAAGTAAGAGTGACGGCATCATACAATATCTCCCTCACCATAACAATGTTGATAATAAAGTAAGAGTGACGGCATCATACAATATCTCCCTCACCATAACAATGTTGATAATAAAGTAAGAGTGACGGCATCATACACTATCTCCCTCACCATAACAATGTTGATAATAAAGTAAGAGTGACGGCATCATACAATATCTCCCTCACCATAACAATGTTGATAATAAAGTAAGAGTGAAGGCATCATACAATATCTCCCTCACCATAACAATGTTGATAATAAAGGAGTGACGGCATCATACAATATCTCCCTCACCATAACAACGTTGATAATAAAGGAGTGACGGCATCATACAATATCTCCCTCACCATAATGTTGATAATAAAGGAGTGAAGGCATCATACAATATCTCCCTCACCATAATGTTGATAATAAAGGAGTGAAGGCATCATACAATATCTCCCTCACCATAATGTTGATAATAAAGGAGTGACGGCATCATACAATATCTCCCTCACCATAATGTTGATAATAAAGGAGTGAAGGCATCATACAATATCTCCCTCACCATAATGTTGATAATAAAGGAGTGAAGGCATCATACAATATCTCCCTCACCATAATGTTGATAATAAAGGAGTGACGGCATCATACAATATCTCCCTCACCATAATGTTGATAATAAAGGAGTGAAGGCATCATACAATATCTCCCTCACCATAATGTTGATAATAAAGGAGTGAAGGCATCATACAATATCTCCCTCACCATAATGTTGATAATAAAGGAGTGACGGCATCATACAATATCTCCCTCACCATAATGTTGATAATAAAGGAGTGACGGCATCATACAATATCTCCCTCACCATAACAACGTTGATAATAAAGGAGCGACGACATCATACACTATCTCCCTCACCATAACAACGTTGATAATAAAGGAGTGAAGGCATCATACAATATCTCCCTCACCATAACAACGTTGATAATAAAGGAGTGAAGGCATCATACAATATCTCCCTCACCATAACAACGTTGATAATAAAGGAGTGAAGGCATCATACAATATCTCCCTCACCATAACAACGTTGATAATAAAGGAGTGAAGGCATCATACAATATCCCCCTCACCATAACAATGTTGATAATAAAGTAAGAGTGAAGGCATCATACAATATCTCCCTCACCATAACAATGTTGATAATAAAGTAAGAGTGACGGCATCATACAATATCTCCCTCACCATAACAATGTTGATAATAAAGTAAGAGTGACGGCATCATACAATATCTCCCTCACCATAACAATGTTGATAATAAAGTAAGAGTGACGGCATCATACACTATCTCCCTCACCATAACAATGTTGATAATAAAGAGTGACGGCATCATACACTATCTCCCTCACCATAACAATGTTGATAATAAAGAAGGAGTGAAGGCATCATACAATATCTCCCTCACCATAACAATGTTGATAATAAAGAAGGAGTGAAGGCATCATACAATATCCCCCTCACCATAACAATGTTGATAATAAAGTAAGAGTGAAGGCATCATACACTATCTCCCTCACCATAACAATGTTGATAATAAAGAGTGACGGCATCATACACTATCTCCCTCACCATAACAATGTTGATAATAAAGAAGGAGTGAAGGCATCATACAATATCTCCCTCACCATAACAACGTTGATAATAAAGGAGCGACGACATCATACACTATCTCCCTCACCATAACAACGTTGATAATAAAGGAGTGAAGGCATCATACAATATCTCCCTCACCATAACAAAGAAAGAAAAGTCACATACAGTTAGTGAGATCATAATTACAGCAAATACAGAGGTGATTCAAACTTATGATGAAAGACTATCTACCCTAAAATGTTTATCATGAAGTGACAATAAAGAGCAACCACGATTGATGAGATGGTCGATAATGTTGAAAAAACCCTCAGAGCAGCCGAGCTTGAGGACTCCAAGTTTTCTCTCCAGCTCGATGATTCATCTGTCGCAGCTCAAATATTCTCATGGCGGTCTATGTTAAGTATTACAGTACATGCCAAAAGTGCATTTGTTAAATATGTGTTTGCCAAGTATCTTAAAGCTGATAAAAAAGGTGAGATAATTTTTCAGTGTTTGGAGGAGTATATGAAGAAGCACAATATATCTCTCAGCAGTATATCTCTCAGCAATATATCTCTCAGCAATATATCTCTCAGCAATAGTATTTTAGCGGCTACTGATGGTGCACCGGCAGTGGTTGGCTGCTACACACGATTTGCCACTTTACTCAAGGACAAGTTATCTAATAATAATAATAATAATATATTACTACAAGTACATGTACAAGGTATGCAAGTACATGTACAAGGTATACAAGTACATGTACAAGGTATACAAGTACATGTACAAGGTATACAAGTATATGTACAAGGTATACAAGTACATGTACAAGGTATACAAGTACATGTACAAGGTATACAAGTACATGTACAAGGTATACAAGTACATGTACAAGGTATACAAGTACATGTACAAGGTATACAAGTACATGTACAAGGTATACAAGTACATGTACAAGGTATAAAGACCATAGCTGACATCAGTGACATACTACTATATAGAAAGTCCCTTGTTATGCTGAGCATTTCCCGCTAATTGGGTCAGTTTTGTCCCAGGAAGCGACCCACGCCAGTCCATTAACACCCAGGTACCCCTTTTACTGATGGGTGAACATAGACAACCGGTGTAGGGAAACACGTCCGATGTTTCTACCCCTTCAGCGGAAATCGAACCCGGACCCTCACCGTACTGTTCTTTGTGTATTACACAGATACCATCTTGTAGTCAAGAAACTCGGTGGTGAACCGCCCCAGTGTCCCGCTGTATCTAGGCTGGAGAGGAGGTGAAGTTCGACCCGGGCCGAGCACTGCCCCAGTGACCCAGGTCTAGCACCACCCCAGTGACCCGGGCCGAGCACCACCCCAGTGACCCGGGCCGAGCACCACCCCAGTGACCCGGGCCGAGCACCACCCCAGTGACCTGGGCCGAGCACCACCCCAGTGACCCGGGCCGAGCACCACCCCAAGGAACAATTATGGGAGGACCACCATAACAAAATACTGGAGAATTAGTGAAAGCCTAAATTATTAAAATTTGGTAGGCTGTCCCATTTCTGGGGAAAATGACCACCCCACCAAGGCTCTTCTAGCCACATCCCAGAGTACAAAGACCTGTAAAAGAATTTGGAAGGTGGAATAAAAAATCTTCATCAGCAATCCATCCCCAGCAGAGATCACAGGGTTCCAGACTACCCAACCCTATGGGAGAGCAGCATCCAGACTACTGGAACAATGGCTTCAAACGTTCCTCCTCGCTGCCCCTAGCCCACCTGCAGCCCCAGGGATCACATCAATCTTTCACTTGCCTCTTAGTGCTCATACCACAATCGGTACAGGGACTTGGCCTAGAATAAGCCCTTCATTGAACATATTTCCAAATCTCTGGTGGAGAGCCCCAGAGGTTTAACAGTACTTAAGTTCTCTTTAACCACACACCTCGCCAATTCCTGGCAACTAAAGAGATGGTAACACTGGTCATGCAAGTTTCCAGAACCCACCCGAGAGTGGTAGGACAAACCTATCTGCGAAGACCTGCGTGATCGGTATACCGTCCTCCTCACTCTTCCAAGCAACGATATCAGGACTGCAGAAGGTGCCTTCAAAAGATTTACGCACTTCCCACTTCGTGCGTTTTGACCAGATCTTCACTCGCGCGATGTGGCCCAGTGTTTCATGATTGCTGCATTGGTAGCAAACCCATGAAGTTCCGGGTCTTTCTCTAGAGGCCCGTGGCCGGGTAGCAAAAGTTCTCGCTTCACACGGTGAATCTCCGGATTCGATTCCCGTCAAGGGTAGAAACACTGGGCGTGTTTCCTTACACCGGTTGCCCATGTTCACCCATCAGTAAAGTAAGTACCTGGGTGTTAGTCGACTGGTGCGGGTAGCATCCTGGAACAAAATTGACCTTGCCCTAAATGTTCTGCATAACAAGTGGCTTTCTGTATAGTAGTATGTCACTGAGGTCAGCTACAGTCTGTATACCTTGTACATGTACTTGTAGAAACAAAGATTTTTTTATTATTAACACATCGGCCGATTCCCACCAAGGCAGGGTGACCAGAAAAAGAAAAACTCATCATTCACTCCATCACTGTCTTGCCAGAGGGATGCTTTACACTACAGTTATAAAACTTCAACATTAACACCCCTTCCTCAGAGTGCAGATATTGTACTTCCCATCTCCAGGACTCAAGTCCGGCCTGCGAGGTTCCCTGAATTCCTTCATAAATGTTACCCTCCTCCCACTCCAACAGCATGTCAAGTATTAAAAACATTTTGTTTCCATTCACTCCTATCAAATATGTTCATGCATGCTTGATGGAAGCTCATGCCCCTCGCACACAAAACCTCCTTTACGCCTTCCCCTTTACGCCGACCCCTTCCCTGTCATCCCTCCACTACAGATTTATACACTCAGAAGTCATTCTGTATTGTTCCATTCTCTCTACATGTCCGAACTACCTCAACAACCCCTCCTCAGCCCTCTGGATAATAGTTTTGGTAATCTCACACCTCCTCCTAATTTCCAAACTACGAATTCTCTGTTTTATATTCACATCACACATCATTCTCAGGCATGACATCTCCACTGTCTCCAGCCTTCTCGTTGTAACATTCATCACCCATGCTTCACACCCATATAAGAGTGTTGGTGTAACTATACTCTCATACATTCCCGTCTTTGCTTCCACGGACAAGGTTCTTTGTCTCCACAGATTCCTAAGTGCACCACTCACCTTTTTTCCCTCATCAATTCTATGATTCACCTCATGCTTCATGGATTCAAATGATGACACGTCCACTCCTAAATATCTGAATACATTCACCTCCTCCATACTCCTAAGAAGCAAGATCGCCACCCATCTAGAAACCCATCAATTACACAACGCAGGGAAACATGGGTTTAGAACAGGTCGCTCCTGTCTGTCTCAACTATTGGATCACTACGACAAGGTCCTAGATGCACTAAAAGACAAAAAGAATGCAGGTGTAATATATACAGACTTTGCAAAAGCCTTCGACAAGTGTGACCATGGCGTAATAGCGCACAAAATGCGTGCTAATGGAATAACAGGAAAAGTTGGTAGACGGATCTATAATTTCCTCACAAACAGAACACAAAGAGTAGTACTCAACAGAGTAAAGTCCGACGCGGCTACGGTGAAAAGCTCTGTTCCACAAGGCACAGTACTCACTCCCATCTTTTTTCTCATCCTCATACCTGACATAGACAAGGATGTCAGCCACAGCACCGTGTCTTCCTTTGCAGATGACACCCGAATCTGCATGACAGTGTCTTCCATTGCAGACACTGCAAGGCTCCAGGCGGACATCAGTCAAATCTTTCAGTGGGCTGCAGAAAACAATATGAAGTTCAACGATGAGAAATTTCAATTACTCAGATATGGTAAACACGAGGAAATTAAATCTTCATCAGAGTACAAAACAAATTCTGGCCACAAAATAGAGCGAAACACCAACGTCAAAGACCAGGGAGTGATCATGTCGGAGGATCTCACCTTCAAGGACCATAACATTGTATCAATCGCAGCTGCTAGAAAAATGACAGGATGGATAATGAGAACCTTCAAAACTAGGGATGCCAAGCCCATGATGACACTCTTCAGGTCGCTTGTTCTATCTAGGCTGGAATATTGCTGCACACTAACAGCACCTTTCAAGGCAGGTGAAATTGCTGACCTAGAAAATGTACAGAGAACCTTCGCGGCGCACATAACGGAGATAAAACACCTCAATTACTGGGAGTGCTTGAAGTTCCTGAACCTGTATTCCCTGGAACGCAGGCGGGAGGGATACATGATTATATACACCTTGAAAATCCTAGATTGACTAGTACCGAACTTGCACACGAAAATCACTCACAACGAAAGCAAAAGACTTGGCAGACGATGCAACATCCCCCCAATGAAAAGCAGGGATGTCACTAGCACGTTAAGAGACCATACAATAAGTGTCAGGGGCCCGAGACTGTTCAACTGCCTCCCAGCATACATAAGGGGATTACCAACAGACCCCTGGCAGTCTTCAAGCTGGCACTGGACAAGCACCTAAAGTCGGTACCTGACCAGCCGGGCTGTGACTCGTACGTTGGTTTGCGTGCAACCAGCAGTAACAGCCTGGTTGATCAGGCTCTGATCCACCAGGAGGCCTGGTCACAGACCGGGCCGCAGGGGCGTTGACCCCCGGAACTCTCTCCAGGTAAACTCCAGGTAATCTCTCTGCCAATCCGTAGGTACCTTACCCTCTTCCATACATTCATTAAATAATAGCACCAACCACTCCAAAACTATATCCCATCTGCCTTTAATATTGCTATCTTCATCCCATCAATCCCAGTTACTTTACCCCCTTTCATTCTACCCACTGCCTCACGAACTTCCCCCACACTCTCAACTGGCTCTTCTTCATTCCTACAAGAAGTTATTCCTCCTTGCCCTATATACGAAATCACAGCTTCCCTATCTTCATCAACATTTAACAATTCCTCAAAATATTCTCTCCATCTTCCCGATACCTCTAACTCTCCATTTAATAATTCTCCTCTCATATTTTTAACTGTCCAATCCATTTGTTCTCTAGGCTTTCTCAAATTGTTAATCTCACTCTAAAACTTTTTCTTTATTTTCAACAAAATTTGTTGATAACATCTCACCCACTCTCTCATTTGCTCTTTACATTGCTTCACCACTCTCTTAACCTCTCTTTTTCTCTCCATTTACTCTTCCCTCCTTGCATCACTTCTACTTTGTAAAAACTTCTCATATGCTAACTTTTTCTCCCTTACTACTCTCTTTACATCATCATTCCACCAATCGCTCCTCTTCCCTCCCACACCCACTTTCCTGTAACCACAAACTTCTGCTGAACACTCTAACATTACATTTTTAAACCTACCCCATACATCTTTGACCCCATTTCCTATGCTCTCATTAGCCCATCTATCCTCTAATAGTTGTTTGTATCTTACCCTATGTTGCAACCCCTGAATGGGTTGCAATGATTATTATGTATATATATAATTATTACCTTTTCATTTAATTTTATATTGCTTATATTTGCGATAATAGCTAAATCGTAAATATATTGCTTTATATTATTATTATTCGACTTAGCTAAATTTTCTTAGGTAGGATGTAACATATGTGCTCAGTTCAAGTCTTGATTGTCTAACTACCGTAATTATCGCTCTTTGCTCGTTAGACTGTCGGCTTCTTGCTGGGCAGCGACCCACGGAGCTATCACGTGATCGAGGGGGGGGGGGTCCTCACCTCGCCTGAAGTATTCAGTCTGGTCTAGACTCTCTTGGTGGTTGGACAGATTGTCTGTCTCATTATTCTTGTTAGTTCTGTAGAACTCTGTTCACAGAACCTTGTATAGACTTAGTGATTTTCGACGTTGTACTGAGGTTGTCTCATAGACACTCTGAGTATCTCAGGTCCTGAGCTGTAACTTCTCACTTAACTTGTACTGGTATCTGTGTATTATCACAGTCGGGGATTTTCTTATGCTGAACTTAGATTCAGTAGTATGGGAGTTTTGTGACTTTTGTGGAGGATCTGCAGATGGTCCCTACTTAGTGTCGTTATATTATCTCCTTGTTCCTGATTCTGTGTCGCAGTTGCTTGTTATATTGCTATTGGGCTTAGCATTCTTTTTATTGTTCAAGCAGACTGTTCTGATTGCCAGTTGGTCAAGAAGTTAGTTTATTTGAGAACTTCGTCAGTCACTTGTTTAAGTCTAGTCGAGTCTTGAGACATAGTGAACTACTTAGAGCACTTACACACATACATACTTACTTGTATATATTTGTAATATCTTATTAAATGTTAATGTACCAGACGGTACTTAGAATTAAAAATGTGATATGTGCTTTCAGCACAATAATATTGTACTTGAGAGAAGTGATATTATTTTGATTACTGTGATTAATTTAATTTAATTTGATAATATACTTCTAGACTTAATAAATTTATTAAATTTTAATTTCTCTAGTTAGTAGCCTACCAGTTGTAATCCTGAAGCACTATTGAATCATACTGAATTCTAATGGATAATTGGACAAGGATACTGACTAATTGTTACGAAAACCCAGTAACAGGCTGGATGCTAGAAGGGCAGTCCTTTCTAGCATTCACTGGAGATTTCTAAGCTTTTAGAATCGCGTTTCTTGTAACACCCTAACTGCCTCCTCTTTTAGTTTATACACCTTCACCTCTCTCCTACTTGCTGCTTCTATTTTCCTTGTATCCTATCTACCTTTTACTCTCAGTGTAGCTACAACTAAAAAGTGATCTGTTATATCTGTGGCCCCTCTATAAACATGTACATCCTGAAGTCTACCCAACAGTCTTTCATCTACCAATACATAGTCCTACCAACTACTGTCATGCCCTACATCATATCTTGTATACTTATTTATCCTCTTTTTCTTAAAATATGTATTACCTGTAACTAAACCCCTCTTTATACAAAGTTCAATCAAAGGGCTTCTATTATCATTTACATCTAGATGGAGTTGTTATAGCAACTATCACTTGAATAGCATGGACAGAATCTCACCTAATTAATAAACTTTCCGAGAAGACACCAATGGTGAACGGATGGAACATCACTTGTTTACATGAGACCAGTTCCATCACAAAATTTGCAATTTAGTTAGATGTGGCCAATAACCTAATTTTTCCCTGAGTTACGGGTTCTCCGGATTATACCAGAGGAGTGTCAGCTTCTGCTGCAACTTGAGGGAAGCTACAGTGATGATGCGGATATCCTACTCAAGTAGGAAGCCGTAGGAGTATTCCCTGACTGGGTGACACACGTACTCTCAAGTACTTGCAATCATCAGTACGGCATAGAGCTCTGATGGGCACGCCATTAACACAGAATGGTATGTCACTTTTGTCATACCATTTCTTTCTGTTACCACCATCATCGAGGCTCACTGTATGGCACTTTCCTGAACTGACTTCAAGACTACCACTAGCCAGGTTGCTACATTGTCAATAACTGTCTGGAGACTGCCACGGGGTTTTATGACCAAAACAAGATTGTCAGCTAAAATTAATACACTGTGTTCTTACCCAGATCCATTCGTATACCTAATTCCTTGGGCTTTGTAATAGTCTCATAGAACTCAAAATTAAATACAAAATTGGGAATGAAGATCATATTGGTTTACTCTACTTCTGATAAGGATCTCTTAAGATATCCTCTGGGCAGTGATAATGGAAGAAGCACCACTATATTACGACAATATCAATTTCCTGATTGGTACTGGAAGGCCTTTCCTGGATAAGCATCGGCTTACAGTGTGTTGAGACACTGTCATCAACCACTGCTCTATCCAAGTAAGGAAGGTTTATTGTCTGGCTGAGCACACAGCCTCACAGGGAATGCTTTCTGATGCCTGTCGGCACTGATGGCTTGAACGATTCTGGTTGGGAGGATCTTAGAAAACATCCAGACCAAGACTGAAAAGAATAATTCGGTCTATAGCAAATAGGCTCCAAAGGGATGAGTAATTCTGATACAAGGACCGTCCGTTTTGGTCAAAAACTCTGGCAACTAGCCCGTGACCATCCAGAGATTCAACCTTTAAACAGCTCTTTGAGAAAAAGGACACAAGTGCAACTAATGTGACATTTATTGTGGCAACGTTTCGCTCTCCAGGAGCTTTATCAAGCCATTACAAACAATACATGGACACAGAGGGTATATAAAGGCTCAGAGTGAGGTGTAATACTAGTGAGGTACCATTTCGATGTTCACTAGTGGTAGTAGTAGTAGTAGTAGTAGTAGTAGTAGTAGTAGTAGTAGTGGTAGTGACAAAAGTAATACAATATGGTAGAGCAATTAATTCGTACATGAGTAAAAGGATAAAAACTATTACTTGGGTAACATAAAAATAGGTTGGACAAATATAGACAAATATAGTCTATATTTGTCCAACCTATTTTTATGTTACCCAAGTAATAGTTTTTATCCTTTTACTCATGTACGAATTAATTGCTCTACCATATTGTATTATTTTTGTCACTACTACTACTACTACTACTACTACTACTACTACTACTACCACTAGTGAACATCGAAATGGTACCTCACTAGTATTACACCTCACTCTGAGCCTTTATATACCCTCTGTGTCCATGTATTGTTCGTAATGGCTTGATAAAGCTCCTGGAGAGCGAAACGTTGCCACAATAAATGTCACATTAGTTGCACTTGTGTCCTTTTACTTTACATATTGTCGGTAATTCTACCAACTTTATTACAGCTCTTTGAGAAGGATTTCTTGCAACATCTGGTGAACGATACTATCAGGTTCGTGAGCAGAAGATTTAGCGTTCTTAAGCACCCCTTACAGTCAGGAAAGAACCTAACAGCCAGGAAAAAAACTTACAGCCAGGAAAGAACCTTACAGCCAGGATAGAACCCTACAGCTACGATAGAACCTTACTGCCAGAATAGAACCTTGCAGCGAGGAAAGAACCTTACTCTCAGCATAGAACCTTACTGCCAGGATAGAATCTTACAGCCAGGAAAGAACCTTATAGCCGGGAAAGAACCTTACAACCAGAAAAGAACCTTACAAACAAGGAAAACCTTACAGCCAGGAAAGAACCTAACAGCCAGTAAAGAACCTTACAACCAGGAAAGAACCTTACAGCCAGGATAGAACCCTACAGCTACGATAGAACCTTACAGCCAGGAAAGAACCTAACAGCCAGGAAAAAAACAGCCAGGAAAGAACCTTACAGTCAGGAAAGAACCATGCAACCAGGAAAGAACCTTACAGCCAGAAAAGAACCTTACAGCCAGGAAAGAACCTTACAACCAGGAAAGAACCTTACAGCCAGGATAGAACCCTACAGCTACGATAGAACCTTACAGCCAGGAAAGAACCTAACAGCCAGGAAAAAAAACAGCCAGGAAAGAACCTTACAGTCAGGAAAGAACCATGCAACCAGGAAAGAACCTTACAGCCAGGAAAGAACCTTACAACCAGGAAAGAACCTTTCAGTCAGGAAAGAACCTTACAGCCAGGAAAGAACCTTTCAGTCAGGAAAGAACTTTACAGCCAGATACCAGTACAAATTAGGTCAGAAGCTACAGGTCAGGACCTGAGTTTCTCAGAGTGTCTATGTGACACACAACCTCAGTACAACATCGAAAATCACTAAGTCTAGGCAATGTTCTGTGAACAGAGTTCCACAGAACCAACAACAAGAAAGTGACAGAGATGATCTTCCAACAAGGGCCAATAAGGGAGAGTTAGGCACGTCTTGTTAGAAGCAACATCCAACAGATAATCTGGCACAGGCCAGGCAGACTCTCCTCCAG